>OY740784.1:50625669-51119368 GCA_963514005.1 Raja brachyura
CGATTTTGATTAAAACGAGAGTTTTGTGAACCAATTTAATTCAAAATCTGTGGAAATAATTGACCAAATTTAGAGATTTTTGAGCTCATAAGGTAAATCCCTACCAAAATATGTAAAAATCTCCCCGTTTTTGCCTCTGGTTTTCGAGGAGATATGTTTCAAAGGCAATAAGACACACACACACACACAGTTTTAAAAGTATATACTAGACGAAGTGGGACCTGTTGGGTCCCAGCTTCACTTAGGTGGGCTGGTCCCCCAATGCAATATTGCACTCTCTGCCAATTCCAATATTGCTGGCCAGTGAGTTGGGGGGGGGGGGGGGGGGGCTTTCTGAGCGCTAGTATATGTGCTGTGGGTCAAAGGGACTGGTTTCCAGAGGGCTAGTGTGGACATTGTGGGTGGAATGGATTCTTGGGCTGGCACCTCAATCACTCTGCCAGGCAGCATTTTAGAACCAATAGAGACACTCTTTCTGCAGGCATCTTAGAACCAACACTTTCTGCATGCATTTTAGAACAATAGACACTTTTTGCAAGCATTTTAGAACTAATAGACACTTTTTGCAAGCATTTTAAGAACCAATAGACACTTTTTGCAAGCATTTTAGAACCAATAGACACTTTTGCAAGCAGTTTCGAACCAATAGACACTTTTTGCAAGCACTTAGAACCAATAGCGGCACTTTTTGCAAGCATTTATAGAACCACATTAAGAGCACTTAGTTGAGTAGACATGTGTTTCAGTGCTATTCAGAGCTCAGAGAGACGTGACCCCCTGGCTTCCTCCATCTTGCAGAGACTGAGTGAGGCACACCACTTCATGGCTTTATAGTCCCTCGGCAGGGGCAGCAGAGAGAATGGCGAATTTTTAAAAACATTAATATCTCTCTGATTTTTCATCGATGGGAAAAATCCTCTGGTCCAGGAAGGCGGAGGGGGGCTCAGAGAGCTGGCCAAAAATGACAGCTGTAGGTGGTGACGTTTCTCTCGGAAATCACACCACAGTGAGCCAAAAGCGGTCAAGATCAGACTTTTAGTAATATATAGATAGATTACTAGGCCAAGTGGGTCCTGTCCCCTCAACGCGCAGTTGCAGACGGGGGCAGCCTGCGGCGTCACACACACACAAACCAACCCCTCACACACTAACCATCTCCATTGATATATTAATATTATTTATTCACTTATTTTACCCCATCCCCCGCCCTATCCACACGCATAGCCCCCAACTCACATGCGCGGCTAGAGAGGGAGGGGCACAGAGAGAGGGAAGGGCACACAGAGGCATAGAGAGGGGCACAGAGAGGGACACAGAGGCAGGGTAGCTTGCTGCTTTTTGGAGCTGGTGTTTCCACTGCCTTTTGGCGCTGGGTTTTCCGATTTGCAGCACCTTTTGAGAGGGCGGCCCTGCTGCTGTGAGCAGGCGGCCCTGGACGACGCGACTCGCAGCGCATGAACGCAACGTGCAGCCATCGTGACATCATCACGTCATCAGCCAAAGCCAGCAATTTTATTTTCTAAGTTATTTGAGATTTTTGAACATATTGATTAATAACTTGAGAAATAATGAACGAATTTTTCAGATAAGGTGATTTTTGACCACGGGATAAATCTCTACAGGAATATGTTAAAAAAATTACCGTTAGAGCATCTTATTTTCGAGAAGATGTGAAAACACACAAACAAATAAATAAATAGACACACACACACATCCAAGATCAGAGTTTTATAGTTATAATAAGGATATGGATAGATATATAGATATAGATATAGATACTGAATCTGTGTGTTTAATATCTTAGTTTTTAGATGGCACCTCTGTTTGTGTAACAAATACTACGATTTGTACTTATTCTACAATTGTCTTCAATAATGGACCAGATTAATTTTCCACATTACGTATCACCAATAAAGGGCAGACATGTATATAACAGTTGCCAAACCAAATCAACGCATTGCATATATGCTGCTACCGCTTCAAAATCTGGTCATTGTGGTTTTCACAGTGGAATTGCTTTTTCTTAAAATGAAATATCCACTATTACACCATTAAGCTTTACCGATTTCTCCTTTTTTTATTGTATATATCGGATCTTTCCCATTAATTTCATAATGAACCAAAAGAAAATAATGGCTAGTACCTGCGGAAAAGCGTTCCGAAGTGGAAGCCAACAGCTAAGGCCAATCACACCACCAAGCCTCTGATGTGTTGTCAGTGCTGTGTACAATGACAGAGCACCTCCCTATAGAATAAATCAAATCAATAATTTACCCATTGTTAAACATTATAACAAACTACTCATTCTGACATTCACTGGCTGAAGTTTCAATTTTCTCTAAAAGGCTCTGTGTATAATTCAATGATCCAACTGTTACAAACGATTAATGGTTGTAAAGAATAAAAATAGGAAATGCTGGAAACATTCAGCAAAGAATGGGCGACTTGTCTTAGGTTGAAGAATGCAAGATCGAATCCAGAAGGTGACGATGAGCCCATGTGTCGTTGTTTAAGGTATTGTTCCTCAAGCTCGCCTTGGGCCTCACAATACCACAAGAGGTCACAGACAGTTTTATTGTTTTTCCGATGTGTATCGGAACTGGCCATTGATCTATGATAATGTCTCAATTTCCCCTCCCCCATTATTAAGCCTGGCCTGCCGGGCTTGTTCTGCAGCACTGCTATTATCATCTTATAAAGAAACAAAAATGCACTTTTAACTGGCAATTAACCCATCTACTTTCATCCTATCAGAGATGGTTCTACCCATCTCCCCTCATTCCACCTCGCCCCGCCCCCCCAAAAGTTAACTTTGTTCTGACGCAAGATTTTGAATGCAAAATGTTAACGGTTTTTGTTTTCTTTCCACATTTTCTGCCTGATGTGTTGCGTGTTTCCAGCATTTGTTATTTAACTTTAGTTTTTCAGCATCAGCCGTTTTTGTTTAATACGTTGAAATACAAAATATTTCTAACTTTCATTAGGAATTCGGTAGTATTGTCTATGACTCAAACAAATCCCATGCATTATGTTAGAATAAACAATATAATAAAATACATTTAACAATACTATCAGAATAAGTACAAGAACCAATTGTTGTATGTGTTTCCTAATCTTATGTTGTTGTCTAATATACTTAATATGCTGATCATACTGCTTAGAAACATAGAAACATAGAAAAATAGGTGCAGGAGTAGGCCATTCGGCCCTTCGAGCCTGCACCGCCATTCAATGTGATCATGGCTGATCATCCAACTCAGTATCCCGTACCTGCCTTCTCTCCATACCCCCTGATCCCTTTAGCCACAAGTGCCACATCTAACGCCCTCTTAAATATAGCCAATGAACTGGCCTCAACTACCTTCTGTGGCAGAGAATTCCAGAGACTCACCACTCTCTGTGTAAAGAATGTTTTCCTCATCTCGGTCCTAAAGGAATTCCCCCTTATCCTTAGACTGTGACCCCTTGTTCTGGACTCTCCCAACATCGGGAACAATCTTCCAGCATCTAGCTTGTCCAACCCCTTAAGAATTTTGTAAGTTTCTATAAGATCCCCCCTCAATCTTCTAAATTCCAGCGAGTACAAGCCGAGTCTATCCAATCTTTCCTCATATGAAAGTCCTGACATCCCAGGAATCAGTCTGGTGAATCTTCTCTGTACCCCCTCTATGGCAAGGATGTCTTTCCTCAGATTTGGAGACCAAAACTGTACGCAATACTCCAGGTGTGGCCTCACCAAAACCCTGTACAACTGCAGTAGAACCTCCCTGCTCCTATACTCAAATCCTTTCGCTATGAATGCTAACATACCATTTGCTTTCTTCACTGCCTGCTGCACCTGCATGCCTACTTTCAATGACTGGTGTACCATGACACCCAGGTCTCGGTGCATCTCCCCTTTTCCTAATCTGCCACCATTCAGATAATAGTCTACCCTCATGTTTTTGCCACCAAAGTGGATAACCTCACATTTATCCACATTATACTGCATCTGCCATGCATCTGCCCATTCACTCAGCCTATCCAAATCACCCTGCAGCCTCCAAGCATCCTCCTCACACCTAACTATACCCCCCAGCTTGGTGTCATCTGCAAATTTGGAGATGTTGCATTGAATTCCCTCGTCCAAATCATTAATATATATTGTAAATAGCTGGGGTCCCAGCACTGAGCCTTGCGGCACCCCACTAGTCACTGCCTGCCATTCTGAAAAGGACCCGTTTACTCCTACCCTTTGCCTCCTGTCTGCTAGCCAGTTCTCTATCCACATCAATACTGAACCCCCAATACCGTGTCCTTTAAGTTTGTATGCTAATCTCTTATGCGGGACCTTGTCGAAAGCCTTCTGAAAGTCTAGATATAACACATCCACTGGTTCTCCCTTATCCACTCTACTAGTTACATCCTCGAAAAATTCTATCAGATTTGTCAGACATGATCTACCTTTCGTAAATCCATGCTGACTTTGTCCAATGATTTCACCACTTTCCAAATGCGCTGCTATCCCACCTTTAATAACTGACTCTAGCAGTTTCCCCACTACCGATGTTAGACTAACTGGTCTGTAATTCCCCGCTTTCTCTCTCCCTCCTTTTTTAAAAAGTGGGGTTACATTAGCTACCCTCCAATCCTCAGGAACTACTCCAGAATCTAAGGAATTTGGAAAAATTATCACTAATGCATCCACTATTTCTGTGGCTACCTCCTTGAGTATTCTGGGATGTAGACTATCTGGCCCTGGGGATTTATCGGCCTTCAATCCGTTCAATTTACCCAACACCACCTCCCGGCTAACCTGGATTTCACTCAGTTCCTCCATCTTATTTGACCCCCGTTCCACTGCTATTTCCGGCAGATTATTTATGTCTTCCTTAGTGAAGACAGTACCAAAGTAATTATTCAATTGGTCTGCCATGTCCTTGTTCCCCATGATCAATTCACCTGTTTCTGACTGCAAGGGACCAACATTTGTTTTAACTAGTCTCTTTCTCTTCACATATCTTATAGTGAATATAATTAAAAAATATAGAAAAACTGCAAAAATAATGGACTAAAAGAATATGTCAACAAAATTCAAACACTTAAGACAGACCACAGGGTGACTAGAGCAATTTCTGACAAATGTCTTAGCTGGTATAACTGCAAACAATGACTGCAGGGGGTCACTGATCAATGCATAGCAAAATAATTGCAATTACTGCATTAAAAGTTATGGAACAATTCCATTTTGGTTCGATGTTTACAAAAATGAAGGCTCGCTATACATTTCAGTGGTTGTTTTCTACGTTGCTTTCTAAGAGAGGTTATCCAATGCATCGTTTCATATTCAGTGTCATCCAATCTCTATCTTAAAAGAGAGAAACCGAAAATTGACCCGATGTTTTGTGAACATATCTTACCTGAGAAAATCCTCCCAAAATAATTCGATTAGATGGTATCCCATTTCTAACTTCCAGATTTATCATTTCTTTAACTGCAAAACAAAAACAAAAAATACATGTTTCATTATTTCAATCAATGTATTAAAAATATGAAGGAATCTGCTTTGTTGCAGTTGCACCTGTGAAATTTAAATTAGAATCATAAAGTGTGAACTTACAAAATTGTATCAACTTTCCTTGCCAACACCCTACCTAAACAATGACCTTGATTATGATAACCTTGTAAAATCTGCAAATCATGTAAAACTTTCCTTTCGCCATTACATTCTAAAATCCCATACCACTAATACAGTCTGAAGATGGGTCTTAACCTGAAATGTCACTCATTCCTTCTCTCCAGAGATGCTGCCTATACCGACCGTTGAGTTACTCCAGCATTTTGTGTCTACCACTAATACATGGTTATCTTTCCAACTTTTCCTGCCCGGGCACTAAAATGTCAGTTTTCTAAAATCACAGATGGATTTCCATTACTCCGACCAGGTGGCTTTACTTCCTCTTAACCTCGCTATGTTCATCGATATCACACTACTCCTTGTCCAATGCTTCGTTTCCATTGGCTGCCACTACTCTTGCACGCATTAATTCCTTGAAACTGAAAAGCACAGAAGAATCTAGATGCTGGAAATCTGAAATAATACCAACCTGATGTCTTGACTGTTTTCCGTCTGCAGTGGCTTTCTAACTTGTTTAGTACCTCCAACATTACATTTTAGCTTATTTCTTATGTTCTCTGATCCTTGCCACAGTTACCTCCAGCAACACATGTTTTCCCTACTATACTGCAATTACTTTCAAGTGTTCCAAGTATTCAGTCATGGACACTGTTCCTTCATTCTTCCTAGAGATACCCTCAGCAGACCAGATATACTCTGATGATAGCCAACTCTACATTTCCATCAGCTGTCTGAATTCCTCCACTGCCTCTTATCAGATCGAGTAGCATCCACTCAGGCAGAATAAATCACAGACAAATCTTTTGACTTTTGAAACTGTACACAATAGCAATGTTACAAAATTTTGAGATTTTAAAAATCAAGTCTGCAATTTATCCCATCAGATAAAGCATAACAAGAAGTTTAATTTGACACCTAATTTACTTTCATATCTTCAGTATTAAGAAAGTTATGGCCATTTTCATGCTCGGAAATGAGTATCTTGCTTCCCATTGCCTTTCAATTGACTTAACTCAAAAGCTGTGATCTGGAAAAATTAAAAGCCCATAACTTTATTAAAAATTAAGAGAACTCAATGAAATTTTCAGTCATTATAGATTGAAGCATTCTGAAACAAATATTAAACAATCTTACTTGGATTACCTGAAATTAAAGTATATAATTAGTTAGTTATCTAATTGTAGCTAATTACAAAATTCAATGAGTAGATCTAAACATCTATCAATTTCTTAAGAAAAGATAAACTTTTTTTTAAATTGCCTAAGTGTCCAAATAACATTCACACAATAATCCACAATATAACATAATTTTTAAATCTCATTTTCATGAATTTCTGGGCCAAATGGAAGGAATTTAGTGTTTAATGCCTGTAAATAAATGGCCATTTAAATCAACTAGCGAGTGGGTTTTAGCGGAATGCGGTGGATTGGAACGTTGCGGTTAGCGGTGAAGTCGGGGGGGAAAATACTGGGGGTTCATACATTTTTTGGGGAACCCATTTCGCAACATTAAAATAGTATTTATGCCTCCCAAAAAACCAACTTTTAATAAAAAAATAAAGTATTTACCTTTTTTTCTCCCCTACGGAAAATGCTTCCGGTGGTCTGCGGTCACGGCTTTTGAAGGTGATTTTTAAATTACTCTAGTTAACAAATAACTTAGAGTAATTTAAAAATACCTTAATGGATGAAATGTCGGAGCGATTTTTCTTCCGCAATTAAATCGCCCGACATTCATCGATTATCCTGGTCTGGTGAAAATCGGCACTTTAAGCCCGCCCCCCTCTGACAGGCGCTAAAGTCGCGCACACGGGGAGCGGCAGAAGTGCAGCGCCGCTAAAGGTAAGTTTTGTAACATACCTATACACAAAGTAAAACTGAAGCAGCTGCAACAAAAATACAAAACTCAAATAGCAAAGACATGCAAAAGAATGCAGTGAGCATAAGTGGCTTACTGTTGCTATTGAAATAACTACATAATGAGACACAAAATTTTAAGTTCATTCCTTGGGGTGCAAAGAATTAACAGTTAGACGAGGACAAAAGTGGATGTAGCTAGTCTTGGGTCAAGAGTCTTCATGAGTTTCAGCTAAAAGGCCAAGGAAATGGCAGGTTCATAAATCTCATGGTCATTCTAAAAGCTGCATGTTAAATATACCCAAGCATTAAGCCAAGCAGACTGATGAATTTAGCAGAAAGCATTAATTACAATTTGTCGTAATGGATTTTGGGTTTATCAATAATAACTCTCCTGGCGTTTATATTACTGGTGAAGTTTACACCTATTAGTATGTATGATAACCCCAAAGTTATAAATAGCTTAAAAAAACATTCAAGACAGATATTTCAATTCAAGGCTCCAAGACGAATGCTGTTATTAATGCTTTCATACCCAGGGCAGCTATGGGGAATGTTGGAACTCTATTGTTCAAGAGAAGCTCTTTTAGCATATTTGTTAATTTCAGAAAGTAAATCCTATTCACTTGTGCAAATAGTCCTGAAAATGGAGCAAATACTTTACACAAACATAAATGGTCCTTGTGAAAATCAATTATTTTTCCACAGAAGAATTCATGTATTAAAGAAAACATGAGAGGTAGGGCAATAGAGAAAGAGAAGATGATTTGATTATTAAATGGCAGAGTTTTGGTTATTAGATGGCAGAGGGAGGATATAAAGGCATAGGAGGCAACATTTTGAAAGCAACCCAGTTCTAAAAAAACTCAACGCGGCTATAATTATTTAGCAACAACAAAGTAAATTATTGTATTAATTAGGCAATGCTAATTCCTCTCTCACCACTATCAGCAGCCTTCTTGATGCCTCCCTCATCTTCATGAGAATCCACAGTTAGTCCAAAGATATCAAACCTATGGGAAGAAAACATTTAATAGATGAAAAACTGGATTTTGCCCTAAGTATCAGTTTTAGAATGCTGCTCAGAAAGTAAAGAATGTTCACAAGAAAACATTGAGTATAAGAGCTGGGGCATCATGTATAAAATATTGGTTTGAGTGCAGAGAGTTTTGTGTACAGTATAGTCACACTAAAGGGAAGTATGACAGCAATAAGAGGGCGCAGAAGAAATCTACTTGAACCTTGCCTGGAGGGTTGTAATTATAAAGATTGGATAGGTTGGGTTTAATCTCACAACAGCCTGGGAGGCTGAGGGTTGACCTTATGAAGGTTCAGAAAATTATGGTTGCAGATAGAATTGGCAGTCAAAATCAAAGATACTAGAGCAAGAGCAAGATGGTCCACTTGACGAAAAAGTCGTAGTAGGTCATGGGTAATTTTGTGCGCCATCTTGGAAACCGGCTTTGCGATTATCGTCATGCTCTGGTATCCTTGCCTGCAAGTACAGAGTACGCAGTGCCACGTTGATCACACCAGCGCCGCACATTAATGTTATATAAAGGCACATTTATGGGGGGCACCATTATAATCATTTTTGTTTATACACGTCTAAGCCATGATTAAGCAATTCGAGTCAGCATGCACCATAGCAACAGCGTTCCGAGCACAGTGTATTTACTGCGTTAACTCCAAGGAAGTAACTTCTCCTAAGTTTGGACTATGCAATTAATTTAATTCATTGTGCCAACTTTTTTGAATGGGATTGCAGTGAAAAATGCACGCACTCTGGGAGCGAAAATGTGGGACGTTACCCCAATCGGTCTATGGGTGCCTGCATTCACTCATTAACTTTTATTCACGTATTAAAAAGTAATTAAGAGGCAGGTCATTTGTTTAGATATTGCACACATTAAGTACCGAAATGGACAATTGTGAAAATGAACACTGAATAAGTGCTTATCTACTTTTCATTTAAGATTGAGAATATATAATGTAGATAATATTTAATTTTGCGAATCAAACAATAAATGGAAAAATGCAATTTAAATTTTAAAACTTCCTCAAGCATAATTTAGACATTTAAATGATTTAATGGGACTTCAAAAAATCAAGATTATATATGTCAAATTCAAAACTAAACTATGGTAGCAATATACATTATTCATGTCTAAAGCTACCACATCTGTATCAGATGTGTGAACCGACCATGGATGAGTTAGACGCAGAGCCGACAGTGGAAGAGCTCAGCAAGGCCATTGACAGCTTGGCCTCAGGCAAAGCCCCAGGCAGCGACGAGATTCCCCCTGACCTGATCAAGCATTGCAAGACTACCTAACTGCTTCATTTGTATGAAGTGCTGCCAAGAAGGAGCTGTACCGCAGGACATGAGGGATGCCACGATCATTACTGTCTACAAGAACAAGGTTGAGAGAAGTGACTGCAACAACTACAGAGGCATCTCCCTCCTCAACATCGTCGGCAAGGTCTTTGTTCGGGTCATCTTGATCTGCCTGCAGAAGCTGGCAGAACATGTCTACCCAGAGTCACAGTGCAGTTTCGGAGCTGGAAGGTCAACAGTGGACATAGTCTTCTCCATTCATCAGCTCCAGGAGAAGTGCAGAGAACAGCGGATGCCCCTGTATGTTGCTTTCATTGGCCTCACCAAGGCGTTCGATCTCGTCAGCAGAGATGGCCTATTTAAGGCTCTGCCAAAGATCGGCTGCCCACCAAAACTGCAGATCATGATAGAATCCTTCCACATCAACACAAAGAGGATAGTGCAGTTCAATGGCAGTTTCTCTGAGCCCTTCGACATCCACAGTGGCGTCAAACAAGGCTGCATCCTCGCTTCCACACTCTTTAGGATTTTCTTCGCTCTGCTCCTGAAATGCTTTTGGCACTGCAACAGAGGGAATCTACCTGCGCAATAGATCAGATGGCGGGCTCTTAAACCTTACCCGCCTCAGAGCAAAGACAAAAGCATGTGAAGCTCTCATCAGAGACATGTTGTTTGCCAGTGATGCTGCAGTTGTGTCCCACACAAAGCAGGAAATACAGTCACTGATGGACCGCTTCTATCGGGCATGCAAGGACTTTAGGGTGACCATCAGCCTGAAGAAGACGAACGTCCTGGTGCAGGATACAGAGGCGCCGCCTGTTTTCACCATCGACGACTACGAACTCGATGACGTCCATCAGTTCAAATACCTCGGCTCCACCGTCACCAACAACCTCTGCTTGGACACAGTAATTGATAAGAGGATCGGGAAGGTTGCAACAACTCTCGCTCGCCTCTCAACTCGAGTGTGGATCAACCCAAAGCCGACAGTGAAGACAAAGATAGCAGTCTCCAATGCCTATGTCAACAGCATGCCGCCGTACGGCAGTGAGACATGGGCTGCATGTGCCAGACAGGAGAGAAGACTCAACACCTTCCACCTTAGAAGCGTTCGCCGTATCCTGGGCATTTCCTGGCATGCGTGTTCATTGCCAAGATCCTGTCTCGCACTGGCCTTCCCAGTATGTACACTCTACTCGGGCAATGCAGGCTGCGGTGGCTGGGCCATGTCCATTGCATGGAGGATGGCGTATTCCAAAAGACATCCTCTATGGGGAGCTGACATATGGGAGGAGAACCTAACGTGGTCGCTTGAGCCGTCCGGCGTCGCGGGGCCGGCCCCACTTCGATCGCCGGAGCCGTGCGGAATTGTGCGGAGTTCGTCCCGACATTGCGCGGGGCTCCGAAAAACTGACTATGTTCAAAAATTCCGCACGGCAACGGCTTGTCGGCTCGCAGTCGCCTCGACGCATTACACACCGCCCCGACATCGTGCCTCCGTGACCCTCTATGTGTGTGGCTCCGTGGCCCTCTGTGTGTGTGTGTGTGTGCCTCTGTGCCCCTCTCTGTGTGCCCCTCTCTCTCCTGGCAAACTTACCTTAGACTTCGCTCCAAGTTTGCCTCACTTTGCGCCGCGTTGCGCCACTCACCCGACCTCCTCACGGTTCCTGCTGCCGGTTTGGTCGCGCTTGCCGCATGCAGGAACATGCTGGTGGGAACGGCCCTGTACAGGGATCACCCGACCTCCGCGCGGCCCCGGCTTCTAGTTTGATCGCGTTCATCGCATAGAGTTGCATGCTTGTAGGACAGGCCCTTTAGCCTTCGATGATCTTTGTTCAAAATCCTTTTCCCAGGGTAGGGAATGTAGAATTACAGGTTTAAGAAGGAACTGCAGATGCTGGAAAATGATAGGTAGACAAAAATGCTGGAGAAACTCAGCGGGTGAGGCAGCATCTATGGAGCAAAGAAAAAGGCCCAAAACGTTACCCATTTCCTTGGCTCCATAGATGCTGCCTCACCCACTGAGTTTCTCCAGCATTTTGTGTACCGTAAAATTAGAGGTCATAGGTTTGTGAGGGGAGAACTGTAAAGGATATCTGAATGGTTGGTTCTTCACACTAAGGGCAATTATTTTTTGGAACGAGCTGCCAAAGGAGGCTGTTATTGATATTGGTCTATTATTGTCATTTATACAGATATACAGCAGAAAAAATGTAGTTTTCACACTAAGGTAAATCATCCATACATGATTACAATCAAACCATACACGAGTGCTACAAGCAGTGCAAAAGGAGAAAGAAAACATAATTTAGAATAGAGTGTTACAGCTGCTGACAATGTGCACATTTTAAAAGTGTAATGGCAACAATGAGATAGATTGAGAATACATCTTTAACTGTGAGAGGTCAATTCAAGAATCTGATTAACAGCAGAGAAGGTCTTCTTGAACCTAGTTGTACGTGCTTTCAAGCTTTTGCTTATTCTACTGGTCCAGAGAGTGAAGGGAAATGATCAGGGTGTGAACGGTCCTTGATTATGTTGATGCATGAAGTGTGGATAGAGTCAATAGGGCCAT
This sequence comes from Raja brachyura, assembly GCA_963514005.1. The sequence goes on from OY740784.1 coordinate 50,638,056, forward strand.
CTCAAATTCAACACTATCCATGTGGCATGGGGAATGTGTTCCACCCTGTTTTCTGAATTCTGTCACTAGCTCCTTTATTTTGCTGACATTGAGGGAGAGTTTGTTATCTTGACACCATGTTACTAAGCTCCCTTTCTCCATCGTGTCATTTTTCGAGATCCAGCCTACTATACTGGTGTAATCTGCAAATGTTGGAGTTAGAGCTGAATTTAACTGCACAGTCATGAATGTACAAGAAGTGTAGTAAGGGTTTGAGAACTTGGCCTTGCGGGATGGCATACGGATGAAGTTCTGTCGCTTGTGCTTACTCATTGCAGTCTTTGGGTCAGGAAGTCAACAATCAGCTGCAGAAGAGGACGCTGATACCTAGGTCCAGGAATTTGTGGACGAGTCTGATTGGAATTACACCGTCGTCAAAATGGATGTTCTTGTTATCCAAATAACCATATAACAATTACAGCACGGAAACAGGCCCTCTCGGCCCTCCAGTCCGTGCCGACCATTTATTTTCCACTAGTCCCATCTACCTGCACTCAGACCATACCCCTCCATTCCCTTCTCGTCCATATACCTATCCACTTTACATTTAAATGTTAAAATCGATCCTGCCTCCACCACTTCTGCTGGAAGCTCATTCCACACAGCCACCACTCTCTGAGTTCCCCCTCATGTTACCCCTAAACTTCTGTCCCTTAATTCTCATGTCATGCCCTCGTTTGAATCTTCCCTACCCTCAATGGGAAAAGCTTATCCACGTCAACTCTGTCTATCCCTTTCATCATTTTAAAGACCTCAATCAAGTCCCCCCTTAACCTCTGCGCTCCAAAGAATAAAGACCTAACTTGTTCAACCTTTCTCTGTAACTTAGTTGCTGGAACCCAGGCAACATTCTAGTAAATCTCCTCTGTACTCTCTCTATTTTGTTGACATCCTTCCTATAATTAGGCGACCAAAATTGTACACCATACTCCAGAATTGGTCTTACCAATGCCTTGCACAATTTTAACATTACTTCCCTACTCCTATATTCAATGCTCTGATTTATAAAGGCCAGCACACCAAAAGCTTTCTTTACCACCCTATCTACATGCAATTCCACCTTCAGGGAACTATGCACAGTTATTCCTAGATCCCTCTGTTCCACAGCATTCCTCAATTCCCTACCATTTACCATGTACGTCCTATTTTGAAGGCATTGGTCTTACCAATGCCTTGCACAATTTTAACATTACTTCCCTACTCCTATATTCAATGCTCTGATTTATAAAGGCCAGCACACCAAAAGCTTTCTTTACCACCCTAGCTACATGCAATTCCACCTTCAGGGAACTATGCACAGTTATTCCTAGATCCCTCTGTTCCACAGCATTCCTTAATTCCCTACCATTTACCATGTACGTCCTATTTTGAATTGTCCTGCCAAGATTTAGCACTTCACACTTATCAGCATTAAACTCCATCTGACACCTTTCAGCCCACTTTTCCAAATGGCCCAAATCTCTCTGTAGACTTTGAAAATATACTTCATTACCCACACCACCACCTATCTTAGTATCATCTGCATACTTACTTATCCAATTTTCCACCCCATCATCCAGATCATTGATGTACATGACAAACAACAGTGGACCCAACACAGATCCCTTAGGCACCCCACTGGTCACTGGCTTCCAACCTGACAAACAGCCATCCATATTACTCTCTGACATCTCCCATTCAGCCACTGTTGAATCCATCTTGCTACTCCGCCATTAACACCCAAAGATTGAACCTTCTTAACCAACCTTCCATGGGGAACCTTGTCAAAGGTCTTACTGAAATCCATATAGACAACATCCACTGCTTTACCCTCATCAATTTCCCTAGTAACCTCTTCAAAAAATTCAAAGAAGGTTTGTCAAACATGACCTTCCAGGCACAAATCCATGTTGACTGTTCCTGATCAGACGATGTTTATCCAGATGCTTATATATATATTATCTCTAAGTATCCTTTCCATTAATTTGCCCACCACTGACATCAAACTAACAGGTCTATAATTGCTAGGTTTATTCTTTGAACCCTTTTTAAACAATGGAACAACACGCGCGGTACTCCAATCCTCCGGCACTATTCCCGTTTCTAATGACATTTGAAATATTTCTGTCATAGCTCCTGCTATTTCTACACTAACTTCCCTCAATGTCCTAGGGAATATCCTGTCAGGACCTGGAGACTTATCCACTTTTATATTTTTCAAAAGTGTCAGTACTTCCTCCTCTTTGAATCTCATAGTTTCCATAGCTACTCTACTTTTTTCCCTTACCTCACAGAGTTCAATATCCTTCTCCTTGTTGAATACCGAAGAAAATAAATTGTTCAATATCTCCCCCATCTCTTTTGGCTCTGCAGATAGCTGTCCATTCTGGCTCTCTAATGGTCCAATTATATCCCTCATTATCCTTTTGCTATTAATATAGCTGTAGAAACCCTTTGGATTTACTTTCACTTTTCTTGCCAAATCAACCTCATATCTTCTTTTAGCCTTTCTAATTTCTTTCTTAAGATTCTTTTTACATTCTTTATACTCCTCTGGAACCTCATTTACTCCATGCCTTCTATAATAATTGTAGATGTCTCTCTTTTTTCGAAAAAAGTGTCCAATTTCCCTTGAAAACCATGGCTCTTTCCAATTTTTACTATTTCCTTTCAACTGAACGGGGACACAAAGATTCTATACTCTTACACTTTCCCCTTTAAATGTCCTCCATTTCTCTTCTACATCCTTCCCATAAAACAAAATGTCCCAATTCACTCCTTACGCATTCCCTCAAAGTTAGCCTTTCTCCAATCAAAAATCTCAACCCTAGGTCCAGTTCTGACTCTCTCCATAATTATATTGAAACTAATGGTATTGTGATCACTGGTCCTGAAGTGCTCACCAACGCATACCTCCGTCACCTGACCTGCCTCATTTCCTAACAGGAGGTCCAGCACTGCCCCTTCTCTGGTCGATACCTCTATGTATTGCTGCAAAAAACTATCCTGCACACATTTTACAAACTCCAAACCATCAGCCCATTTACAGAATGTGTTTCCCAGTCTATTTTTGGAAAATTGAAATCTCCCACAATCACTACCTTGTGCTTACTACTAATATCTGCTATCTCCTTACATATTTGTTCTTCCAATTCTCGCTCCCCATTTGGCGGTCTATAATACACCCCTAAAAGTGTTGCTACACCGTTCCCACTTCTCAGTTCCACCCAAATAGCCTCCCTAGATGAGCCCTCTAATCTATCCTGCCAAAGCACTGCTGTAATATCTTCTCTGATAAGCAATGCAACACCTCCATCTCTGGTCCCTCCAATTCTATCACACCTGAAGCAACGAAATACTGGAATATTTAGTTTCCAATCACAGCCCTCCTGCAATCATGTTTCACTGATTGCCACAACATCATATTTCCAGGTGTCAATCCAGGCTCTAAGTTCATCCACCTTTCTTACAATGCTCCTAGCATTAAAATATACATATTTTAGAAACCCACCATCCCTTATTCTCTGTTTATTATCTTTTTTCTCTTTCTCGCCTACATTTTGGGTCCGGGGATGTTCCAAATGTTCCAGGATGAGTGAAGGTCCAAGGAGAAGGCACCTACCCTGGACCTGTTGTGGCAGGAGACACATTTCAGTGAATGAAGGTTGTAGGGAAGGCTGGAGTTGATCCAATGACCAGTCTTTCAAAGCACTTTTGGATAATGGATGGCAGCTCCACCATGGGATAGTCATTAACGTACACTACCTTGTTTTCCTTTAGCAAACAAGTACTAGTGGACTTCTTAAAGCAGGTGGGATTCTCACAATAGAAAAGGGAGAGTTTAGAGATATTTGCGAATACTTCTGACAAATGGTTTGTGCACGTTGAGGACATGGTTGAGGACTCCATTTGGGTCAGTTGCGCTCTGCCTGTTCACTTTCAAGAAAACCAACCTGATGTCTATGACGGTGACCAGTGGCTTAGGTGCACTCGAGGCAAATGACATAATGGCTGGCAAAGACAACATGGGCTATAAGGACATATTTCTGTGTACATTTCGGTGATTAACATTACTCATGCACTCAAAAGATCATGTCCCTCCCTCCCGATTTTCTGTATTACAATAATGATTATGAATAATATTAATCACTCTCACTTACCAGGATGACATAGTCATATTGAAGTTCATTGTGACAGGAGCAGTAGGCCTACAAAAAAAACATGTCAGTTAGATTATCAAAGATCAGTAACATTCTCCCTAAAAATAAATTTGAAATGGCAAAACCTTTTCTGGAACAACTCAAAGGCAAGCCATTGTACGTATTAAAAAATAAAATTTCTCAGTGATGTACAATGTTCCATTGTTGTAAAAAATCCAAGATTATCACTTCCATCTTTATTGCAGAAGAGAAGCTGCACTCCAGAAACAAGTTATGATTCAAATACAAAACTAAACGAGGAGGTGCTGGATGCCCTAAGATGCATGAACGTGGATACACCTTGCAGGGCTATACAAATCATCATGAAACACTGGTGAGATGCTGGAAAATTGTAGGGTGGCTAATGTTGTGCCTCTATTCAAGAAAGGCTCCAATGAAAAAACCTAGAAACTATAGACCAGTGAGTCTAACATATGTGGTAGGAGAGTTACTGGAGAGGGTTGTAAGGTTAGACATATTTTTGGAAAGACAGGGATTAAGGTAGTAATTTATGGTTTTGTCCATGGGAGATCACATCCCATGACTTTAATTGAGGTAACCGAGAAGGTTGATAAGGCAGAGCCATAGATGTAGTCTCTACGACCTCAGTTACACATGATAGGCTACTCTGCAAGGTTAGATCGCATGGGATCCAGGGAGAGCTAACTAGATACAGATTTGGTTTTATGGTAGGAGGCAGAGTGTAGTTGGAGAGGATTATTTTACTGATTTACGACCCGTGACTAGCGGTATGCCTCAAGGGTCAATGCTGGGTCCATTGCTGTTTGTCATCAGGATCAACGATTTGGATGAAAATGGACAAGGCATGACTAGTAAATATGCAGATTAAATAGGTGGTATCGTAGACAGTGATGTGGTTATCAAGAAAGCAGGATGTTGATCAGCTGGGCAAAAGGTTTGAGGAATAGCTAATATAGATTAATTCAAGTAAGTGTGAGCTATTGCATTTTGGGAAGTAAAACCAGGACAGAAATCTTCACAGGGAACATTAGCACCTGGAGAGTGGGAGAATCTAGGGGTGCAGTTACATAATATCCAGAAAGTGGCATTTCAGATCGTGCTGAAGGCGGCTGATTTGTAATTAAAAAAATCACATGTGGTTAAAATGCACATTTTCTGATTTTAATAAAGGCCATTTTTATACATTTTGGTTTCACCATGTAGAAATTACAGCAGTGTTTATACATAGTCCCCCCCCCCCCCCAAATTTCAAGGCACTGTTTTGGACACAGCAATGTCATGTAGATGAAAGTACTCAGATTTAGTATTTTGTTGTATATCCTTTGCCTGTAATGACTGCTTTAAGTCGGTGATTCATGGACATCACCAGTCTTCTGTGGTGATGCTCTGCCAGGCCTGTATTGCAGTCATCTTTAGCATGCTTGTTTTTGGGGTAGTCCCCTTCAGTTTTCTCTTCAGCATATAAAAGGCATGCTCAATTGTAATAAGATCGGGTGATAGACTTGGCCATTCAAGAATTGACAATTTTTTTGCTTTGAAAAATTCCTTTGCTGCTTTAGCAGTGTTTGGGATCAATGACTTCCAGTAGAATGAACCGCCAGTCAATGAGTTTTGAGGCATTGTTTGAACTTGAGCAGATAGGATGTATCTATACACTTCAAAATTCATTATGCTACTACCATCAGCAGTTGTATCATCAATGAAGATAAGTGAGCCAGTAACTTCAGCAGCCATGCATGCCCAGGCCATAACAACCCTACCACCATGTTTCACAGATGGTGGTATGGTTTGGATCTTGGGCAGTTCCTCCTCTCCCCCATACTTTGCTCTTGCCATCACTCTGATACAAGTTAATCTTTGTCTCATCTGTCCACAAAACTTTTTTCCTGAAATGTGGTTGTTCTATTAAGTACTTCTTGGCAAACTGTAACCTGGCCATCCTATTTTTGCGGCCAACTAGTGGTTTGCATCCTGCAGTGTAGCCTCTGTTCATGAAGTCTTCTGTGGACAGTGGTCATTGACAAATCCACCCCTGACTCCTGGAGAGCATTTCTGATCTGTTGGACAGGTGTTGGGGATTTTTCCTTATTATAGAGAGAATTCTTCTGTCATCAGCTATGGGTGCCTTCGTTAGCCTGGCAGTCCCTTTGCGATTAGTGAGCTCATCAATGCTCTCTTTTTTCTTAATGATGTTCCAAACAATTGATTTTGGTAAGCGTAAGGTTTGGCTGATGTCTGGAGGAAAGACTAGATGCGGAGAACTCTCTTATACCTGCATTAAGGAGACAATTTAACACACCTGAGCAATTACAAACACCTGTGAAGCCATGTGTCCCAAACATTATGGTGCCCTGAAATGGGGGGGGGGGGGGACTAATTATTACAGCAGTAATTTCTACATGGTGAAACCAAAATGTATAAAAATTGCCTTTAGTAAAATCTGACAATGTGCACTTTAACCACATGATATTTTTTTTTTTATTACAAATCTCAAATTGTGAAGTACAGAGGCAAATAAATGATGGGTCTTTGTCCCAAACATTATGGAGGGCACTGTACATGGATAAGAAAGCTTTGGGCTAAATGCAGGCAAATGGTTGTAGTTTAATTGGAGCTCCTTGGCCGGCATCGACAAATAATACTGGTGAATGGATAAAATGTTATAAAAGTGATAGCAAATATGATTATATTTGAATAAAATGATCAGAGATTTTAACAAAAGAAGAGAACAGTTTACAGAATGTGGACTATGCTGGCAAACTCAGCATTCATTGCATATCAATAAGTGCTTGAGAGAATAATGATGAGCCGCTGATTTTTTTACACTGCTGAAATATGTTGAAGTAATTCAATATCAAAGAAAATAACAGAAGGATTCGGACGCATGGACAATGGATATGTTTTCCTAGTTAAAATTGACAACATTGAAGAATGGAAAATGTAGGTGTAAGTGATCTCCAGCTTGCTGATTTTGACAGAGGATGTTTGAGGAACAAGCAAAGGAGACATGGCAAACCACTGCAGTGCATGGCTGTGGATGATTGAGGGCAGACAACAATTACATTGTCATGAGACCAATGTCACATTTAGGCCAGAATAACACATTTCCTTTCCTTGATATCAATCGGTGGGTTTTGACAGAAGCAGAATAAATTCATGGACATCATTATAGTTAGAAGTATTTTCTTTAATTTCAAATTTTATTTGATCATATTAGTGGGATTTGAATCCATGGTGCTTGATAATCAGATCATGTACCCGGATTATTAATCCTGTCTTGAACTGCTGGGTATGTTAGCTCAGATTGATTTGAATCCTCTCTCTGATAGATTTGGAAAAGGGAGACTCTAGGTAAAACAGACACTGAAAATAAATGTGAAAGCAGCAGGATTTTCATGTTGCAAATGAGGAAGTTAGTTGGTAAACTTGGCATTGGAAATCACAGTCTGAGTGATGGTAAATGAGCAGCAGGAAAGGATGGTGACCACAAAAACAAATCGATGAGTACATTTGGGGAAGGACAATATCTTAACCCTGCAATTACATCACCGCTTAGCTTTAATTAAAACATTTTTTTTAGATTTGAACTAATTTTTTAATAGAAACAGCTAAATTATGTCATATTTTTTCAAACATTGGAGGCTGTAGGTTGGTCTATTGAGTCCATGCCAGCTTTTTAGAACATCCACATCATTCCCTTGCCTCATCTATATCCCTGTAGCCTATTCTCCCTCGCATGCTCACAGCTCCTCCTGATTTTCCTGTCACCCACATACTCAGAGTTATTTACAGAAGTCAATTAATTGCCCTGCATGATTTTTTGAACATGCTAAGAAACCAGAACATCTGAAGGTAACCATACAGACATAGAGTAACAAGCACGCTTCACTTAGGCAGCAGCTGAAGTCAGGATGGAATGTGGATCACTGGGATTACAAGACAGCAGCTATAACTGCTGTGCCACTTCCAATAAGCAAACTACCAGAAGACACAAATTAGCATCCTTCCCAAGCATTTCAAAGGAGTTCCTAGTTACTTTCCCTTGGGAAAACCAATGTGAAATGTGTTTGGCTCACAACATGTTACTTTGTTGGCACCCTTATGTGGTGACTTTTAGCATACCTTGGCTATGCAAAACAAAGAATCAGTCTGAAGAAGGGTCTCGACCCGAAACGTCATCTATTCCTTCCTTCCATAGATGCTGCCTCACCCGCTGAGTTTCTCCAGCATTTTTGTCTATCTTAAAGAATTTCACTGTCACATGTGACAATAAAGTATCCATTCATTCATAATAAATGATTTATTCTAAAATGCTGTCAATGTTTAAGCAAGCAAAAATTGGTCCATATAAACCTTTTCATTTAAGTACTTACGCATGTGGACAAATGTATTTCACATGTGGTATCTTGATAGTTGACAGTCCCTCAGCCCAACCATGTCTGTCAAAGGGAAACATGTAAAGAACTATAAAATGTTGAATAAATAAAGTCCCATTAAAACAGATTGTTGATACAATGCAGCTCCCCCAAGGCATAAATTAGGTTTTGGACAAATATCTTCTGAATCTGAAGCTCGACGTATGTGTTTGGGCTGCAATGGAAAATTACACAATTCCCCCAATTCTAAACTGCAAGGACAGTTCTGTAACTACAGAATGTTGGGCTGTTTGACCAAAATAAATTATATACATTGATAATATAAAATAGATTTCACAACGTTATTTCTTGTGCCATTGTTTCAAAAGCGAATAAATTGAAATAACAGTATAAACTCTATTGTGAGTGTTTGGCAGTACCACTTTTAGTAGTGGAAGGTTAGGGTGTTAAGGTGGAAGCAGGTGCATGCTGGTCAGAATAACAATTGTATGGATGGCTGCCCAAGAACAATCGTCACAATTAACATTACATTATTGCCATTAGTTCAACAACATGAGCAGTATATTGCGGTGTAGAACATAAGGGATGATTTGTCCATACCACACTCACGATCTTTATGGTCCCACATGTTCCATGTGGCCGCACACCAAGACTACTGCTCAGTCTGCAGGCTGGCAATAAAACTCTAGGATCCTCTAGAAGCATAGGAGCAGGAACCCAACTAAACTTGGATTACTTTATAGACAATAGTGCAGGAGTAGGCCCTTCGAGCCTGCACCGCCATTCACTGTGATCATGGCTAATCATCCTCATTCAGTAAGCCGACTCTGCCATTTCCCCATATCCCTTGACTCCACGACCTTTAAGATCTCTATCTAACTCTCTTGAAAGCATCCAGAGAATCGGCCACCACTGCCTTCTGATGTAGAGAATTCCACAGATTCACAATTCTCTGGGTGAAAAAGTTTTTCCTCATCTCCGTACTAATTGGCCCACTCCTTATTCTTAAACTGTGGGCCCTGGTTCTGTACTACCTCAACATCGGGAAAATGTTTCCTGCCTACAGCGTGTCCAATCCCTTAATAATCTTATACGTTTCAATAAGATCCCCTCTCATCCTTCTATACATGCCCAGTCACCCCATTCTTTCAACATATGACAGCCTAGCCATCCTGGGAATTAACCTCGTGAACCTACGCTGCACTCCCTCAATAGCAAGAATATCCTTCCTCAAATTTGGAGACCAAAACAGTACACAATATTCCAGGTGTCATCTCACCAGGGCCATCTACAACTACAGAAGGATTCTTTGCTCCGATACTGACCTCCTCTTGTAATGAAGGCCAACATGCCATTAGTTTTCTTCACTGCCTGCTGTGCCTGCATGCACAAGCACACCCGGACCGCCTTCTGCTTCCCCTTTTCCTATCTTGACACCATTCGGATAATAATCTGCCTTCTGGTTCTTGCCACCAAAGTGGATAACCTCACATTTATCCAGATTAAATTGCATCTGCCATGCATCTACCCACTCACTCAACCTGTCCATGTCACTCTGCATCTGCATAGCATCCTCTTCACGCTTCACACTGCCACCCAGCTTTTGTGTCATCTGCTAATTTGCTAGTGGTACTTTAAATCCCTTCATCTAAATCATTAATGTATATTATAAATAGTTGCGGTCCCTGCACCGAGCCTTGAGGTACCCCACTAGTCACTGCCTGCCATTCTAAAAGGGACCCGTTAATCCCTACTCTTTGTTTCCTGTCTGCCAACCCATTTTCTATCCATGTCGGTACCCTACCCCCAATACCATGTGCTTTAATTTTGCCCACTAATCTCCCATGTGGGTCCTTTTCAACGGCTTTCTGAAAGTCCAGGTACACTGCATCCACTGGCTCTCCATTGTCCATTTTCCTAGTCCTCAAAAAATTCCAGAAGATAGTCAAACATGATTTCCACACCAGGGGTACCGCACGATTGGCAGCCCCACCAACCGTCTGTGTGTTTTATCATATTTTTTGGATTTTTAGCGTGTGTTAAAAGTCCGCGTTAATGTTCTCCGTTTGTTTCATGTGGGGGGAGAGGGAGGGGTCGGGGAAAGCTTTTTTTTCAGTTTCTTACCTTGCCGGAGATGCGGTTAATTTTCGGATTGCATTCTCCGGTCGCTCTGCGGCCTACCATCGATCGAGCTGGAGGCCTCCTCGGACTGACTTTGGGCCTCACCGAGGGGCGTGGAGTTACATCGGAGCCGATACCTTTCCTGGAACGCTCCAACCATGGCCTGCAGACTTACCATCGTGAGCTCCCAGTCTCGGGAGAGGCTAGTCGGGAAGCTCCAACTGCACAGAGGCTCGACCAGCCCCGACACGGGGTCCGATCATTCAGCGAGATGGAATTGACATCCCCCAATGCAGGAGCTGATCTCCTCGATGCAGAGGGCCCAAATGCTCCCGACCGCGGAGAACTAAGGTAAGAGATTTTAACTTTTTTTTCATCTTCCATCACAGTCAGGAATGCGGAGGAGGAACTGTGGTTGGTGTTTATGTTAAAATGTATTTGGTATGTTCCGTTATTTTTAATTTATATAACTGATGTGGCAAATGAAATTCCTCGTACGTTTCAAAACATATTTGGTTAAAAGTATTATTGTGATTGATTGTGAAATCCATGCTGACTTGGACCATTCCTGTCACTGCTATCCAAATGTGCCGCAATTTCATCTTTTATAATTGACTCCAGCATCTTTCCCACTACCGATGTCAGGTGAACCGGTCTATAATTCCCTGTTTTCTCACTCCCTCCTTTCTTAAAAAGTGGGATAACATTAGCTACCCTCCAATCCAAAGGAAACTGATCCTGAATCTGTAGAACATTGGAAAATGATCATGGTTTCTAGAGCCACTTCCTTAAGTACCATGGGATGCAGACCATCAGGCCCTGGGGATTTATCAGCCTTCAGTCCCATCAGTCTACCCAACACCATTTCCAGCCTAATGTGAATTTCCTTCAGTTCCTCCATCACCTTAGGTCCTCTGGCCACTAGTACATCTTCTCACTCGTATTTGGTAGAAATTTGCTTATTCAGAAGCATATACAGTGGATTACATTTATTGTTCACAATAACAGGACGAGACAGAAAACACTCAACTAGGAAATGCATCGATAAATATCACCAGTCAGATAAGTAATTGGGTTCAGAATGTGAAGGGATCATCAGGCTGATGATCTTACATCATAACTCAATTCCAAAGATACTGACAGACTTGCTGAGTACTTACTGCATTCTTAGTTCAGTTTAGAGATACAGCATGGAAACGGTTCCTTCAGCTCACTGAGTCCACACCGACCAGGAATCACCCGTACATGAGTTCTATCCTACTGACTAGGAATTAACCTACAAACCCACACATCTTTGGAATGTTGGGAGGAAACCGAAGCACCCAGAGAAAACCCACACGGTCACAGGGAGACTGCACAAACTCCGTACAGACAGCATCGTAGTCAGTATCGAATCCGGGTCTCTGGCACTTTAAAGCAGCAACTCTACTGCTGCACCACTGTGCTGCCAAAACATTCTCAGTTTCAATTTCAGATTTCCAGGATTTTGACTATTAAAAAAACATTGTATATCAAATATTTTATTTACATCATCCTACTTAGAGCACATGAAGAATAAAATACTCTTCAATGTATAAAATTTTTAAATGATTTGTGTCATTAGAAAGGATTTCCAACTACCACTTCATGTACATTTTCAATAATTAGTTACTATGTGTTGTCTGTTTTTTTTAAACCCAATTTTAGTTTTAAATTAGTAACCAAAAGTGAATTGTCATATGTTTGTGTACAATTCTGAAAATAAGGAATAATTCAATAATATTCATGACATCTGGGCAGTCCTTCTGCCTGTAGACTTCATAACTAATCCAAACTATCGCCTATCGCATACATGCCTAGAAAGTGATCTCTACTTTACATCTTGATAGTGGGGAAGGAATACAACTGACCCCCAACATTTATCTTCGACACAAACATGGACCTTTTTACAAGTGTGGCCACTGAAAAAAAAGTACAGAAATCCTAGTTGATTTTAGCCGAGGGTAACAAAGCCAACTAAATTAAACACAACCTTTATTGATCTTAATTCCACACAGATTGCCCAACTGAGAAACAGGGCACTATTGACTAAAATTTAAGTTTCATAGTAATTTGTGCATTGCAACTGAACATATTTTTTTTAAATCTCCTCTTACCCAGTGTCTCCCAGTCCATGGAGAAAGATAACCTGCAAATAAAATAGGAAAAAAAACTGTAAAAGATTTATATCAAATGAGCTTTAATTGTAAAATAATCAGTTTGTGACTACATTCAAATGCAAATTCCCCTAATAAAAAGTCTAAAATTCCCCTTGCATGGAAAATATTCATACAATTGTCAGACCATTTATTTGAACGTTGCAGCTCTAATTCACAGATCCAAACAAACTTTAGGCTCGCTTAATTGTCTGACTGATATTTCATTTTCAGAGTACTGACATTTATCATATACAACACCTCAAATATAATGGCAAAATGCTATTTAGGTACAGCATTTACCTAGGCAACCAAATTGTTAAATATTCAAATAAACACCTGGTCAATAATTATGGTCAAAAACTTGGTAACATAAAATTAACCAGGAAATGCATCGATAAATATCACTCCTACATGCGTGTTGCACTGTCAGATAAGCAATTGGGTGGACACATCAAGGATGTTTGGAGAACAATGTTGCAAAGATGTAAACATGAAGGGGGCAGTAATTCGAGTCTAGAACCGAGGAACAGGAATGTGACAATCTTTGTTCCGTATGAGACAAACATAAATTTAAATAATTGTAGGTTGAGGCAAATAGAAAATCAAGAAAAAAGCAAAGTGCTGGAGGAAATCAGAAGGACAAGCAAGGTTTTACATCGGAACCCTTCCTCAGACTGATTGTAGTAGAGGGAAGAAAGCAGGAAAAGAGAGCTCATCAAGTGACTTGGAAAATTAATGGATCATTAAATAATTGAATGAATGACAGAACAAAAGTGTTTTTACATCTTTTAAGAAGTAAATTTTTCTTCCTCCACGTATTTCTTAGAAATCTTTCCACTGTGTTATTTCAAGTAATTAATTCCTGACCACAAATCACCTCCAATTATTTTCAAAATTTAAACCCATCTCCTTTGGTTATTTAACTTTCTGCTGCAACAAACACATCTTTGCCATTGAAAACTATGTAGAAACAAGGAGCTGCAGATGCTGGTTTATAAAAAAAGTGGTGGAATAACTCAGCGGGTCAGGCGCAACCTCGGGAGGAAACTAATGTTATGGTTTGAGGCCTATGTTCAGAGTCTGAAGAATAAGTAACAGGGAAAATAAGTGAGGAAAAGATGTAGTTGAGATTGCTCAGAAAAACAGCATAGATTTAGTCATAGAGTGGGCAAGCGTGGTCCCAAGTGAGCCTGCGTGCCGACTGCAAACAATTGAGGCCACCGCCGCAATGTTCTAGAAGCCAAACCGAAGCACAAGCATACTTGATGTCACTAAGTACGCTCACGCCACACGCAGCTGGACTCCCACAAAATAAGTCTGCTCATGCTGGACGCGGTGAGGGGACGGGGTGGCTTAACTCATGCAAAACAACAGATGTTTAATCCAGAGCAGGGCCGGGGGTGGGGAGGGACACAGGAAGGGACACGGAGAAACAATAAAATTCAATGGTATGAAAAAAAAGAAATAAACAATGCTTTAATCCACAGCGGGGTGGGGCAGGGCCAGGGGCAGGAGGCAGGTGGGCCTTGATTGGTGGCCATGCGGGCATTGTGACATCAGCAGCTGGCAAGTGGCGATTATATTTTAAAAAGTGAGTTTTGTGAACAACTTTATTCAAAATCTGGGGAAACAATTGACCAAATTTAGAGAGGGGTGCGTTTATGAAATCGTAAGTTAAATCCCTACCGAAATTGTAAAAATCTCCACATTTTTGCGTCTGGGTTTAAATGCATCTGGGAGATACGTTTCAAAGACAAAATGACATACACCCACACACATACAGAGTTTTAAAAGTATATAGATATGATATGATAGATATGATACTTTTTGCATTCAAAGTTCATTACAGACCTCCTGTCAGAATGAGGAGAACTTCTGGTTCTATAGTTCTATGGTTTATAGAAAAAGATACAAAGTGCTGAAATAACTCAGCAGCTCAGGCAGCACCTCTAAATAAAGCATATTTCCAAATGTTCCTCTTTTTAAAGAGGTAGTTTGGTTCAAAGATGATAGAGCGGAGCAAGATATGCCACACAGCGAAAAAAAAGTGTAGTGCGTCATGGGTGATTGGTCACGCCATTTTAAAGGGCTGCCTCGATACTGTCATGACGTCCATATCTACATCCAGAGCTTACTGTCCTGCTATCAATTGCTCTAATCGCCAATGTAGACGACCCTACCCGTCTTTCTTCAGGTTCCCCAATTATAAAGAAGTATGAGGAAATATTATTGTTTTCTGCTAATATTATTCTGTCCTGAAAATATTTTCTGTTCCCCCATCAACGGTCATTGGGAAACTAGGTTTGATGGTACATTAGAAAGTTATTAGATTTTTTTTAATAGATCTATACTTACCACAATAATAAAGTTATCAATTTTTGTACTTCAGTACATTTTTGTTTTGTTCTTTTTTATTTTTGCAGGAGTCTCCAAAATTTGGCACGCGGGACACATCAGGCCCACCACGATATTTTTCAAGCTCAGATTCGAGTCAGGGAGTGCGGCAGCCTGGGGCTGCCCTTGGTGTAGTTACCGGTTAGGTCCTTCGAATAGTCAGAGCCAAGACATCACAGGGCCGCCGTGAAGAAGGGTGCAATGGTGGAGTGGGGGGGTTCGGCGGCAGTCAGAATGGGACGGATGCGCGTTATAACATATCTCTCTCTCTCCCTCCCCCTCCCCCTCCCCCTCTCCCTCTCCCCCTCTCTGAGTTGGCAGCCCTGCTAGTGTCCAATAGAGGATAGAAAGAAAATTAATCTCTGTAATTCAGGTGTCGACAGCGGGTCCAGAATACTCGTCAACAAGATCTCCTACACTGAACTTTGGTGTACTTGTCAACCAACTGCCATCTTTGTTTTGAACGCTTTGTTCTAACAGGCTAAATTGGAATGCAGTTCCAACGGTATTTGACATCCCTAACGCGTCGAAACCTCCGTTTTCCCAACGCAGGTTACTCAAGAGGAAGAATGAGAACCTCCCGTTACCCACACAAAATTGTGTAAATGACGATTTATTTATTATTGTGTATGTTGGACATTTTGTCCTTTGGGGTAAGCAAAGGGTGGGTGGGGCTATCATTGTTTCAAATATGTTGAATTTTACATCACTTTAATTGGTTAGCTGATATGCAAAACACTGCAACCCTGTATATTTCGCGCACAAAATGATGTGAATTGTGTAAATGTTGCCATGAATGATGGAAATAAAAAGTGTTTTCCTTGTTTATGAAGTTGAATTTAGAATTATTTGAAATTGCGGGAGTTGGTGCAATATACTGCTGACCCACAAATGTGTCGTTATGAGACATTCACATTTAAAAAATTTACTACAGCAACTAAATTAGCAAGCGCAGTTTAAAAACCACTTCAGAGAACAGCAGTCCAAGCAATTTTTCTTCATCAACTAAATAGCCTGTTCAAGATAGATTTGAATTGGCTTCCGAAAAAACGCATTTTAAACCCACCCCCTCTCAAAGGTGCCAAATTCGCGCACATGGGCAGTGACAGAACTGCAGCGCTGCTAAAGATAAGTAATTGTAACATACCTAAATAGTGTTGCTTTAAATCAAAGTTGCTTCTAATCCATGAGAAGGAACTTTATCTATTTATTTCTAACTTGCCTCACACACACAAACATATGTGTATGTGTATATATAATATATATACACACACACACAAATATGCATATATATACACACACATATATACACATATATATACACATACATATATGTGTATGTATATATACACGTGTGTGTGCAAGGCAAGTTAGAGATCAATAAATAAAGTGTGCGTGCGTGTGTGTGTATAATTTTGCGCACAGTGTGTGTTAAAGCAATACAAGGGAAACTGCACAATACAATGCAAGGGAAACTTCAAAAAGGAGGAGGCTAGGGATGAAGGATGGGAGGGAAATGGGCAGAAACATGGGAAAAACATTTACAATAAAATTAACTAAAATATGTGAAGTGATAGATGAGCACACTGTTCCTCTACAACACTAATTACACCAAAGATGATACTGCGGATTACACTGCGAGAGGCATAACGGAAGTCGCGTTTTGCATTGAAAGATGGCGGCCGTGACGCTCCGTTACGTACTACACCTCTGTGCGTTGGATTGCGTAGGAGTGGAGTATCTTGCTCCAGTCTATCATCTTTGGTTTGGTTGATGACCAAGTTAAAGAGAAAATACGGTTACAGCAAGGATTAATTGATAGCAGGAAAATTACTGGTAGCTGTCATTAAAGCAAGAGGAATTATAAGGCAATCAGAGTCAGTACTGATCTTTAACGGGTAGGTTGTCCCTGACTAACCTAACTAGATCTGGGACTGCAATAGCAAATGCTTAAAATACGCAGTGCAGGCCTTTTTTTATAACACTCCCTGAAGCTTAATTCTTTGAAGAAATTAGCACACCGAGCAGGCTGTTCATTTGACAGCAAAGAAACTAACATTTAATCACTAACCTAGGTTACCCCTGAACCACTATGCTACTAATTGAAACAATTTGTCAGTGTTCATTTTATGATTCTTAACTGGTCTAGTTAATTACATGAATTTTAATTATATCATCCGTTTATATTTCACTGAACAATACAAACCCAACTTTGGAACCTACATAATTTACTAGTATTTTACTTATTATGAGTTTTCACCAGAACTTTATCAAAGTCTCAGTATCAGCCACCATCTTATGAAGACCAGGATGAACATAATTAATCTAGAAGAGGTTTAGTAATGGCTAAATACAACTAGATTATATTTCTTATAGACCATTGAATGCAATTTAGCAACCCATTATTCCGACCACAATAGTACATGAATCCAATAGACACATGAACTTTTTTCCTCCCCCAAAAAAGTCTTCAGTTCTGATCCTTACAAAGTACAAATATACCCTGTGGTGATCCTGCCTGCTGCATTAACATAGCAAATCCATGGTAAACACTGTTTGCCAAAATAGAGCTATTTCCTTCCCGTTTCCCAAACACATCAATATTTCTACAAAGGATACACAAAAGGCTGGAGAAACTCAGTGGGTGCAGCAGCATCTAAGGAGCGAAGGAGATCGGCGACGTTTCGGGTCGAGACATCAGGTTGGACTCGGCCCTCGGGCCCTGAGAGAGAGAGAGGGAATGCCACCCGCTGAGTTTCTCCATCATCTGCAGTTCCTTCTTTAACACAATATTTCTACAAAACTAGGTTAATCTTTCATTATCCAAAACCCAGCACAAATCTTCAATGTAGGAAGGAACTGCAGATGGTTTACACCGAAGAAAAACAGAAAATGCTGAGGTAACTCAGCGGGATAGGCAGCATCTCTGGATAGAAGGGATGGGTGCGTTTCGGATTGTGACCCTTCTTCAGAGTTCTTCCCATTATTATGACCATTAACAAAGGAACTAGCAATACCAGACATGATACTAGAAGCAACTGGGTTTCTCAAAAAATCAAGATACATTGCTAAATATTGTCAAGAGGATTGTAGCCAACACATGGTAGCAACTTGCAACGAATTCCATTAATTCTACTGTAGGAGAAACCAACTGTGCAGAACCCTGTATTCTGAAAATCTAATTAGATAGTTCTAATCTGAATAAAAGAGATTGAATTTATCATTTTGTTTAAGAGAAAGAAAACAGTATAATATCCAAGGTTTCACACTGGTATATATTGTTTAGAAATACAAATACAAGGAAAAGCCAACAAATGACACATAAAAAATATTAAGAATTTAAATAATGTATTACAGTACTTAAAAGGAATACAAAAATGTATAAATCTATTTCCAAAGAGCTGAAAGAGGATTGTGGACTAACAACTTGTGCAGGATAAAAACAAAATAATGGGAGACATGAGGAAAATAATTAAATGTTAGTTATATTGAGAAAACAAAGGAAATTTTAAGAAATTGCAAATATTTAGATCCACAATTTTTCCAAGCTCACCAACTCAGGAAATGTTCCAATGGGTGGAATCACATGATTTGTAAACCCAGACATGTACAGCAAGTCTCTTGTGAAAATTAATTCACATAAATTCAATTAAACAAAACAGAAATTAGTCATCCAAGCCACCAGATTGTGACCAAAAATAGTTCACTAATGTCCTTAGGGGGGAGGAAGAGACGGCAAATTAGCCTTCTTTATAGAACCTAGACTAAATCTAACTCCAGAACTGCAGTAACTTGGTTGGTTCCTGCTATTTCTTAAGAGAACTAAACTGAATCATCTTCACACTAAACAAGAACAAATTGAGATGTGCAATAAATGTCAAGCGTGACAATACCCACGTCATGACTGTAGAAGTAAAACCTGGATTAATCCAACGTATAGTTGTGAATGTTGCTCTTTAAATAACTACATACTGATACTCCATATTAAGAGCATTGATTTGCCGTTAAAATGAATTATGTAATAACATGTCAACGGTAGCAGTGACAATCGAACGCTGCAGTTTTAATGTTTCACGTGTTCGCAATTTAATTAATCCATCTTTATGGATTAAAACAAATAATAACATTGGGAATCAAAACACATTTGATTGCATTCTGTTATCAAACATAGTCAATGTTCGCTCTGAAGACATTTCCAGCACAATAGGGTCGGGAGGGGGGGGGGGGGTGTGTGAATCAGTGCGGGATGGATAGATGGCGGTGGGGGAGGTTGAGTGCGGAATGGATGGAGGCAGGGGAATTAGTGTGTGTCGGTTGGAGTAGGTAAAATTGTGAGGGGAGAGCGCAGGGGATGACAGTGGGGTTGAATGGGAGGGATCTGTGCAGGATGGATGGGGAATCAGTACAGGATGAATGGAGGTAGATGAGATTGCTGGAGAAACTCAGCAGGTGATGCAGCATCTATGGAGCAAAGAAAATAAGCAATGTTTTGGGTTGAAATCCTTCTTCAGACTGATTCCCCCCATTCTTCTTGAATGGAGGGATCAGTACAGGATGGATGAGGGGTAAAATCAGCGCAGGAAGAATAGCCGGATCAGTACAGGATGAATGGGGGGGGGGGGGGGGGAGGGGTCAGTACAGTGTGGATCAGAGGGTCTGTGCAGGATGAATGGGTGGTTCACTACAGGCTGGATGGGATCACTAGAGGCTGGATGGGGGGGGGGGGTTCACTACAGGATGGATGGGGGATCACTACAGGATGAGAGGAGATGGATGGGCGGGGCTCACCTCAGGATGAATGATGGGATCAGTACAGGATGAATGGGAGAATTCAGTAAAAGATGAATGGGAAGATCAGTACAGGATAGATGGGGGGGGGGGGGGGGGAGTCAGTGCAAGATAAATGGAGGGGGAGTTCAGTACAGGATGATTGGGGGGGTTCAGTACAGGATGGATGGGGGGGAAACAGCGCAGGATGAATGGGTGGGGGGGAAGCGCAGGATGAAAGGGGGCTCAGTGCAGGATGAATGGGAAGGGGGGTCAGTACAGGATGAATGGGGGGACCATTGTAGGATTGATGGGGAGTGGCAGAAGAATCAATGCAAGGTGGGTACGGAGATCAGTGCAGGATGAATAGATGGGGGGGGGGGGGGGGGAGAGATGTGGAGGGGAGCATGCGGGATGTCATTGAGGACTGAATAGAGGCAGGAATGGGGATCAGTGCAGGATGGAGAGGAGGAGCTCAGGATAAGGGGGGGAGAAAAAAAAGAGAGAGAGAGAGAGAGAAAAAATGAATAAGGGGCAGAGGAGGTGGGAAGGAAGGTCAGCGCTCCTCACACAACACATCATCACTGCCTTGGCCGTCCCTGTCCACCGTCAAGTGCCGCCACTAAAGGGGGAGGCAGTTGGGATCTCCTCACCACCGCCTCCCCTCCTCCGCCAACCAACAGGAAGGTGCGGGGCCAAGCGGTGCAGATGCTTCAGACGGCGGAAGGAGGCCTCCCCCCTCCTCCCTTCCTCCCTCCTCCTTATTCTCTGCCTCAGAAGGCAGTGGAGGCCGGTTCTGTGGATACTTTAAAGAGAGAGCTAGATAGGGCTCTTGAAGATAGCGGAGACGGGGGATATGGGGAGAAGGCAGGAACAGGGTACTGATTGTGGATGATCAGCCATGATCATATCGAATGGCGGTGCTGGCTTGAAGGGCCGAATGGCCTACTCCTGCACCTATTGTCTATTAACCGTTTCTCTTTTCACACATGCTGTCCGTTGAAGATTAAAGCAGTGAATAAAAATGAAAATCAAGTTAAATTCTGCTCCAAAATGCTTCTGCGTGAATGTAAACACCTGGGTTGATATTCCTGTGCAAATATGCTGTACAATTATTTCCAGATGAGACTTTGAGGCAAAACCTCATTTGGACATTAAAAAAAAATCCCAAGGCAGTATTGTAAAGAACAGCTGACAAATCTATCCCCGGTTCCTGACCAGTTTTTAAGTCATCAGCGACAAGTATAATCCTGGTCATTATCAGCATGTTGCAATCTGGCCACAAAGTAAAACCCAGATATATTTAAGCATTTTCTATTTTGTTAAATGCTGTTAGCTGGTTATGACCTTCAATTATGAAGATTGTTGCTCTATTCATTTAATACCATCTATCATCCCAAGAGGCATACACATGGACCCACTGAGTCTACGCTGACTATCAAGCACCCATTTACATTAATATTTATATTTTCTCTCTTCACATTTCCCTACAGATTTTGATGACTCACTTACTTACTAGGAATAATTTAGTGATCAATTAACCCACCAATCCATGTCTTTAGGATATGGGATCATCTGGATGAAACTCAGCCAGTCACAAGGCAAATACATAAACTCTACACAGACACCATCAGGAGCTAGGAGGTCAAAATTTACCACAGCTCACTGGTGAGAGCAGCTCTGCTAGTTGTACCATTATGATGACCATTGGAACCCAAGAATGGAAATCTTTCAATTTCCCTTATCGTTAATGGTTTTGATCCTTAATGCAGCTATAAAAACCCAATTAGTCTACTACTCTATTTCCCCAGTCACCAGCAAACAACTCAGATACCTTTTTCATCTTCCAATTGGCCACATGTTGCCAAATACTTTATTGATGTTTTTACAGGTGGAGAGCATACTGACTCGTTGTATCATGGCATGGTTTGGTAATCCAACTGTCAAGGACAAAGGAAACTGCAGTGATGGACATTGCCAGGTACAGATCTCCCCGCCATCGAAGGGATCAACAAGAAGTGTTGCCTCAAAAAGGCATCTAATCTCATTTATCACACTACTGCAGCAAATCTCTTCTCACTGTCAGCATTGGGAAGGCACAGATGTCTGAGAACCATTACTTCCAGGTTCAAGGACAGCTTTTTTACATGAATCAGTTCTTGAACAAAATCTACAATCCTACCTCAGCACTAAACCACAGTGGATTGTACACTACCATAGTTGCTCTATGCATGCACTTGGCTTTTTTTGTGTGTACTATCATGGTTTACTTAGGAAACACTCTTGAAACTGTGCATGTTTATTTACTCAAAAACTTGCATTTCAAAGTCATATATAGAGGTTGCACAGCAGTGGAGATCACGATCCATGATTCATACTGCTGCCATGCAACGCCTTCTGGAGTACAAGCAGTGAACATCAGGTAAGCACTTACTATGGCTGCCAGTACAGCAGGCCCATCTTCTGTCAATAGACAATAGACAGTAGGTGCAGGAGTAGACCATTTGGCCCTTCGAGCCAGCACCGCCATTCAATGTGATCATGGCTGATCATCCACAATCAGTACCCCGTTCCTGCCTTCTCCCCATATCCCCTGACTCTGCTATTTTTAAGAGCCCTATCTAGCTCTCTCTTGAAAGCATCCAGAGAACCTGCCTCCACCGCAGGGCTCTCACTTAACCTTTTTCCCTGTTGCCAACCGGGCAACCTTGACAGCTTTATAGGTTGCCAAATGACAGTTTAGGAGGTCATTTAAGACGGTTTGCATGACGCGTGCGATAATGTGCTTGGATGAAGTGCGTAGTTACCAGTCAGAATTATGCTCAATATTATCAATATTAGGCTCATATTATGTTCAAGAAGGAACTGCAGATGCTGGACGAAAGTGCTGGAGAAACTCAGCGGGTGCAGCATCATCTATGGAGTGAAGGAAATAGGCAACGATTCAGGCTGAAACCCATCAATCTGAAGAAGGGTTTTGGCCCTAAACATTGCCTATTTCCTTCGCTCCATAGATGCTGCAGCAACCGCTGAGTTTCTCCAGCACTTTTGTCTACATTCACATATTATTTCTGCTTCAAATAACTCACAAACTAAACATATTCAACAATCAAGACATGATATATACCACAATGGCATGCAGCAAAATTATAATACAATATCTCAACTCCTTTTACACATTGAAATTAATGCAATTTCTATTCGTTCTTTCCACTTCCAAACAAAAATGTGGTTGGGTTATTCAGCATATGATCAATCTGTGTCAATAAATCCTGGACCATGGTAACATATATGCTTAACAATGCACACTACAGATTGATGCAAGCATGTTCTCTGTGAAGGACCGAAAATTATCATGACTTTGCCTTAGCACGAGTCATTATTGTTATTGGTACAGAAACACTCTCGCTTCCCACATAATTTATCCATAACAAAATATACAGGTTGCAAGGAAATTTCTAAAGGCATTTTAGTGTAAAGTGATAATAGCTGTTAATAGCTATACCCATCAGACAGGCTAAACATTATACTAACTGACAAGAGATGGCCAAAGGACAAAAAATGTTCTTTTGGTAATATGTTTAAAGGTGTCAAAAGAAATAATAACATTGGGAATTAAAACACATTCGATTGCATTCCGTTATCAAACACAGTCAATGTTCGCTCTGAAGACCATGAAGCACAATAGGGTCAGGGGGGAGTGTGAATCAATGCAGGGTGGATAGATGGCGGGGGGGGGGGGGGGTTGAGAAGGCAATCGGTGCGGAATGGATAGATTGAGGCAGGTGAATTAGTACGTGTTGGTTGGAGTATGTACAATTGTGAGGGGATGGATTGGGGGGGGGGGTCAGTACAGGAGAAAAGCGCTGGAGAAACTCAGTGGGTGAGGCAGCATCTATGGAGCGAAGGAAATAGGCGACGTTTCGGGTTGAGACCCTTCTTCAGACTGTTCTCCTCATTCTTCTTGAATGGGGGAATCAGTACAGGATGAATGGGGGGAGGGGATCAGTACAGGTTGAATGGGGGGGGGGGGTCAGGACAGTGTGGATAGGAGGGTCTGTGCAGGATGAATGGGGGATCACTACAGGATGAATGAGGTGATCCGTACAGAATCATAGAAAATAGGTGCAGGAGTAGGCCATTCAGCCCTTCGAGCCTGTACCGCCATTCAATATGATCATGGCTGTTCATCCAAATCAGTATCCTGTACCTGTCTTCTCTCCATACCCCCTGATCCCTTTAGCCACAAGGGCCACATCTAACTCCCTCTTAAATATAGCCAATGAACTGGCCTCAACTATGAAAAAAGATCTTCTCATCTCGGTCCTAAAAGACTTCCCCCTTATCCTTAAACTGTGACCCCTTGTTCTGGAGTTCCCCAACATCGGGAACAATCTTCCTGCATCTAGCCTGACCAACCCCTTAAAAATTTTGAAAGTCTCTATAAGATCCCCGCTCAATCTCAATCTAGGATGAATGGGGGATCAGTATGGGATGAATGAGGGGATCAGTACGGGATGCAGGAGGGAATCAGTACAGGATGCATGAGGGGATCAGCACAGGATGAATGAGGGGATCAGTAAGAGATGAATGGGAAGATCACTACAGGATGCACGGGGGGGATTGGTGCAGGGTAAATGGGGGTGGGGGGGGCGGGGTGGGTCAGTATGGGATGAATGGGTGGATCAGTGCAGTATGAATGGGGGGAGAAGTGCAGGATGGATGGGAAGAGGGGTCAGTACAGGATGAATTGGGGGAACAGTGATGGGGGGGTGGCAGGAGAATCAATGAGCGGTGGGTGATGAATAGATTGGTGGGGTAGATGGGGAGGGGAGCACAGGGGATGTCAGTGTGGACTGAATAGAGGAGGGAATGGGGATCAGTGCGGGATGGAGAGGACTCAGGATAAGAGGGGTGGAAGTGGGCGTACAGGAGAGGGGGGGGGGGGGAGGAGGGCAGAGGAGGTGGAGAGGAAGGAAGGTCAGCACTCCTTGGACAACATCGCCCACTGCCTTGGCCACCCCTGTTCAATGCCAAAGTGCCGCCGCAAAAGGGGGTGGCGGTTGGGACACCTGGCCACCGCCTCCCCTCCTCTGCCAGCCGACAGCAAGGTGCGGGGATGATCGGTGCAGCTCAAAGATCTTATAGCTATAGGATCTTTGGTGCAGCTGCTTCAGACGGCGGAATGAGGCCTCCGCCTCCCTCCCTCTCCCCGGCCTCGGCGTGCGAGAGGGGTTGTTTTGAAAGCACCGTTGGCGGATTTGCAAGCAGCGGCCGTTATCAGCTTTCAAAACAACCCCTCTCACACGACGAGGCTGGGTGGAGGGAGGGAGAGAGAGGGAGTCCTCCTTCCGCCGGGCGGCGCGCGGGAGGAGGCAGTGGAACGGCTGTCACGGCCGCTGCTGCCGCTGTGCGGGGCCCGTCATTTGCTCCGACCCTTTGTCACCCCGCTCCTAGTATCTTTGCCCCACAATAGAGCCGCCGCTGACACGAAAAGTCAAGTTCCTATTCGCCAGAGATGCTGCGGTACTCCAGTTTTTTTGTGTCTATCGGTATAAACCAGTATTTGCATGCCAAGTCGGGCAACATGACTCGCCGTTTATGTTGCCTGGCGGCACTTTGAGTGGTTATTGGCACCCAGGCAACCGCTAATTTCGAGCCCTGCACCGCCCTCAGAGCCAGAGAAATCCACAGGCTCACCACTCTCTGTGAGAAAGTGTTTCCTCGTCTCCGTTCTAAATTGCTACTCCTTATTCTTAAACTGTGGCCCCTGGTTCTGGACTCCCCCAAATTCGGGAACATGTTTCTTGCCTCTAGCGTGTCTAAGCCCTTAACAATCTTATGTTTCAATGAGATCCCCTCTCATCCTTCTAAACTCCAGAGTGTACAAGCCCAGCTGCTCCATTCTCTCAGCATATAACAGAACCGCCATCCCGGGAATTAAGCTTGTAAACCTACGCTGCATTCCCTCAATAGCAAGAATGTCCTTCCTCAAATTAGGGAACCAAAACAGCACACAATACTCAAGGTGTGGTCTCACTAGGGCTCTGTACAACTGCAGAAGGACCTCTTTGCTCCTATATTCGATTCCTCTTGTTATAAAGGCAAACATGCCATTCACTTTCTTCACTGCCTGCTGCACCTGCATGCTTACTTTCATAGACTGATGTACAAGGACCCCCAGATCCCGTTGTACTTCCCCTTTTCCCAATTTGATGCCATTTAAATAGTAATCTGCCTTCCTGTTTTCGCTACCAAAGTGGATAACCTCACATTTATCCGCATTAAACTTCATCTGCCATCAATCTGCCCACTCCCCCAATC
Organism: Raja brachyura; assembly: GCA_963514005.1. The sequence goes on from OY740784.1 coordinate 50,664,414, forward strand.
TGTCCAAGTCACCCTGCATTCTCATAGCATCCTCCTCACAGTTCACACTGCCACCCAGCTTTGTGTCATTTGCAAAGGATTCTGTCCCAGCATCCGGACTCCACGCTGACTAGGTGTCCGAGGGTGAATCTCCTCATGTGCGGGTCAGAGTCCGGTGGGGGGGGGGGGGGGGGGGGGGGGGTAGGGGGTGAATCTCCAACCGTGTGGTGGTGGGTGTCCGGAGGGCCAATTGCCCCGTGTTGTGGTGGGGGTCTGGCGGGGTAAATCGCCCAGTGTGGTGATGAGGGTCGGGGTCCGGGGGTCGGTGCCGGTGCAGTCAGTGACATTGGGTGGGCGAAGGGACCAGACTGTCCCCAACTCTGCTGCAGCTTACAGAGATGTTGATGGGTTTATGGCCCTGTGTGTCCGCTGCCTGGAGCTGTGGCCCCGCTCCACCCGGTCCCATGTGCTGACCCACAGCCCGTCACAGTGGGCTGCACAGGGGGAGGCGGGGTGGAGGGCGGGCGTGACCGGTCAACGCTGATCCCGGGGGTAGAGTGGGGGGTGGTCCCGAGGGATCCGCTCTTTCGGCCGCTTACACCTTGGTGCGCAGGTTCAGAGCGCTAAGTCACCCTCCAGCCCCGGGCGGTCGTAGGCCGGGACATGCCCTCCATCCGCCAGCATGCTGCTCTTTCATAAGTCAGTGAGCAGCAGCAGTGATCTTGGCGGCTTTTCTCTCACGGTTACCGTTTCCACAATTTTTTCCAGCGCAAAAATTGACCATTTTGGCGGTTTTTAACAGGTAAGAACGTCTGTGTTTCATGTTTATTAGTGTAGTAGGTATGTTACAAAACGTACCTTTACCGGCGCTGCACTTCTGCCGCTCCCCGTGTGCGTGACTTTCGCGCCTTGCAGAGGGGGGCGGGCTTAAAGTGCCGTTTTTCCACAGGCAGGACAAATCGATGAATGTCGGGCGATTTGGTTGCTGAAGAAAAATCGCTTTGACATTTCATGAATGGTGGTATTTTTAAATTACTCTACATTATTTATTAACTAGAGTAATTTAAAAATCACATTGAAAAGCCGTGAGCGCAGACCATTTGGAAGCATTTTCCGTAGGGGAGAAAAAAAGGTAAATACTTTATTTTTATATTAAAAGTTGGTTTTTCGGGAGGCATTAATAATATTTTTATGTTGCGAAATGGGATCTAAAAAAATGTATGAACCCCCAGTATTTTTCCCCCCCGACTTCACCGCTAACCGCAACGTTCTAATCCACCGCATTCCACTAAAACCCACTCGCTAGTTGATTTAAGTGGCCATTAATTTACAGGCATAAAACACTAAATTCCTTCCATTTGGCCCAGAAATTCATGAAAATGAGATTTAAAAATTATGTTATATTGTGGATTATTGTGTGAATGTTATTTGGACACTTAGGCAATTTAAAAAAAGTTTATCTTTTCTTAAGAAATTGATAGATGTTTAGATCTACTCATTCAATTTTGTAATTAGCTACAATTAGATAACTAACTAATTATATGCTTTAATTTCAGGTAATCCAAGTAAGATTGTTCCATATTTGTTTCAGAATGCTTCAATCTATAATAACTGAAAATTTCATTGAGTTCTCTTAATTTTTAAGAATGTTATGGACTTTTAATTTTTCCAGATCACAGCTTTTGAGTTAAGTCAATTGAAAGGCAATGGGAAGCAAGATGCTCATTTCAGAGTATGAAAATGGCCATAACTTTCTTAATACTGAAGATATGAAAGTAAATTAGGTGTCAAATTAAACTTCTTTTTATGCTTTATCTGATGGGATAAATTGCAGACTTGATTTTTAAAATCTCAAAATTTTGTAACATTGCTAAGTGTAGGCCAGAAGCTGGCTTGCACTCCAGAAGGATTGAGCAACTCCATACTTCTTACCCTTTGACCTTACGTGCAACCTCTCTATAAGTACATACCAGAGTCAGATATCCATCATGGCATTATCATTCATTTACCGTTGAGTTTATGGTATGGGATTCAAGTCCCATAAGTGCAAAATTCTGGCAAGACTTGTGCACAGTCGAGGTACAATACAAAGCGAGGGAATCCTTAGGGGCGAATCCTTAGGGGCGAGAAGTTCTTGTCTGTCGGGTTAGGTGAAAATGTTCTCGTGACACTATTCTGATCATCAGAGGTGTTGGCCCCAGTGTTCAACAATATTTATCTCTCATTCGATATTACAAAAATAAATTATCGGATCGTTATTCATGCGACTGCGGAAGCTGATTATGTGCAAACTGGCTGCCTTTTGTTACAACATTGTTCCTGTATTACAACATTATCAACAATTCAAAAAGTACTTAATTAACTGTAAAACGCATTGGGACCATGCAAAGCGTTATATAAATAGAGATTATCCTAATTTCATGGTAAATACGCGGAAGCATCAGCAACCTTCCTCACCACATCCCTTTAATCCCGAGCAACTCGTTTCTTCGCGACGTGGATTAATCGGTATCTCCGGTTCAATGCACTGCACGGTGAACCGAATAATAACAATAATAATAATCAATGAAGCTGCGCCCGTCCTTTGTCCATCGCCCTTCAGTGAGACTCACCGCAGCCGTTGCTTTCTTGGTAGCGGGGATAATGATAGGAACCGGCGATGACATATTGTTACCGCACATACACAACAAAAATATCAGTCGTCCAGCTAAGCCCCAGGCCAACTCCACGATAGGGAACGACTCGCCCTCAGTGTCACCGCAAAGCCCGGTTCCTGGGCCGTTGAAGCCAAAGATACTTCGGTTAAAGCTCCAGCTCCACCCGCAGCACCGACCGCCGACAGCTCCCGACGGAAGTCCCGCCTCCCCCGCACGCCCATTCGACCTCCCCGCAGCCGGATGTCGCCGACGCCAGCTGTGGTTGGGTGGGAGTGACGTCAATCATTTGGGGGGGACAATCCTCGGCGCACTGAGCAGGCGCAGCGCCCATCTCAGGGACATGCGCAGTTGGTGAATGTGCTGAGACTTTTGCTGCATTTCTCCTTCCCGATGATGATGATGATGATGATGATGATGATGATGATGATGAGGGGGGGGGCGGGGAATGATGAACGCGAATAAATGTCCTTCTCAATTCATTTTACACTAATTATCTGCTGACACCATAGTAGTCGGTTGCTGTGACCGTGTTGGAAATAAAAGCGCCAGAAAAAAACCCAACATAAATGAAAGGGCAACAGTGACGTAGCTGCTTGCAGCGCCAGAGAGCCGGGTTCGAGCCTGACTCCGGGTGCTCGGTGTACTTTGTTTTTATTTAACTGTCATGGTTTAATTAGGATACTAAATCATTTATCGTATATGTATGGAGTTCTCCCTGGGATCCGCGTGAGTTTTTCCTGGCATCTCCGGTTTCCTCCCACACTCCACAAACGTGCAGGTTTGTAGGTTAATTGGCTTCCGTGAAATTGTAAATTGTCCCTGGTGTGTGCGGGGATCGCTGTTCGGCGCGGAGTCGGTGCGCTGAAGAGACTGTTTCCCGGCTGTGTTTCTAATCTGGACTAAAATCAATAAATTAAAGGACAAATGGGTCAATTGGCGGGAGCCGTCGCCCGCCGTAAAGTGGCGCCGCGCCGCGCCGCGCTTTGCGGCAGCGGTAAAGTGTGTGGCGGCCGGGCCGTTGCCAGGGATGTCGTGGAGCGGGGTCCGTTCCGGCCTCGACTTACTGCGGCGGCTGCCGCGGGTCTCACTCGCCAATCTCCGGCCCAACCCCGGTGCCAAGAAAAAGGTGAGAGAGAGAGGGGGGGAGGGGGCAGCTGGCGAGGGTTAGGCCGGGCTGGGCTGGGCTTTAGGGACTGCAAGTGTCAGTGTCCTCCATCTGCCCTCGGATCAACTGCAATCACCGTTTCCATGTCCTGTTACTGCTAGAGCAGCTGGCAGAGGTGCTGTCTCACGGCGCTAGTGATCCTGGTTCAATGTTGACCTCGGGTGCTGCCTATGTGGACTTTGCACGATCTCCACTGGTTCTAGATAACACCACAAGAGGACATATAAACTGCATCTACCCTGCACGCTTCCTGAGACTTGAAAGGGTAGATGCGAAGTTGATGTGTGTCCTCCTGAACTTGAGTATAGGCACAGTCTGCAGTATTTTTTCTGACGTGACTCTGGTACCTCAAAAACCAATCTGCCCACTCTATGCTGTGCTGCAGACCTGGTTAAGACCTCTGCTATCTCTTTGCTGCTTATTACTGTGGCAGAAACCTGGGGAGATGGAGATGGGGCACTGGCTCCTGCCTGCCTTACTCCTGCACAGAGAACCTGGCTATCGAGAATCTGGAGTGAACACATGCCCTCCAATGGTGCTCTTGTGTCAATTAAGTGCCCACAGCTTAGTCTGGAGAAGCTGCTGGTGTTGTGTTGGATGAGTGGTGGGGCGGCTCATGACTGAGATGTGGATGGCAGGGTTGCATCCTGGCTGGTATCCGAGAAGGCCATTGGTGAGGGCTAACAGTGATTGCTCCATATGTTGACTGACTGCCAGATCATTTTATCTCTCTCGTTGCCTTCTTTTGGATGGGTTGCACAGTCTCTCTCTTTGTCTAGTTAGCTTTTAGATTTCTCTCTGGCAATAAGTTCAGCTGATTGGGACCACATTTGAACTTGTTATCCTTTAGATGTATCTGGGGAGAAAGAACATTAAAGCTAAATGTAGACGGGGACTGGCTTCTATCGACTCCAGCAGGAGACCCATCAGAGTGCATGAGTCTAACAACATATGGAATAGGAGCAGTCAATGATCTGCATGTACCGTGCTATATCTGTATGTCAGCACTCCAACACCAACTTTCACAACTTGCCTCTTCATATGGAGTCATGGGTGATTATTTGTTGCGACAATAAAATACTATTCAATGTCATTTCAACCTCAGTGAGGCTCAAACAAAACTCTGTTTCTCCAGCCAGACAAACAAAACAATTCCTACAAGGCACACAAACAATTCAATTCGCACAAACATTCATCACAGTGAATCTCCTCCTCACTGTGATGGAAGGCAAAGTCTTTTCCCTCCCCTGTGCACTATTTTTCTCCCGATGTTGAAGCCCCAGGCGGGCAACGGTAAGTCCCACGGCTATTTAAGGCCCTGCTCCAGGTCTAAATGTCACAAAGTTCGAGCCGCCGGCGGGCGTTGGAATATCCTGCGGCCATTAAAGCCGCGCGGGACGATGTATGGCCCCGCTCCGGGTCGTTCCAACCCCATGACATCGGCTGGATAAGTTGCGTTGCGGGAGCTCCGAAAAGCGGTCTCCCACCTGGACCGATGAGCTCCCGATATCACAGGCCTGGAGCCTCTGGAGAATCAGGCCGCAGCAGCGAGCCACCCTCCGAGGCCGGCCAACCCCACGATGGTACCTCTGCAGGCTCCGCGACTGGAGCCCCCAGGTCGTTCCGTTTGGAGGCTGCTCCATGTTGCTAGGCCCCAATGACAACGGAGACCCGACAGGGAAAAGGTCGGGTCTCCCGTGCAGGGAAGAGATTTTAAAAGTTTCCCCCCACATTACACAGTTAAAAACAGTATAAAAAAAAACACGACAACTACATTTAACTAGACCAAAAAATTAAAAAAGACAGACGGGCTGGATCAAAGCAGAAGTTCATGAGCAACAGGTAAAAATAAAAATATTGCAGCAACACAGGCACATAGACTCGGACTAACACACAAAAACAAATCATACAAACATCTCCCATTGCTCAAATCTTTCTGCTGCCCAATTGCAGAACTTGTTGATTTCATTAACTTCCACCCTCCTCAAATTCACCTGGACTATCTCTTTGACACCTGTCTCCCCTTTCTTGATCATTCTGTCTCCATTACAGGGGCAGACAATAGGGCCCACACCCTCCTTTCATCAGGCAGTGCCTCATGTAGATGCTTTCAATGGAGGTGATGACTCTGCCCATTATTCCCAGACTGAGTCCATTACACTCTGAAGCCTCTTGTGTGTTGGAATTGCCATATTAGGCCATGATGCAACCAATTGGGATACTCTCAACAGTACATTCGTAAATGTTTGTCGGAGTATCAAGACACATACTGAATCCCTTTAAACTTCTAAGAAAGGGAGTTTAGCATTCTAGGCCTAGCATCAAAATGCTAGGGCCTACTTGGGCCTACTCTCCCAACTTCTCTTTTCTGAAGTCAACGATCAGTTTGTTGGTCTAATTCACATTGAATGAGACGTTGTTGTTGCGCCACCACTCAACCAGATATTCTGTCTCCTGTACCTGAATCAGAGACTCAACTAACCACAATGGTGCCTTCACCGAATTTATAGATTGCATTGGAGCATTGCTTAGTCACATAGTCATGGGAGGAAAAAAGAGTAACGCCAAGGTCTAAATGTGCAGACTTGACACATAGTCATGGGAGTAAAGAGAGTAATACCAGGGTCTAAACGTGCAGACTTGCAGTGTTTTCCACGCTTGTTATGGGGAAGTTAGTGTTTGATTGAAAATGGGCTTTTTGATAGAACTAAAAGCAACGGTTTTAGTCTTTCTAATACTTCAACAAAATATATTTCTGTTCGTCAATTATTGGATATTGGTGAATTTAAAGACCGTGGAATATCAGAGGTGGTACTGAGGTAAAACTAGGCATTGTCAATATGTACGTAAACCACATAAATACCATGAAGCACCTTGTGAAATGTTTTACTTTGTTATAGATACAATATAAATTAAAGTTGTTGGAGTTGTGTTTCAGTTATTCTGTAAGTAACATCAAAAATGTTCCTTGCAAAGCTTCTGGAATTGCTCTGGCAAAATTAAGATTATTATTTACCTGTAAATTTATGAACAAGGGCAAAGAAACTTATTGTGAGCTCCGAAAAGGATTTTGCTGCTACTTCTTGTTGGGGGAGATAAAAGAAAACATGTTGATGATTTATTGCAATCTACAAGAAGGAAAACCTGAGCTGCATAGCTATTGGTAAATAATGCTTACATTCCAGGAAAAGAGACGTGGTCGGGGCATACATGGAGGGAAAAAAAGTGGCCGAGGGCACAAAGGCCAGACACAACGTGGAAACCGCCCACGATTGGGATTTGAAGGTGGTCAAACTCCATTTTATATTGTTATTCCAAAATATGGATACAACAAGGGACACAGGTTGGTGAATATATACTTATATTGACTGCAATTATGGTTGTTTTCATTCAAAGTTTTAACCTTCAAAATGCCACATCATCCAAAATTGTACATTTGTGTATACATAAGTACACATTTGTATGCACTAATGTATTTATTTGTGTATACATCTTACATATGTAAACAGACTAATGTAGACTTTTTATGTAGTGCCTTTTGTGATACCCAAGCACCCCAAGCTATTTACAACAAATTAACTATTTCTGTACAGTAAAATATTTGAGAGGTTCACCATCCATATGGGTAAGTAGATGGGATCTTGGTTTGGCTCTGAATAGTGTTGGACTGAAAGCCAGTGCTGACGTTACTGATCAATCATTTGAAGCTGAATCCTTCAAACACAGAGGTGAGAGGGCTATCAATTATGGAACAGCTAATGTATGCAGACCTGGATGTACATACAGTCTGGTTGAACATATATGCAAGTTCAGCGGTGTGAATTTGCATACATTTACATGCATGTATACAACAATTGGTACAAATATTTGCATGCATTTCTGTTTATGAATGTGTAAAAGCATGTTGACAACAAAAGCAAAATACTGCATATATATGAGCACATTTTAAGCACCTGCATGTAATTACATATCTGTTGGCTTTGCAAATGTATATATAGGTAATTGAGAACATTTGAGTATGTCCATTTGTGAAGATATTAGGCATAAGTGCAGGTGTTTATTATTTGTGGGTGTATGTACCTGACTGCAGGTGCAAAAGGTTGTTGGCTAGGGCACATTTGTACCATTTTTAGTCTCTTCAGTCATAGGTGTGTGGGCTAAAGTTTACCCTCGATTTTGAAGGCAAGTAGTCATCACCTCATGCCGTTATTTATTTTTTGCAGTGCATTGATCATCTACCTCCTTATTTCCAGTGTATCATTAATTAATCTGTATGTGATTTGTGTTACAATGACCTTATAAGTGTTGCTATTTGGATGAGCATATACCATACATTCATATTTATGTGCATATGTATTTCAGTGTAATTGTACATGTATAATAGCTATGACAGTGAAAGACAAAACTTTGCTCCCTTGAAGAAGAAGCATATGGCTTAAAAGTATAATGAGCATATTAAACAGAATTTTATATATTTGTGCTAATGGAATTATTAAAATTTATTTTCTCAGTAATCGGCGACAATACCAGCCATTAAGTTTGAATCGACTTCAGTATTTGATAGATCTGGGTAGAGTGGATCCATGTGAACCTATTGACCTGACCCAGTTGGTGAATGCAAGAGGAGTTACCATCCAGCCATTGAAACGAGACTATGGAATCCAACTAGTCGAGGAGGTAATTGAAACCAAGTAGTGATCTTTGTTGACCATGGAGAGTAACAGCGCAACCATTATTATTCCATGGAAGCCTATTTTAATATGTAATTAGTAGATAAATCTGCCACCTAATGAATCCTTAGCAGCTACAGTAGCTAGAATTTCAAAAATTAAATTTCATTAATAGATGTTTGTGTTAGGAATTCTTAAAATTTTGTATTAATTACAAATTACTATTCCTCCAATATATTTCTTAGAGAATGCACTTAACCACTGATTACAAGGCGTTAATCCAAAAGCAAAGAGTAGGAGTTAACGGGTCATTTTCACAATGGCAGGCAGTGACTAGTGGGGTACCGCAAGGCTCAGTGCTGGACCCCAGCTATTTACAATATACATAAATGATCTGGATGAGGGAATTGAAGGCAATATCTCCAAGTTTGCGGATGACACTAAGCTGGGTGGCAGTGTTAGCTGTGAGGAGGATGCTAGGAGAATGCAAGGTGACTTGGATGGGCTGGGTGAGTGGGCAAATGTTTGGCAGATGCAGTATAATGTGGATAAATGTGAGGTTATCCACTTTGGTGGCAAAAATAGGAAAACCGACTACTATCTAAATGGTGGCCGATTAGGAAAAGGGGAGATGCAGCGCGACCTGGGTGTCATGGTACACCAGTCATTGAAAGTAGGCATGCAGGTACAGCAGGCAGTGAAGAAAGCCAATGGTATGTTAGCTTTCATAGCAAAAGGATTTGAGTATAGGAGCAGGGAGGTTCTACTTCAGTTGTATAGGGTCTTGGTGAGGCCACACCTGGAGTATTGCGTACAGTTCTGGTCTCCAAATCTGAGGAAGGACATTATTGCCATAGAGGGAGTGCAGCGAAGGTTCACCAGACTGATTCCTGGGATGTCAGGACTGTCTTATGAACAAAGACTGCATAGACTCGGTTTATACTCTCTAGAATTTAGGAGATTGAGAGGGGATCTTATAGAAACTTACAAGATTCTTAAGGGGTTGGACAGGCTAGATGCAGGAAGATTGTTCCCGATGTTGGGGAGGTCCAGGACAAGGGGTCACAGCTTAAGGATAAGGGGGAAATCCTTTAGGACCGAGATGAGAAGGAATTTTTTCACACAGAGAGTGGTGGGTCTCTGGAACTCTGTGCCACAGAGGGTAGTTGAGGCCAGTTCATTGGATATATTTAAGAGGGAGTTAGATGTGGCCCTTGTGGCTAAGGGGATTAGAGGGTATGGAGAGAAGGCAGGTACGGGATACTGAGTTGGATGATCAGCCATGATCATATTGAATGGCAGTGCAGGCTCGAAGGGCCGAATGGCCTATTCCTGCACCTAATTTCTATGTTTCTAAATGCAAAGAAATCTGAAATATCAGAAGAGGATGGAAATAATTAGCAGGTCCAGCTATATCTGTGGCTGAGAAAAATAATAGAATTGCATTTCAAGCTAAATATCTTCCGTAGGATGTCTTTGAATATGAATGTTTCTCCTGAATTTTAGAGAACAAATTTCTAACCTACTCTAAGCCTTCTAGACAAGAGATGGACAGAGCTCTACCTTTACTTTTTTTAAATATTTTTATTAGAGGCCATTCGTATTACAAATAATATGATAATTTTTTCAGATATACTTTTATATACAGATATATTTTTCTTTTGTTTCATCTAACCTCTGTAAATAGTTTAATAAAAGAAAAAAAAAAGTGGTAGCTGCAGTTCATTTGAACAGTTATTTTTCAGGCTGCCATTAGATGGAAGCAAACGCACACACTTTGAGCTTGTAAGACAAACCTTCCAGGAGAGGTATTCACATATGGATGTTGCTGTAGTCTGGGGATTATTCGTTCATTCTGATGGGAAGTTTTTTATATAATATACCATAAGATATAACCCCAGTTTCAGGAATTGATTGCTTTTGTGAAAATTATTTACTGCTGTAATTAATTGTAATTTGTTTAATTTCTAGGGTGCTGATAACTTTGCAGCAAAAATAAACATCGAAGTCCAGTGGGCATCAGAGCTTTCAATAGCTGCAATTGAAAGGAATGGTGGAACGATAATTACTGGATTCTATGATCCACGAAGTTTAGGTAAGTACTGTTTTTAAACGAGTTGTGGTTGAATCAGAACTTCTTACTGTATGTTTTCAAGAGAAATTTAATATTTTTTGTTCAATGTTGATTCTTCGGTTAGAAATTTTATCTTGTCTGACTTTGACGTGTTGTGGACCTTTATGTGTGAAGTACTGTAGAATTTTAAGCTCAGTGTGCCACTGGTATAGGTTATCAAAAAGAAGACGCACTCGTAAGACTGCCCTTGGGCTACCTCGGTGTATAATTGGGCTGGTTGTTTGTTTGAGTAAAATTAAGTTATCCAGATGACAAATATAGGTTACGAAAACCAAATGTTTATGCAATCTAACCAGCAGTCCCTAATGGACGGCCTTCTGATCACCCCCACTGAAGATTGCCTTGCTTTTAAGTTGCCATTATCATCCGTTTCTCTTCTATTTTATGCATTTGACCTAATATGTCTGAACCGTAGCAGAATGGAATTCTAAGGAGCCTATCCCACTTGGCAATTTTTTTTGGCAACTGCTGGTGTCATATCAGGGTTGGCAAAAGATTTTGAACATTTCAAAATCCAGTGGCGACAAAAAAATGTTGCGGCACTTAAATAAAATTGGCATCAATACGTCATCACGCAATGTCGTGCCGCATCACGACGCAGATTTTTCGGTGACCTGATACGTCAGTCAATGATGCCGGCAGTCGTCGAAAAAATCTGCAAGTGGGATAGGCCCTTAACTTCATTAACAGTAAATTCAGTCAATCAAGTTCAAAGGAAAATGGCATTTGGCATTGTTTCAGTTGAATTTATTGTCATGTGCACCAAAGTTAAGTGAAAAGCTTTTGTGTGCTATCCAGTCAGCACAAAGACAATACATGATTGCAATCGAGCCATTACAGTGTATAGATTCATATACGGTTAAGGCTAACATATAATGGGTCGACTGGGCTTGTATTCGCTGGAATTTAGAAGGATGAGAGGGGATCTTATGGAAGCATATAACATTCTTCGAGGGTAGGACAGGGTAGATGCAAGAAAAATGTTCCCAATGTTGGGGGAGTCCAGAACCAGGGGTCACAGTTTAAGAATAAGGGGTAGGCTATTTAGGAAAAACTTTTTGACCCAGAGAGCTGTGATCTGTGGAATTCTCTGCCACAGAAGGCAGTGGAGGCCAATTCACTGGATGTTTTCAAGAGAGAATTAGATTTAGCTCTTAGAGCTAAGGGAATCGAGATATGGGGGGAAAAGTCGGAATGGGGTACTGATTATGGATGATCAGCCATGATCATATTGAATGGCGGTGTTGGCTCGAAGAGTCAAATGGCTTACTCCTGCACCTATTTTCTATGTTTCTATGAACCTTCAGTTAAAATTATGTGCTTATATCATTGATTGTGCTAGAAATAACTAGAAATGTAAACTTGCATACGGTGGATTTAAATAACTGAGCTGAAATCCATAGTTTTGAGTAATTTAAACAACGTATCAACATTTACTGATTTTGTTTCTGCATTTAAACAGATGTTTTGTGCAAACCAGTTCCTTTTTTTCTAAGAGGACAACCCATTCCAAAACGTATGCTCCCACCTGAAGAACTAGTTCCTTACTATATGGATGCTCAAAATCGTGGCTATTTAGCAGATCCAGCAAAGGTTCAAAAGGAACGGTTAATACTTGCCAAGAAATATGGATACATTTTGCCGGATATAAGCAAGGATGTGATGTATCGCATGTTAACAATGCGTAAGGATCCCTTGCAAATTTTCTTTGGGCTTGCTCCTGGCTGGGTGGTGAACCTCCCTGACAAGAAAATTTTAAAACCAAGCGATGAAGAGCTATGTCGTTACTATAGGGATGAACTGTGAGTAATGAGGTAATTGTAACTAAAAATAACAGTGCTGATTTCTCATCTATGTATACTTGAAAATTGTATTAAAAATCATTTATCTATTTGTTTCTGGTTATGCACTTGTTACATATACATTTAGTCAACTACGCTGTTCCTGAGGAAATTTAGCTTACATCAGTACAATGTGGATCGGAGGGTCTGTGCAGGATGAATGGGGGGTTCAGTACAGAATGAATGGGGGGGCTTCATACAGGATGAATAGAGGGATCAGTACAGGATTAATGGGGGATCACTACAGTGTGGATCGGAGGGTCTATGCAGGATGAATGGGTAGTTCAGTACAGGATTAATTGGCGTTCCATACAGTGTGGATCAGAGGGACTGCAGGATGAATGAAGATGTCAGTACAGGATGAATGGGTGGATCAATACAGGATTAATGGGGGGGGGGGGGGGGAGTTCGGTGCAGTGTATATCGGAGGGTCTGTGCAGGATGAATGGAGGGATCGCTACGGGATGAATGGGCCGATCAGTAAAAGATGAATGGGTGGATCAGTACGGGATGGATGGGGGGGGGTTCAGTACAGGATGAATGGGGGGTTCAGTAAAAGATGAATGAGAGAATCAGTACAGGATGGATCGGGGGCATTAGTACAGGATGAATGAGGGGATCAGTACAGGATGGATGGGGGGGATTGGTGCAGGATAAATGGAGGGTGGGTCAGTACAGGATGAATGGGAGGAGGCAGTGCAGTTTGGAAGGGAAAGGGGGGTGAGTACAGGATGAATTGGGGGGCCAGTGATGGATTGGGTGGGTGGGGGGGGGGGTTTGGAGAATCAATGCGAGGTGGATCGGGAGATCAATGCAAGAAGAATGGGGGGTGGTTAGATGGGGAGGGGGGCACAGGGTATGTCAGTGAGGACTGAATAGAGGCGGGAATGGGGATCAGTGGCGAGGAGGGGTCATAGGATAAGGGGGGGGTACAAAAGAGAGGGGGGGGAAGGAAGGAAGGTCAGCGCTCATTGGACACTGACGGCGTCATCGCCCTGCTGACTTGGCTGTCCCTGTCCACAGCCAAGTGCTGACACCAAAGGGGGAGGCAGTTGGGATCTCCTCGCCACTGCCTCCCCTCCTCCGCCAGCCAACAGGAAGGTGCGGTGCAGCTGCTTCACATGGCGGAAGGAAGCCTCCCCCTCCCTCCTTCCCTCCCGGCCTTGGCATGCAAGAGGGTTTGTTTTGAAAGCGGTATCGCCGTTAGCGGATTGGCAAGCAGCGGCCGCTATCAGGGCGGGCGGAGTGCTGGAGAAGGAGTCGCTGTTCTATAGGATATTTCACCGCTGCTGTACGGGGCCCGTCATTCGCCCCGACCCTTCCTCACCCTGCACCCCATTCCTTTGCTCCGCACTACGTCGACACCGCTGACACGAAACATCACGTTCCTTTTCACCAGAGATGCTGCCTGACCTGCTGAGTTACTCCAGTTTTTTGTGTCTATCTTCGGTATAAACCAGTATCTGCATTGCCAAGCCGGGCAAAATGACTCTGCATTTAGGTTGCCCGTCGGCACTTTGGGTGGTCATTGGCACCCGAGCAACTGCTAATTTCAAGCCCTGGACTGATGCATGAGGTCCACGACAGGTGGTCTTCCCCATCCTTAGCATTAAAATCTCCCAGAAGGAACAGGGGCTCAGTTATTGGAACACTGCAATCTCTGTCGAGTTCATCATAGAATTTGTCCTTGGCCTCTTTGGCTACACTCAAAGTGGGGGCATAAATGTCGATTATGTTAACCGCCTCTTCCGGCATAGCCAGGTGAAGTGATAACATGCGCTCTGTGCCACCTATAGGGGGCACTATTGATGCCAGGAGTGTGTTTTTGATAGCGAAACCTACACCATACAGGTGTGGTTCCTCCAGTTCCTTGCCTTTCCAGGACCCTGGAGACCTCACTGTGGCGCAGAATTGTGGTCTTTCAAGACTGAGAGCTGCCAATGGGATGAGTGGCACCGTGTTTAAGATGGATACCTTTGGTGGCAAGGGCAAAAAACTATGGATACTGACATTAAGATGGTGCCTGCCTGTGGCGACAGTTTGCCAACAGCTCAACAGAAGAGAATTAATTATAGCTTCACTCAACTCGCCTAGATCAGAGAAACGGCAGAAATCAGCACCGTATCGGACAAGCTACTGTACTTGGAAATACCCGGAAGACCTCCGGAGGCGACAGGAAGGATCTCCCAGGAGCAACGGAGCTGGAGATGCTGACTGTGAGGGAACCCCCGATTGCAACGGAGCTGGAGCTGCTGTCTGCAAGGGAAACCCCATTCCAACTCAGGTTTGCAGAAACAACAGGTACAGTAAGTACAGTACCTTGAAACTGCGAGGCCTCCATTGTGTCCGGAAACATGGCCAACGAGCAGGACTTCAGGTCAGACTGAAGCGCAGGGGACTTCGACCCCCTCCCAGCCATCCTACTGGCCATTGTACAGTCCCTTGAAAATAAAGTGACGCTGTTGATGGCTATCTCCACCTACAGTCTGTTTGTCTTTTCATCTTTTTTATTTATAGTTGTGTAAAGTATGTTTTTAGAGGGTTTTTATTTTTAGTTTTTTTATGTGGGGGAGGGGGGTAGGGTAAGGGGAAAACCGTATTTCAGTCACTTCCTTGCGAGGATGTGACTATTATCCGAGTTGCTCCCTCGTCCTCTCCCCCCTCCTCCTTGCGGCCTACCAACTGGATTGGAGTGGCTTTTCCTGCTGTGGACCAGACCAGAGCTTCATCAGCGGCGGCACAGCGCTGGATACATCGCGGAGCGGGCGATGCCTCACCTGGATCGCCGTTTGAGGCTCCGGAGTGTTGGGCCTGCTGCATCGACTTTGCGGAGCTGTGGTTTGTGGAGCTCCCAGCGCAGGCGGCGCTGACCAGCATTGCACAGTCCTGGGACCCTTTGCCAGGGGGCCGCCAGCATTGAATCTCCGCCGAGCTCGGCCTGTGGACTTCTGGAGCTGCGGACTCCAGTGCGAGGTGGCCGAATCGGAAGTCCAGGACGTTGAGGATGTTCTTACAATCGACGTCAGGGTTCCATCGTCCTGGCGAGAGGGCCTGAACATCGGGCCGCCCATTGCAGCGACTGCGGGGGGCTCGGGAGGCCACAACCACGGGTGAACATCAGCGAGGAGGTTGACTGAACTTTGGTGCCTTCCCTCACAGTGGGGAACATTGGTGCCGCTGTGAGGATGTTTGTGTTGTGGACTGTGTTTTTGGTTTTTTTATTCGTATGACTATGGGGAAATAGCATTTTGTTGTCTCTTACATGAAATCAAAGTAGAGGACTTAAGAGCAAGACTGCTTCGCCAAAGGGAGCTGAGGGAGTGCTCTGTGTTCTGTTTCACAGACATGGCTCACCCCCAGTTCCCCAGACTCTGCAGTCCAGCCTGAAGGTTTCTCTATCCATCACATGGACCGTACACTGGCAGCTGGGAAAGGGGGAGGAGGGGGCGTCTGCCTCATGGTCAACTCTGACGTGGCCGTCCTATGCAACTCCACACCAGAAACACCTGCCTGTGAAGTGCCGAGGGAATTCACCTCCATCATCCAGGCTGATGTCCATCAGGCACTGAGGAAGCTGCATGCTGTGGTGAGCAAGCACCAGACGCTTATCCCGAGGCATTTACCATCATAGCTGGGGACGTCAGCAAAACCAACCTGAAGAAATCGCTCCCTAACTTCCACCAATATGTCTCCTGCAGCACCAGAGGATCGAACACCCTTGACCACTGCTACATGACCATCAAAGACACCTATCGCTCTATCCCTCGCGCTCACTTCGGTAAATACAACCATACTGCAGTGCTGTTTCTTCCTGCCTACAGCAATTGAAGTGCACCCCCCGAGGTGAGGACTGTACAGAGCTGGTCGGGGGGCAGAGGAACAACTCCAGGACTGTTTGGAGTCTGAGACTGGGCATTGTTCAGGGACTTGACAATGGACCTGAATGAATACACCACAGTCGTTCCAGACTTCATAAAGAAATGTGTGGAGGACTGCATCCCATCCCTTCCGAGTGTTTCCTAACCAGAAGCCTTAGATGAACCATGAGATCCGCATTCTTCTGAAGACCAGATCCCGGGCATTCAGATCTCGAGATGCAGAGGTCTACAAGAAATCCAGATACAACCTTAGTAAGACAATCAAAAAGGCCAAAAAGGACTTTTGCTCCAAGCTGGAGGATGAGATGGATCTTCGGCAACTGTGGCAGGGTTTGAATGCAATCACCTTCTACAAGGCGAAATCAGGAGGCAGCTCAATTGGCAGCGAAGCATCACTCCCTGACAAGCTCAATTTGTTTTACGCACACTTTGATAGAGCCAACACTGATGTGCCTTCCGTAGCCCCCATTTGCCGTGATCGTATTTCAATCAGTCACAGAGGCCGACGTCGAAAGATCCTTCAGGGGGGTGAACCCTCGGAAAGCGCCTGGACCTGATGGTATACCAGTCTTGTCCTAAAAACCTGTACGGTCCAACTGGCTGGAGCTTTTACAGACATTTTCAACCTCTCACTTATGAGGTCTGATGTTCCCACCTGCTTTAAAAGGGCATAAATAATACCGGTGCCCAAGAAGAGCAAGGTGACATGCCTCAATGACTATCGACCAGTGGCACTAACGTCTGTGGTGGTGAAGTGCTTTGAGAGGTTGATCATGGCGCTTATCAACTCCTACCTTGACAAGAACCTCGACCCACTGCAGTTTGCTTACTGCCACAACAGATCAACGGTGGATAGAAACACAGATAATAGGTGCAGGAGCAGGCCATTCGGCCCTTTGAGCCTGCACCGCCATTCAATATGATCATGGCTGATCATCCAACTCAGTATCCTGTACCTGCCTTCTCTCCATACCCCCTGATCCCATTAGCCACAAGGGCCACATCTAACTCCCTCTTAAATATAGCCAACGAACTGGCCTCAACTACTTTCTCTGGCAGAGAATTCCACAGATTCACCACTCTCTGTGTGAAAAATGATTTTCTCATCTCGGTCCTAAAAGACTTCCCCCTTATCCTTAAACAGTGACCCCTTGTCCTGGACTTCCCCAACATCGGGAACAATCTTCCTGCATCTAGCCTGTCCAACCCCTTAAGAATTTTGTAAGTTTCTAAAAGATCCCCCCTCAATCTTCTAAATTCTAGCGAGTACAAGCCGAGTCTATCCAGTCTTTCTTCATATGAAAGTCCTGCCATCCCAGGAATCAGTCGGGTGAACCTTCTCTGTGCTCCCTCTATGGCAAGAATGTCTTTCCCCAGATTAGCAGACCAAAACTGTACACAATACTCCAGGTGTGGTCTCACCAAGACCCTGTACAACTGCAGTAGAACCTCCCTGCTCCTATGCTGAAATCCTTTTGCTATGAATGCTAACATACCATTCGCTTTCTTCACTGCCTGCTGCACCTGCATGCCTACTTTCAATGACTGGTGTACCATGACACCCAGGTCTCTTTGCATCTCCCAATTTCCTAATCCGCCACCATTCAGATAATAGTCTACTTTCCTGTTCTTGCGACCAAAGTGGATAACCTCACATTTATACACATTATACTGCATCTGCCATGCATTTGCCCACTCACCCAACCTATCCAAGTCACCTTGCAGCCTCCTAGCATCCTCCTCACAGCCAACACGGCCCCCCAGTTTCGTATCATCCACAAACTTGGAGATGTTGCATTCAATTCCCTCGTCTAAATCATTAATATGTATTGTAAATAGTTGGGGTCCCAGCACTGAGCCTTGCGGTACCACACTAGTCACTGCCTGCCATTCTGAAAAGGACCCGTTTACTCCTACTCTTTGCTTCCACATCAATACTGAACCCCCAACATCGTGTGCTTTAAGTTTGCATACTAATCTCGTATAAATCCATGCTGACTTTGTCCAATGATTTCACCACTTTCCAAATGTGCTGCTATCCCATCTTTAATAACTGACTCTAGCATTTTCCCCACTACCGATGTTAGACTAACTGGTCTGTAATTCCCCGCTTTCCCTCTCCCTCCATTTTTAAAATGTGTGCTTACATTAGTTACCCTCCAATCCTGAGGAACTACTACAGAATCTAAAGCGTTTTGAAAAATTATCACTAATGCATCCACTATTTCTGGGGCTACTTCCTTAAGCACTCTGGGATGCAGCCTATCTGGCCCTGGGGATTTATCGGCCTTTAATCCATTCAATTTACCTAACACCACTTCCCGACTAACCTGGATTTCACTCAGTTCCTCCATCGCATTTGACATGTTGGTTTAGAAAACTATCCCGCATACATTCCACAAAATCCTCTTGCTCAGCACCCCTGCCAATTTGATTCACCCAATCTATATGTAGATTGGTCACCCTTTATAACTGTTTTACCTTTGTCGCATGCATTTCTAATTTCCTGTTTGATGCCATCCCCAACTCCACTACTACTGTTGGGTGGCCTGTACACAACTCCCAGTTGTGTTTTCTGCCCCTTAGTGTTTCACAGCTCTACCCATATCGATTCCACATCCTCCAAGCTAATGTCTTTCCTTTCTATTGTGTTAATCTCCTCTCTAACCAGCAACGCTACCCCACCTCCTTTTCCTTTCTGTCTATCCCTCCTGAATATTGAATATCCCTGCATGTTCAGCTCCCAGCCTTGGTCACTCTGGAGCCATGTCTCCGTGATCCCAACTATATCATATTCATTAATAACTATCTGCACATTCAACTCATCCACCTTATTACGAATGCTCCTTGCATTGAGACGCACAGCCTTCAGGCTTGTTTTTACAACACTCTTACCCCTTATACAATTATGTTGAAAAGTAGTCCTTTTTGATTTTTGCCCTGAACTTGTCTGCCTGCCACTTTTACTTTTCACCTTGCTATCTATTGCTTCTAACCTCATTTTACACCCCTCTGTCTCTCTGCTCATGCTCCCATCCATCTGCCACATTAGTTTAAATCCTCCCTGACAGCACTAGCAAACACTCCCCCAAGGACATTGGTTCCATTCCAGCCCAGGTGCAGACCGTCCTGTTTGTACTGGTCCCACCTCCCCCAATACTGGTTCCAATGCCCTAGAAATTTGAATCCCTCCCCCTTGCACCATTTTTCAAGCCACGTATTCAACTGCAATATTGTCCTGTTTCTATTCTGACTAGCACATGGCACAGGTAGTAATCCAGAGATAATTACCTTTGAGGTCCAACTTTTAAGTTTATCTCCTAGCTCCCTAAATTCACCTTGTAGGACCTCATCCCTTTTTTACCTATATCATTGGTGCCAATGTGCACCATGACAAGTGGCTGTTCTCCCTCCCCATCCAGAATGTTCTGCAGCTGCTCAATTACATCCCTGACCCTTGCACCAGGGAGGCAATGAAGGATGCGATCTCACTAGCTCTCCACTCTGTTCTCGACCACTTGGTCAACAAAAACTCATGTGTCGGGCTGTTCTTCGTTGCTTACAGCTCGGTATTTAATACCATCATCCCCTCCAAGCTGGTTACCAAGCTCTCAGATCTGGGTCTCTGCGCATGCCTCTGCAATTGGATCCTCGCCTTCCTCATCCATAGACCGCAGTCTGCCGGTATTGGTGGAAATGTCTCACCCTCGATAACAATCAGCACGGGAGCACCTCAAGGCTGCGTGCTCAGCCCCCTGTTTACTCACTCTATACTCATGACTGCGTAGCTGGACATAATGCGAACTCCATCATCAAGTTCGCTGACGACACCACTGTTGTGGGACGAATCATTGATCGTGACGAGTCAGAATATAGAAGTGAGATCGACTGATTCACCAGATGGTGCCGGTACAATAACCTGGCTCTGAACACCAGCAAATCCAAGGAATTGATTGTGGACTTTGGAAGGGGTAGGATCGGGACCCACAATCCCGTCTATATCAACAGGACGATGGTGGAAAGGGTCAAGAACTTCAAATTCCTGGGCGTGCATATTTCTGAAGATCTTTCCTGGTCCCAGCACACTGATGCAATTATAAAGAAAGCACATCAGCGCCTCTACTTTCTGAGAAGATTAAGGAGAATCGGTATGTCAAGGAGGACTCTCTTGAACTTCTACAGATGCACAGTAGAGAGCATGCTGACTGGTTGCATCGTGGCTTGGTTCGGCAACTTGAGCGTCCAGGAGCGGAAAAGAATGCAGAAAGTTGTGATCACAGCCCAGACCATCATCGGCTCTGACCTCCCCACCATCGAAGGGATCTATAGCAGCTGCTGCCTGAAAAAGGCTGCCAACATCATCAAGGAGCCACACAATACTGGCCTCACACTCACCTCTCCACTGCCATCAGGTAGAAAGTACAGGAGCCTGAAATCTATATATATGTATTTATGCTTACAATATTCTGTTGTGCTGCAGCAAGCAAGAATTCCATTGTCCTATCTGGAACACATGACAATAAAACTCTCTTGACTCTTGACTTGATTTGGATTTCAAGGAAAAAGAGAAGTGTAATTCTAATTGTGGATCCAAGCACTTGTCTACACCCCAGCTGAAGACGAGTCCCTGCTGACTCCCATCACGTACATCATCAAAACACATATTGCTACACTATTAAGTAGGTATGTTACAATACCTACCTTTAGCAGCGCTGCATTTCTGTCGCTCCCCGTGTGCGAGACTTTGGCGCCTTTCAGAGGGGGGCAGGTTTAAAATGCCGATTTTTTTCCTAGGCAGTCCAAATTGATCAATGTCGGGCGATTTCGTTGCTAAAGAGAAATCGCTCCGACATTTCATTCATAAAGGTATTTTTAAACTATGCTAGATTATTTATTAACTAGAGTAGTTTAAAAATCATCTTCTAAAGCTCTGAACACCGACAGCAGAACGGACCTAAGGTAGGCAATAAAAGAAGCTACACAGTTCATTTTTACATAAAAACTTGGTTTTTAGGGAGGCTTTAATCAAATTTTCATGTTGCGAAAAGGGGACAAAAAAAAATGTATGAACCGGCTGTATTTTTCATACTGACTTCACCGCAAACCGCAACGTTCCAATCCACCGCATTCCACTAAAACCCACTCGCTAGTTGATTGAAATGGTCATTAATTTACAGGCATTAAACACTAAATTCCTTCCATTTGGCCTATAAATTCATGAAAATTAGATTTTAAAATTATGTTATATTGTGGATTATTGTGTGAATGTTATTTGGACACTTAGGCAATTTAAAAAAAGTTTATCTTTTCATAAGAAATGGATAGATGTTTAGATCTACTCATTGAATTTTGTAATTAGCTATAATTAGATAACTAGCTAATTATATGCTTTAATTTCAGGTCATCCAAGTAAGATTGTTTCATATTTGTTTCAGAATGCTTCAATCTATAATAACTGAAAAATTCATTGAGTTCTCTTAATTTTTAAGAAAGTTATGGGTTTTTGACTATTCTAGATCACAGCTTTTGTGTTAAGTCAATTGAAAGGCAATGGGGAACAAGATGCTAATTTCCGAGAATGAAAATGGTCATAACTTTCTTAAACTGAAGATATGAAAGTGAATTAGGTGTCAAATTAAACTTCTTTTTATGCTTTATCTAATGGGATAAATTGCAGACTTGATTTTTAAAATCTCAAAATTTTGTAACATTGCTATATTAAGACCTCCAGTCTCACCAAAGATCCTATAGCAAGCAAGATAGCTCACTCAACGAAAAAGATGTCGTACAGTCATGGGCAGATTCATGGGTAATTTTTGGCCCCATTTCCGTAACCGGCTTCCGTCTCCGCACAAAAGATCCCATAGCGGAGCAAAGATAACTAGTGCGGAGACGAAAGCCGGTTACGGAAACATCCTCGTAAAAATAAACGTTCTGTGGTAAAAATCTTCTCATTTTCAGAATTATAATTTATTAACACAAACTGTTCCTCTGCAACGTTGATTACACTGCGAGTCGGGTCGGGTTGGGTTATTGAAATGGATGGGACAAAAAGGTCCACGTTTCGCTCCGTTGCGTACTACACGTCAGCCAATTGCATTTAGAAGGAGTGGTCTATCTTGCTCCGCTATAAGATCTTTGAGTCTAACCACTTGAAGCTGTTCCCTCATGGGCCAAAGCACAGCCAGAATAAATTTGACATTAATTATTTACTACATGCTCTGAATAATTATATCAACACCTGGGTGACTGCCTACATTAACTGTACATGGTTTTGAGTGTGAAATATAATATTTAGAATTTGTTCTAGGATATAATTAAATGTTAATTCAATTTCTACTAAATGTAATTGTATTGTAATGCAAAATGTAATCAGGTTAAGAATCAGAACTCACCACCTGTTATATAAATATAATGGTGTATTATTTAATATATGTTTCCTCACTTTTGTCGTGGTAGGGATTCCAACACCACCAACATGCATCACTCTCCTTCCCCATTTATCTGCCGGTAATCTGTTTTCCCCCTTCAAGCCCTATATAGTGTGGGCTGGAGGACAGTGTCACCACACTGCAAAACACTTCTGGAATAAAGATAACTAAAGATAACAATACAAGTTTTTAATTAGATTTCACTTCAAATTCTATCCTAGAATTGCATTGCATGTGTATTAAATGCATTGCATGTGTATTGCTTTGCTTATATTGCATTGTTTTTAGTAAGAGCATGCAAAATAAATTTACTCGATAATGACCAGGGATAACCGGCTTCACATGAGCAGAAAGTCTTGAGAAACAAGTCCAGAAAATGTCAAGCAGAGATTTAACAGAAAAAAGAAGAATTCCAGTGGATAAAAAGAATAAAAGGTTTTATGGTGGGATCATTGGCAACCAGGTCTAAGGTAATTGACTAAAGAATGGTAATAGTAGATAGTTATGCAATTGATGATTTTAATTTTATTAAAAATAAAATGTATTTTAAAGTGTAGTTAATTACGCAATTACAGTGCCAGTGAATTTGAACATAGTTTCACAAATAGCAAATAAACAGCTATTTGGATTTTGGCCGACTGTTCTTTGAATGACGGCATACGACCTCATGAAAGCTTAAAAAAATGAAGACACCTCTGACAATGGAGACATCACTTGTTACAATACCGAAGCCTAAACCTCATTTATAGATTGAAGTCAGAGTTTGTACATCAATGCGATTTGACTGCTGAGCCTAGTTGAAGCAAGTTATCATGTTGACCACTATGATTTGTGCCAAGTTGGAAAGTAACATAATTAAGCTATAATTACTGAGAAGGAAAATAAATGTTCTTGAGGTTGCTCATACTAATATATTGACTGATTTCTCTCTCTCTGCACAATGAAAGGATGCACCATGCTGGTGATATGTTGTGTAATGTATATAATAAATAAATTTTCACTTTTAGTTAATTTTCAAATGTTACTGCAGGTGACATGGAAATGAGGACGGAAAATAGTTAATTGTGTAAATGAAAACAGGAAACAGATGCTTGCTTACAGGAGGTGATAAGACTGCACTGATTGAATGGACCTGATGTTAGACAGGGAGCAGCTGCATCCTGGCTACAATGTTGTCTGCTTTTGCATTCTGACAAATTGCATCAGAATCAGCAACCTGCTTATTTTTTTGCTAAAGTTGTACATTAACTAGACAAGAAGCTGTAAATCAGCACAGTTTCAATTGCCACAATGCGCTATTTATATTTTAAATGCAGTTATATAAATTCTGTAATTACATTATGTAATTCAAGCCTTATTGAAATGTGTAATTTTAAAAATGAGATTATTTTTACGGCATTATTCTTAACATTACTTTCAAAATCCACTTTACATATTTTGTATTTCTAATCTGGACATCTTATATCTATGTACAATCCTGAGTTCTTTGAAGTTACAATGAAATTAAAAAATGGAGTAATGTCCATTAGTTGCTTTGTCTACGGTTGTAGCTTGTTGCAAACATTGATAAACAGTGGCATTTGCTTCATTTCCATGCGCAGTACATCCTTCAATCCCAGTTTGATTGTTTATGCAAATTTAGATGGGTTTTAATTAATTGTATTTGATTCTATTTATGATTTTAAACATAGGAAGAAGTTTTGCACTAGGCTAAAGATTTAGTTTAGAGATACACCACGGAAACAGGCCCTTTGGCCCACCTAGTCCACATCGACCAACGATCTCTGACACTGTAAGGCAACTACTCTACTGCTGCGCCACGTGGCATCCATTATTACATTACATTGAAAACCTACTTATTTTGTATTTCTATTCTGGACGATCTTATCTCTGTGAAATCCTAATTTAAATCCTAATAAATCCAAGATTGGTTATGTAAGGTGTGTAAGATGTTTAAATCCACTATATTTTTCAGTAAAGAGTGAATTGTTCATCTTTTTTGGAAAAGCATCCATTTTTCAAGATTATAAAATGCAGATAAGTTGTACTCTGTGTCTTCATCAAGCAGCAAACCCTCATTGCACGATGCTGAAATATAACAAAAATGTCATTCTATTGCTTTCTGGTAGAATAGAAACTTGAACATTTTTTTGTAAATCCAATATAGTAATCTTCCATTGGAATCTATTCTTCAGAAGTAAAATATCAACTTAGATTTTTACTGTAACCACCTCTGTTATTTTCCAATGTTAGTGGTACACAAAATTCTGACATGAGCTGGGAAGTTGCCCAGATGTGACACAATGGGTCATTTCCTAAAAAGGAAAGTCAAACTTGGCATTCAATAACTTTGCCATTGCTGAGATCTCTCCTCCATGGCCTTCCCTGCACCTCCATCCCCTCTATCCACCACCAGCAGAATCTGCGAATCACCATTAGCGGTGAAATTAATTAGACTGCTACATATAAACATTATGGCTAAAGAGCAGGCAGAGGTTGGGTATCCTACAGTGAGTGACTCGCCTCCTGAATCTCAGAGCCATTACATTTTCTCCAAGGCACAAGTCAGAAGTGTGACAAAGTATGTGCTGGATGAGCGCAACTTCAAAATTACTCAATTAGGTCTCATTGCTGGTTTTTAATGTCAAGGATTTTATGGAAATTTAGTGTATAGACTGTGATTTTGTGTTCTTCTCAGCAATGTTCTGAGCAGTAATGCATCCGGTCATGCAGTTTCCCAATTTTTTCTATTGCTAGGGAAATCTTGGCTTCTTTCTGTGGTGCCTTTTTCTCCTTTACACCAAACTCATTCCTACCAGTACCTCATTTTGTTTATCAGGATTGGTTTTTTTTTCATTTTGTCTTTTATTTTAAAATCTCAAATGTGACTTTTAGTTACCAATCTTAGTCTCTTTAAAAATGATTAGATCATTTATCCCCTCTAATGCCTTTAATTTATTTATCTTATTTTAAATGTTTTGAGCGTATTCAGATAAAGTTTTTTTTAAATTATTTTTCCCTAACCTGACCTAATTCATTTTATAAAATGTATTATCTTTTTAGGATCTGAACACGATTGTCGATCCTTCATTCCCTTGAACTGCTTTGCCTACTAGGTCATTTCAGAATCAAACTAACAGTGTTTGTCAGACCTGGTATGGAAAGCAGATTTCCTTCCCTGAAGAACATTAATAAATCAGATTTTTTTTTTTACAATTATTTAGCAATCTTGTGATTAACATTACTAATAATTGCCTTTTAAATTTAATTGAATTTTAAATATCTCAGTTGCCATCATGGGATTTAAACTCAGGTCTCCGGATTGTTAATTTATGCCTCTGAATTACTCGTAATTCTTTGATCACTTACTAATAAATTAAACTATTATATAATCATCATAAATAAGTTTTGGCATTAAACTAATTCTCCTTATCACATTCTATGCTTTTCATTATTAACATTGCTACAGTGGTCCAGAGCCTTGCTCTTTACTCTTTATATTTATAAATCCCTATACACTTGAACACTCTCCCTTAATTGTTTTCGGTGTAATGGCATATTTGCTTGTCTATTTACTTTGCAGGACACTGGTTCCAATCTGGTTAAAGTGGAGTATTTCCCAATAGAGCAGTTTCTTCTTTTTCTGGTCCAGTACCAATGCTATGTTAATCTAAATTGTGTCTGTGCTGGTCTTTAGAGTCACTCAACCCGTTCTTTGAACTTCAGTCTGAAGAAAGGTCTCAAACCGAAATGTCACCCATTCTTTTTTTCCAGAGATATTGCCTGTCCCGTTGAGTTACTCCAGCATTTTGTGCCTGTCTTCAGTTCTTTTCATTATTGCTCAAATTTATCCTATCTCTACTCGTGTCCGCAAGTCTCATCTTTTGCTCCTAAACTCTAGATTTCCCCCCCCCCCCCACCGCCCCCGATCTCCTGACAACATATCTTCTGTTTTGTTTTCCATATTAATGGCTCTTCCTTCGGTCTCTTCACTTTCAGATCCGTTGACATTAACTCAAAACAATCACATCCCTCCAAACTTCTGTCCCATCTCCAACCTTGTTTTTTTTGTTCACGTTATAAAAAAAGCAATATACATACAAGATGTTGGGAAGCACCCAAATGCAGATGTGTCAGGTACCTATGTGAATCAGAGTAACTATTCATCAGGATTCATAGTTGGTTTTGCTTTAGCTGCAATGACTACTGCAATCACCCCCACCCCTCCCCTCCCCCTTTGTTTTTTCCCCTTTGTAACTTCAAGATAAGAATTAACAAGGAACTGCAGATGCTGGAAAAGTGAAGGTAGATAAAAATGCTGGAGAAACTCAGCAGGTGAGGCAGCATCTATGGAGCGAAGGAAATAGGCAACATTTCGGATCGAGACCCTTCTTCAGACTGATGTGAGGGTAGGAGGGGGCGGGAAGAGGAAAAGAAGAGGCGGAGACGGTGGGCTGAGGGAGAGCTGAGAATGGGAGGAGAAAGCAGGGACAACCTGAAATTAGAGAAGTCAATGTTGATACCATTGGGGTGTAAACTGCCCAAGTGAAATAGGAGGTGCTTCTCCTCCAATTTACGGTGGTCCTCACACTGGCCATGGTGGAGGCCAGGACAGAAAGTTCGGATTTTGAATGGGAGGGGGAGTTGAAGTGATGAGCCACTGGGCGATCAGGTAGGTTAATGCAAACCGATGGGAGGTGTTGGGCGAAGCGATCGCCAAGCATACACTTGGTCTCACCAATTAGAGCAGCTGACACCTAGAGCAACGGACGCAGTAGATGAGGTTGGAGGTGAACCTCTGCCGCACCTGGAAAGGCTGCTTGGGTGAGGTGACAGAATGATGTGTTCCACACCAGGGCATCGGAGATGTCTGCATTCTTCAGAGAACAGGGGTTCCCCTCTTCTACTATAGATGAGGCTATCACCAGGGTCTCTTCTATACCTTGTAACTCTGCTCTCACTTCCCCATGCATAACAAGGGCAGAGTCCCCCTTGTCCTCACCTTCCACCCTGCCAGCCATCACATACAACAAATAATCCACCTCCATCGGGATCAAGCCACATGTTCCCATCTCGTCCCCTGTCTGCTTTCCGCAGAGACTGCTTCCTCCATAACTCCCTGGTCAATTCATCCCTTCCCAACCACACCACTCCCTCTCCTGGCACTTTCCCTTGCAACCGCAGGAAATGCTACACTTGGTGCTTTACCTCCCCCCTTGACTCCATTCAAGGACCCAAGCAGTCTTTCCAGATGTGGCAGAGGTTCACCTGCACCTCCTCCAACCTCATCTATTGCATCCATTGCTCTAGGTGTCAGCTGCTCTGCATCGGTAAGACAAAGCGTAGGCTTGGTGATCGCATTAACCTATCTGATCTCCCGGTGGCTCAACACTTCAACTCCCTCTCCCATTCCTGCAACTGCAGGAATCGCTCCGGTAGTCGGGCCGCCGCTGCCGCCGCTGCTGGAACCGCTCCGGGAGTCGGGCCGCCGCTGCCGCTGCCGCTGCTGAAACCACTCCGGGAGTCGGGCTGCCGCCGCTGCCGCCGCCGCTGCTGGAACCGCTCCGGGAGTCGGGCCGCCGCTGCCGCCGCTGCTGGAACCGCTCCGGGAGTCGGGCCGCCGCTGCTGCTGGAACCGCTCCGGGAGTCGGGCCGCCGCTGCCGCTGCTGGAGCAGCCCCTGGGCCCGAGGCCGCCAGCTCCGCCATTAGGCGCAGACAGAGACGGGGGAATACGACAGAAAGTCGCACCCCCCCCCTCAGAAGGAAGAGACCCGGACATGTTACTCCCCCCCCCACCCACATACACACACAATCTAACAAAACGAACGAACCCAACTAAAAACAGGACAGAAAAATAAAATAAAATAACAGACGGACTGCAGGCGGGCCGCAGCTGTTAACCCAGCGCCGCCATCTTGGAATCAACAGAAATAGACTGCCAACTCACAAAAATAACCAATAAGAATTCAAAGAAGATGAGGCTCCAAAGAAGAAGGGTGAATAATAATGAGTTAACATACAAAAAAATCGGGTGTGAAGATTGAATGTGAACACACCTGAGTGATCATGGTCTGGAAATGATGCAAATAAAGATGTGTGGAATGTATGGGGTGAATTGGTGATCTAAGATGGCTGCAACTTAATATGTAACTGGAAATACAAATAAAGCATGAAGCATTGAAGTTGGTCGTATTGCAAAGGAAAAACTAACTGCTGCAATGAAGAAGAAACAATACCTGCGAGCCTTAAAATATAAAGATTGTGCATGTGAAGATTGGAGAGAGGTGTTATTCAGGGGCAAAATACATTTCCTTGTTCAGGGCCAAGGTAGCAAACATGTTTGGAGACCCAATGAGAAAATGACTCATTGACTAGTTTGTCAAACATCATGAAAAGAAAATGTTCTGTGGTTGTTTCAGCAATTACGGTGTTGTCTGACTGCACACAGTTGATGGAATTATGAGATCAGTGCAATATGTCGATGTATTTCAGAGAAGAGGTGTGCCAGAGATGGTGGACTTTTCCAGATGGATCTTGAACATGCCTGAAAGACTTTGCACCGCACCACACATTAACGATGGTGACCTAATTTTTCCAGGATTAGGGATACGCGTTTTGGACTGGCCTGGTACCTTGCCTGACCTGAATCCCATTGAGAATTTGTGGTCAATTATCAAGGAAAGACTGAGAGGGAAGGACTGTACCACGAGACAGAAGCTCACCAAGGCCATAATTCAGCTGTGGTATTGAGATGAAAAATCTTTGGAATACTGTCATTCAATTCTGGTACAAAAAATTAATTATCAATTAAGTATCATTCATAAAGTTAAAGCAGTTAGGGAGATACAGCATATAAACAGGTCCTTCAGCCCACATGCTTACACTACTATCTATATTACTAAAAGTAAGATCTTGACGGCTTTTGACTCACTGTGATGTGATTTCCGAGAGAACGCCGCCACTTACGGCAGTCATTTTTGGCCACCTCGCTCAGAGCCCCCCTCCGCCGGACTGGACCAGAGGATTTTTCCCATCGATGAAGAATCTGAGAGATATTAATGGCTTAAACATTTTTGCCATTCTCTCTGCTGCCCCCGCTGGCGGAAGGGGGGAGGGACTATAAAACCCGGAAGTGTCGTGGCTCATTCAGTCTCTGCCAGATGGAGGAAGCGAGAGGGTCATGGCTCTCTGAGCTGAAAATAACACTGAACACACTTTTACTCCATGTGGTTTTCAGCAAATGTGTTTGTTGTTTGCAAAGTCTTTGCCGAATTAGGATGGCTTTTTAAAGGGCTTTCAGCAAATGTTTTTTGTTGGCTTGCAAAGTGTTTTTGTCCAATTGGCTTGGCTTTTAAAGGGCTTGCTTGCAACAATTTTCGGATGGATAAAGCGTGAATAAACATTTTATTAGATCAGGACTGTCTTTGATTTCAACATTTGCGCTCATTCTGTGATTTTTTGCTTAGTTGCAAGATGGCGCCAATGACAGCATTTCCAGTTTGCGGCATGCTGGTGCTGAGTGCGTAATTTCCAGTTCGTGGCAAGAAGCAAGAGGGTCACGTCAAGATGGCGCCGAGTGCAGGCGCCATTGAATAATTCAAGAGAGCTGACTGCTCTGTTTATGGTGAGTGTGTTTGTTGAATGTTAAACCCCTGTCTCACGGTGCGAATTGGCCCACGAGTGACCCCGAGTTTTCACTCGTGGTGATCACTTACAGCCAACGTAGCGGGAATGTCGGAACTCGCGCGATCAACTTGTCCACTCGTGGCGCTAACGCCAGGTACCCGTGAAACTTGTGAACTCGTGATAAAAGTCAAACATGTTTGACTTTTTCCACGAGTCAAATTTAGTGTTCAAGTTTAAAATTGGAACATTTAGACTTGTTGTAAGAACGTAGGGCCCGTGCGTTTACCTTTGTGATCTGTGCGTCTCCCGTGGGAATTCTTTAAATTATTTCAGTGCCATTCACCCTCGAGTCTTAATTACAAAATATAATTCACCCTCGACTAAATATTCTTTGTTTTTTTTGGTAATTTTCGTCTTATTTTACCTTGTGTACAATTTTATATCTAATGTATTTTTGCCACATGAGCAAAATACATGAATGAACTCATTTTGTAAGTGTTTATTTTATTCAGCTTCAACATCCTAAAAATATGTTAAAAAAAACTAGCAGTGAAAAGAAAGTTTAATTACCACAGGAGTTGGAAAATCATTCTATTAGAATGATAAAAAAAACCCATTACAACATATAAACACTGGGCTTCAGCCCTATCCTACCCTTTCGGGCTTTAATTACTGCAGTTATTTCTTGAAAAATTTGCTACAAAAACCACATGTGATATATTTTTCTCCTACTAATATCTTTCTATATCCCTCCCCGAAAGCTC
The DNA here is from genome assembly GCA_963514005.1 of Raja brachyura. The sequence continues at coordinate 50,695,560 of OY740784.1, forward strand.
ACAAAACCACCAAATATTAACTTTGGTAGCTACATTTCTACACAAAATAAAGTTACAGTTCAACAGTTGCATATGGCGATCCTCCAGTATTGCCATTGATAAATGTATGATCACACTAGCTCGTCTGGTCTTCCCTGAACGGTTATTTTACAGTAAATGTGGGAACTATCATGTTAGTTTAAAATTTAGAAAACCATAGGTATAGATAAAAAAACATATCAAAGTTCCAGCTCCACTGCCATTAAAACCAATGAGCTGTTGTCTTGTGGGGGGTGTGTGTCGGAGAGAGGGGGTGTGGGTGTGGAGGGGACCCGATGTGAATGTTACCACTATAGGATGGTGAGGTTGGGCTCTGAGCTGCAGTGAGAGAGAGAGAGAGAGAGTGAGAGAGAGGGAGAGACGGAGAGACAGTGCATGTGCGCATCAGCAGCAAAGTCATATACAACGGGCTTGTACGCGGTGGCAAGAGAGGCTTCCTTTGTTCTCGTCCGGGGCTTCAGAGAGATGGGAGAGAATTAAGCTTCCCTCGCACACCACTCCTAGCCCAAGAGCCTTGTCACCCCTGGCAGATTAATGACGCCCCCCCTCCCCTCCCCAACCTCCCTCCATCTCAACTCACGCCTGGGCACCAAAGCAGCTCAGGAGGCGAACCCTGAGCTCCGTCTCCCAACAATCTGATGTGAAAGAACAGTTATGAAAACATACCTTCATTCACGGTTGGCTCAAGAGTAACGGGAGAGGAACTTGCTAACTTGGGAGAGGAACTTGAAACATCGCATAAATGACATAGCCGTGGGAACTCGGCTAAACACTTGATCATAAACGTGAAGTCTCGTACACAATCACGAGTCTTTTTTTTCTTTCACTTGGGGTCACTCGTGGGTGGACTCGCACCGTGAGACAGGCCCTTTATTTAAAGCACATTTTTGCTTCAGCAGCCTCCACAGGAGGCTTTAAACATTTGTTTTACACACTGTATATTCAACACGTTCTGAAGTTACTTGGCATTTTAGTATTGAGTGTGTGTGTGTGTGTGTGTGTGTGTGTGTGTGTGTGTGTGTGTGTGTGTGTGTGTGTGTGTGTGTGTGTGTGTGTGTGTGTGTGTGTGTGGTGGAGGGTGTGTGTGATCAACAAATAACAAATAGTATGAACTAGCGCAACAGAACCCCCCCCCCCCCCCCCCCTCCACTGACCAGCAATATTGGAATTGGTGGAGAGGTGGAATATTGTGTTGACTGACCAGCGCTCCCGTGTGATGCTGGGACCCAACGGGTCCCACTTAGTCTAGTATTAAATATATTTTTATTTTTTTATGTTCTCAGCACCTCTTGCCAGATTTTACCACTCACCTCTATTATAATGAGCAATTTACAATTGCCGGTTACCAGCCCACGCGTCCTTGGGATGTGGGAGGAAACCACAGGACTCAGAGGAAGCCCACATAGTAACAGACAGTACGTGCAAACTCCGCGCAGAAGAAACTTGATATCAAAATTGAATTGGGAGACTCTGGCAGTGTGAGGCAGTAGCTCTACTTGCTGTGCCACCCAAATCGCTTTAGCTTTTGAATTTTTCATATATATATATTTTTAAAAATGATGGAACAGCATGGTGGAATCTTTAGCATTCACTGGAAAAGCATTCTGGCCTTCATTTAAAAGGCAGCACCTCCATAAATGAATGAAAGTGCCAAATTAGATTATGATCTTAAATAAATACTGGGGAATGAACTCTTAACCTCAGATTCACAGCAAAACCCACTGAAACAAACTGATTAATTTTAACCCTACCATTGACAAAGCAAGTGATCAAGCAAGATTAGAAATATCTGGTTAAACAGTTTAAACATATAATTAGAATTATAAGCAAAAACATGTTTGAAATAGATATATGTTATATTACAAATAAAATAGATCAGTTGTAAGACAGATTTTTTTAAATTTCAATGGTACGGGCATTGTGTGTTTCTCAATTTAGCGATTCTGCTTGGAATAGATTTTTCCTTCTGGGATTTCAAGAGTCTATGGCATGTTTATATGTTTGAAATTATCAGCTGCAACAGCTTCTATTTAATTTCCTATGTTTGTTGGGACATTTATATAAGCTTTTTGCTTGGCTTTACAGGACTGCCATAACAGGAAAAGCTGCTGCCAGGCTGCAAAGTAGGAAGTTGTTACTGGTGTGTGCCACATGATGTCAGCTCTTAAAAATCATACTTGTGTGCTGATATGTGCGTACCTCCTCGGCGTTCAATCTGATGTGTTTGTTTTTCAATAAACCTTGAGGAGAGTTTTAAACCTGCAATCAAACACCATTTCAAAGACAAACTGATCACAATAAAAAAATATTGTACTTGTTGTAATTGGTTAAAGCATTAAAGGTGTGGGGAGTGTTTAAGAAGGAACTGCCGATTCTGTAAAATCGAAGGTAAACAAAATTGCTAGAGAAACTCAGCGGGTGAGGCAGCATCTATGGAGTGAAGGAAATAGGCGACGTTTCGGGTTGAAACCCTTCTTCAGACTGATGTCGAGGTGGGGGGCGCGGGAAGAAGAAAGGTGTGGGGAGAGTCAGATTGACCATCACTTTGGGTGGCTACATGCAAATGTGGAAGACCAAACTTCCCAAGAGGTTAACATTGTTGACATTTTAACAACTTTTACCCCAGCAGCAAAATACCAGCTTCTTGCATATTGTAGTTTTACTCGAGAAATTATGCCACATTCAAAAAATACTTGAGTTTCAGGTAAGTCGCATCTATTTACAAAAGTTTTTCGCTGTACCTCGGCGCACATGACAATAATAAAGTAAGATAAGCTAAACTATTAATTTAGCATCATTGCCATTTATTTTAACATAACAATTATTCTCTCTCCCTTTCACGTACACACATACACACCTATGCATACCAACAAACATAGCTTCATCAACAACCTCACACACCCCATTCTCAAACCACTGTCACAGTTGGACAGTGTTTTCTACTATGATCCCATCATCTGCCTCTCTTGTGTCTTCATTGATTGGTTTGTACACATGAAGGATAATGAAAAAGTGACATGATGTTCTTCGTATCCTCTACTATAGGCAAAAATACTAAGGACTAGGAGGGAGATCACCTGCATAGGAGGGCAGTCCTTGTGTATGCAGTGCCTGTCCTGTATTAAGACCATAGTGCAAGTTGAAATGTCAGAATGAATGAGGGAAGAAGGGATGCTGATGATGATGACAGTGATAATGAAGATGATGAGCAACAATGTGTCATTGCACCCAACACCCCTCAGCAACATGACACAGATTGACGAGTTTATATTTGAGAAAGAAATGTCTCAGAGATAAATAATTGGCAATGATGTTCCGCCATCTGGCATATGACACAAATAATCTGACGAGGGGGTGTCATTGAAGGGAAGGTCTGCATATCTTACTGTCTCAGAGGATTCAAATGAGGAGCACAATTAAGAAACGTAAAACGTGTTAATGGTGAGACTAATCCAGGCGCACAGTTAGCTGGCTAGCCTCATGAGCAGCAGCCACTTCTATAGGAGTAATGGTTGCATAATACGAGCAGTTTGCTCTTCCCCATGGAGGGATGTTAGGTGTGACTAGATTGTTGTGCTGCATTATGAGAGAAAAATGTTATATATCTACTGTTGCGATAAACCTTAAAAAACCTCAGTCAAATGTCTGTATTAGTGTATAAGCCTCTATTATATTTTATATTGGGAGCATTATCATCGAGGGCAAACCAACCAATTGTCATTAAATAGACTCTTTTTGACCTTATCACAGACATTCCAACTAATCAGCAGCTCAAACCCTTACTTTTGAAATATTTTCTTTTTCTTTTTGTATCTTTTACTTTCAACATGATTTGTAATAACTGGAGCGATAAAAATAATAGTTATGTATTTCATTCAAGCAATATTTAATAATACTTGTTCCTCTTAGAAGAGAAGTTTTTAATTAATGCATCCTCATTGAAAAGCGTGTAATGCAAGAAATTGTGGTGTAGGTTTAGGTTTAAATTTATTGTTGTCACGTGTCAAGGTGCGGTGAAAAGCCAAAGTCAAAAGAGTTTATTGTCATGTGTCCCTGACAGGACAATAAAATTATTTCTTTGCTCAGGACAACAGAACTTAGTAGGCATTGACTACAAAACAGATCAGTGTGCCCATATACCATTATATACGTAAATACACACATGAATGAATAAATTGATGAAGTGCAAATAACAGATAAAGGGGTATTAATGTTCAGAGTTTTGTCCAAGCCAAGTTTAATAGCCTGATGGCTGTGGGGAAGTAGCTATTCCTGTACCTGCTCGTTGCAGTCCTCAGGCTCCTGTACCTTTTACCTGAAGGTAGCAGGGAGATGAGTGTGTGGCCAGGATGGTGTGGGTCCTTGATGATGCTGCCAGCCTTTTTGAGGCAGCGACTGCGATAAATCCCCTTGACGGAACGGAGGTCAGAGCCGATGATGGACTGGGCAGTGTTTACTACTTTTTGTAGTCTTTTCCTCTCCAGGGCACTCAAGTTGCTGAATCAAGCCACGATGCAACCGGTCAGCATGCTCTCTACTGTGCACCTGTAGAAGTTAGAGAGAGTCCTCCTTGACAGACCGACTCTCCGTAATCTTCTCAGGAAGTAGAGGCACTGATGAGCTTTCTTAATAATTGCATCTGTATTCTCCGCTTTGTTTTGCACGCTATCCAATCAAATCAGAAAAAAAGATACATAAATACATTCAATAAAGCAAAGGGAAAGATACAGAATGCAGAGTGTACCCAGTTCACAAATTAGTACATCTAATTTGTGCACAGCATTTTCTTTGAACAGGCCAAGTAATGATCATAGACCAGAGGATCTGATCTGATGGTGTTGGTTTAAAGCATAATTTTAAACATGATGTAAGGATAAACATTAACATTTCATCTGAAAGACAGCTCCTTTAATAGTACACGGATCAGTTTGAAGAAGAGTCCTGACCCAAAATGGTGTTTGTCCATTTCCCTCCAAAGATGCATCCTGGTGCATTGAGTGTTTTCTACTGTGATCCCGGCATCTGCCTCTCTTGTATCTTCATTCGTTTGTTTGGTCTTTGAAAATGTATGACTAGCTTTTCCGAACAATTTGTACTTTATTCATATTAAACAAGAGATGCTACTTTGGGTTTCATGGTTGGAAGTGGAAATGCTGTTCTGATGTAATTTACACTGCTTAATTCTGCCCTGCCCTAGCAGTTATCCCTACTTGAATACTTCATTCCAATATGGATACACCTTCAATAAGTGGACAATGGACGATAGCAATGGTTGTGATTCTCTCGTCTCTTTAAATACCTCAAGTAGAAACAAGGAACTGGAGATGCAGATTTATACCATAGGTAGACACAAAGTGCTGGATTATCTTAGTGGCAGCATCTCTGGGTGACGTTTCAGGTCGGGACCCTTCTTCAGACTGAAAGCAGGGGGAGGGGGGAAGGGTGGGGTTAAGACCTGAAGACAAGAAAAGACTAAGACTAATCAGGGCCAGCCACAAATGACTTCAGGCAAGGAGTTGTCTCATAAACCCATTGTTGGCTAGGGAAGGTGTGATCTCCTTGTGTGTCTTAACAAAATATACACGTGGAAGTCAGTTATTGGAAATTCAAGAGTGTTTTATTGTCATATGTCTCGAAACGGAACAATGAAATTCTTACTTCCAGCAGGACAACAGGTTTTTGAACACAATAATCAGTCACTAACATAATAAAACAACAAAAATAAGTTTCAATACATAAATAAATCTGGGAAATAGCTATTCCACCTCATCTGTGATCTCATTAGCAGAGCATGGATGTTAGGAATAGTTGCCCACATTAAATTATTCCTGTCTGGGAACCTTGGTGTGTCATGCCAACTTACAAAACCCATGAGAAAGATAGTTTGGCTAATAGGTATGGCACTGGTACACTAGTCCAGGTTTTGCATGTGTATTTCATTACTGAGAACAGAATGGCTTTGTAGACCTTTCCCTTTGTTTGTTAACTGATACATCTGTGCACCCAAACATTTACAGCTAATCTACATTTGCTTTGGTAGTTCTTGTGTTGATTTCACCTTCAATGTGAATTAAAAGTGACAATGTGCTGCTAAGAGGGGGAAACCCGTTCACTATTATGGTAGGCAGGGGACAATTGCAACCTTATAGAAAAACAATAGATGGCGCCCTTAGGCAGGCTATCATAATATGATGATGCAAAATGTTACTTTTCATGAATTGAATCTAAGTCTGAAATTCTTACTTATTCTGGGGTGAGAGTGCAGTACTGGTGGGAAGTATGGTGTGAGTTAATGTATTCAACAATGCCCCTTTGACTTTGGGTTACAATATGAAATGTTTGATATTGATTCAACTACACTTTACTGATTAAAAATAAATAAAAATAAACTTCATTCATAATAACAGATATATACAAAATAAAAACTGTGCAAAACTCTTCATACATTATTAGTGCCTACACATTCAATGGTGTTATATCCAGTAGTTTTAGCAGCTCCCTTGTTTCCTTACACATAACACCATTACAGCATCAGGGACCCGGGTATGATCCCGACTACACTATCTATACGGAGTCTGTACGTTCTCCCCGTGACCGCGTGGGTTTTCTCCGAGAGCTTTGGTTTCCTCCCACACTCCAAAGACGTACAGGTTTGTAGGTTAATTGCTTGATATAAATGTAAATTGTCCCTAGTGTATGTAGGGTAGTGTTACTGTGTGGTAATCGTTGGTCGGTGTGGACTCGATGGGCCAGAGGGCCCGTTACCGCATTGTATCGCTAAACTAAAAAAAACATAGACACACATGTGACCCCTGGGATGATATCTCTTCCCCTTGTTTGAGGGGTAAACCACCCAAACTCAGCCCCTCAATGTCCAGCAAATGAAGGACACTAGACTGTGTTTTGCCCCCACGGACCATTTGTGCTGGCTGCACCAAGTTTCAGTGCATCACTCAGCACCCATTCCTGCAGTCTGGAATGTGCCGGCCAGAAACATTCCCTTAGGAACCTTGCTGAGATCGAAGACCAACAGCCTTTCAGTAAAGAATGGTCCCGACCTGAAACATCACCTTTCCATGCTCTCCAGAGTACTGTCTGAGCCTCTGAGTTAATTCAGCATTGACTGTTCTGCACATTATTCTAGCATCTGCAGTTTTTTTGTAAACCAGCACTTGCAGTAAATTGGGGTTCCAAATTTATAAATTAGTCCAGATTTATAAAGATTGGGGAAAGGTTCTGGTGTTGAAGATCATAGATATAATAAAGATTTAGAAGTCAGAGACATAACTCAAGTTCAGGTCTAATACAACCCTTTCATTTCTCCCTGCTCAGCCACTTAATAATTCAGTCTTACAGAGAATTACAAAATAATATTGTACAATATAACTATAGAAGCTTTAATCTAAAGAGTATCTTTCCACTGGTTGTTTCACATTATAGTACATGACTAAATTTGCCCCTTTGATACTTAACAAATCTTCTCATTTGTTGGCCAGTCACTTGAGGTCTTTCCTAGTTAGAGCAGACTTAACAAAATTGATATGAGTAGAGCGCAGAAGCGCAGAAGGTTAAGGGGGGACTTGATAGAGGTCTTTAAAATGATGAGAGGGTTAGACAGAGTTAATGTGGACAAGCTTTTCCCTTTGAGAATAGGGAAGATTCAAACACGAGGACATGACTTTAGAATTAAGGGACAGAGGTTTAGGGGTAACATGAGGGGGAACTTCTTTACTCAGAGAGTGGTAGCGGTGTGGAATGAGCTTCCAGTGGAAGTGGTGGCGGCAGGTTCGTTGGTATCATTTAAAAATAAATTGGATAGGCATATGGATGAGAAGGGTATGGAGGGTTATGGTATGAGTGCAGGCAGGTGGGACTAAGAGAAAAAAGTTGTTCGGCACGGACTTGAAGGGCCGAGATGGCCTGTTTCCGTGCTGTAATTGTTATATGGTTATATGGTTATAGAGCCGTGTTTAGTCAGCCATCTAACATATGTGCCATCTATCTCTGTCATCACTAAGCTATGCTGCAGGACACTGATGGATGTGAGGGTATGAATCATTCTTGAGAAAGGATAGATAATTTGTGTTCATGGAGCTGCTTGTCCTATTGAGTGGGACCTCAGCAATTCCAGCGATCTTATTGACTTTCAATTGGTTAGAGGGCCCTGAATTTATTTGCCCAAAGAATCAGAAAAATAAATATATCCAAAACAAAAACAGTACAAAAATTCTTCTGACATTCATAGTGGCTAGACATACATTCATTAACTTAATATTTGGTATTATTTGCAAAAATGTCATTATACCTGGCACCCTTGACACTCATGTGGCCCTTGGGGTGATTCTTCTGTTTGAGGGGCATCTGTACCAGACCCTGCCCCCCAATATGCAGCAGTGGAAGAACTCTAGATTGTGCTCCTCCCCCTACAGAGCCTTGGCGTTGGTTGCACCAAGCTTCAGTGCTTCCCTCAGCACGTACCCATGCAGTTTGGAATGGGGCAGTCGGCAACATTCCCTGACGGGCATCTTGCTCTGCTGGGAGATCAACTAGGTTTGGCCAGACCAAACCACGTCTTTCACCGAGATGGTGACCTTCCAGCAGCACTTGATATCTGACTGTTTGATCTCAGTCAAGGATCAGACTGTGATGAGACAGTCTGATGGGAGGGGAGCAGCCTGAGTTTGTATAGCTGGATTCCCTGCATATCCATATGCAAGCAGAATGTGAATGATCTCAGATGGTGGAAGAATGTATAACAGGACAGCATGGGAAAAGGCCATTTGGCCACACTGTCTGTCCTTTGGCTCCCTTATTGCATTGCACAGGGAGCCAAATGCAACGTAATTTCGTTTGGAACTGCATGTATCAATGTATTTCTAAATGACAATAAAGTTTGTTTGACTTGACTGAACATGATGCCAAGACCAATCCTGATCTGCCTGTACATAACCCATATCCCTCCATTCCCTGCATATCCAAATGCCTATCCAAACATCTTTTAAATGTCACAATTGTATCTGCCTCCACCAACACCCTGCCACCATATTCCATGCACTTACCATCATTTTACAACATTTAAAAGTCTCTTAGACAGGTATGTGGATAGGGGTGTGTGGGGGGAGGAGGAGAAGGTGGGGGAAGGGGGTGTGTGTGGGGGGAGGGGGATGAGCTGTGGGGGGGGAGGTGAGGTGTGTGGGGGGAGGGACTCCATTCAGCGGCCACCGGCCACGGCACCACACAGCGACTTTCCCGATTCCACACAGTGACTTTCCCGACTCCACACAGAGGCTTTCCCGATTCCACACAGTGACTTTCCCGACTTCACACACAGGCTTTCCTGACACCACACAGCGACTTTACTGACTGCACACAGCAACTTTCCAGACTCCACTCTTGCAGACTCAAACACCTCTTGTGGACTCTGCCTCACCTCCGGGATTTTATTCTCCAGCGGGTGCCGGAAGGGGCATTACCTTCATGGTGACTCACAGGCGAGAAGACCAATCTGCTAATCTCATGGTTTTTTAAACCTTCATAACTTTTGTAATCTTCCACCGATCAGAACGAAACTTGGTACGCTTGGAGGAGAGGAGAACGATGAGTAAGGTGGCGAAAAATCCTAGCAATAATGAGTACCATTTCTGCGCAAATTTTTAAAAAGCAAACTGGAAGTGGTCAAGATGAGAGTTTTAGTAATAGAATAGAAGATAGATGGGCCATATGCAGGCAGGTGGGACTACTGTAGAGTGTGCAAGTTGGTTGGCCTGGCCAAGTTGGGTCAAAGGCCTATTTCCACACAGTATGATTCTATGACTTTGAGACTATATTACCAGTCTAATGCAACCTGGTCATATTTGCAACATGGATATAAATGTAAATCATCCTTTATGGAAAAATCTTTTGCAGTTACATCTGACATTTTTTACAAGCAATCAATCAATTACATCGCAACATTGAAGTGCATAATAAGGCAATATTTGTGATGCTGTAAGAAAGTAAACTGTTGCTTAGGAACAATTTTGTACTGATCCATGTACTGATGTACATATAAACACTTGCATGCTGCACCAAACACAGATCATACGATATCATTTGGTTTGCATTTTGCTTACAAGTCAAAACTAAACTGTTCATACAAATGTGTTGAGACATGCCCAGAACAAATTGATTATATCAGAAATAGGAGCCATGGAGTATAATGGTCAGAACTTTTTCTGTCAAATTCCCATACAATTATCGATGCTAGGCATCAATTTTGTGAACATAAATTTCTGAACACTTCAAATGTGAACATAAATCATTATTAGAAGGGGGCACACATCTTCATGGTTTCCTTCATTTAAATTGTTTTTGTCAATCTATTTCAGATACATTACTGTGAAGAAAGAAATGTGTTGTATTTAGTTTGTGGCACAGTATTGGTCAACCTGTTGAAATTCAGTGGTGGACCAATGACACCCAATGTTGATCTCGAAGAAAGCATACCACAATGCATGAACAATTTCAGTAATGTCGAATTCTTTTCTTACAATGGTTGATGTCAATTCCAGGAAATCTTGGCATCATGTAACGGTAGTATTGACAAACGACTTCAAGATTCAAGGATACTTTATTGTCACATATATCTAGGTACACTGAATTTCTTTGTTTTGCATACAACCTGGTGAAATCATATAGCAGACCTCATCTAGGCAGTTCACAAGAGTCGCAACATTTCTGGTGCTGACAAAGTTATAAAACTCAATTTCCATTGCAGTTTCAAGCGCAGGGCAGGCCAAACAGTAATTGCATTTTCATTTCATTTCCATTTCCATTGCAGTTTCAAGCTCAGGGCAGGCCAAACAGCTCATTGCATTTTCATTTAATTTCCATTTCCACATAGAAACATAGGAAATAGGTGTAGGAGGAGGCCATTCGGCCCTTCGAGCCAGCACAGCCATTCATTGTGATCATGGCTGATCATCCCAAATCAATAACCCGTGCCTGCCTTCTCCCCATATCCCTTGATTCCACTAGCCCCTAGAGCTCTATCTAACTCTCTCTAATGCCATCCAGCAACTTGGCCTCCACTGCCCTCTCTGGCAGGGAATTCCACAAATTCACAACTCTCTGGATGAAAATGTTTTTTCTCACCTCATTCTGGCTTCCCCATTATTCTAAGACTGTGGCCCCTTGTTCTGGACCCACCCAACATTGGGAACATTTTTCCTGCATCTAGCTTGTCCAGTCCTTTTATAATTTTATCTTTCTATAAGATTCACCCCTCATCCTTCTGAACTCCAGTGAATACAAGCCTAGTCTTTTCAATCTTTCCTCATATGACAGTCCCACCATCCCAGGGATCAATCTTGTGCACCCATGCTGCACTGCCTCCTTGTGATTAAGGATGCCCTTCCTCAAATTAAGAGACCAAAACTGTACACAGTACTCCAGATGTGGTCTCACCAGAGCCCTATACAACTGCAGAAGAACCTCTTTACTGAAATCCTCCTGGTTTGAAGGCCAACATTCCATTGATTGGAGTGGCGGCGCTGCTTGTCAGCTGCGGCTCACCTGCAGTCCGTCTGTCTTTTATTTTATTTTTGTCCTCGTCCCTGTTTTTGGTGTTTATTTTTGGTTTGTCGGGTTGTGTATGTGTGTGGGGGGGGGGGGGGGGGGGGGAGAGGGTGGGAGAAACCCATGTTGATGCTTTGGCACCGACCGTGCAAGAGCTGGCTGCTCTTGAAAAGGAGGCGCAGTCCTCTTTCTTAAAGTTTGGCTTTCTTCCCAACCCATTGTTCAAGCGCTTTTGATTGCAACATGCACCTTAATTTAGTTCAACAAAGATACTGACAAGTTACTAAAGAACTGGGTGTCGGGAGCTGCGGTGCTCCAGCGACGTTCCGGCGGCGGGCCCTGTGGCAGTGTTCCGGCGTTCCGGCGTTAGCGGTGGCGGCGGCCTGGATCCCCTCAGCGCAGAGGGAGAATAAGGAGGGGAGAAAAGACTGAGACCCTAAGACTTTTGCCTTCCACCACAGTGAGGAGGTGTTTGGTGAACTCACTGTGGTGGATGTTAATTTTGTGTTTATTGTATGGTATTGTATTGTTATTTTTTATATATGTATGACTGCAGGCACAAAATTTCGTTCAGACCGAAAGGTCTGAATGACAATAAAGGTATTCAATTCCATTCAATTCATTAGCTTTCTTCACTGCCTGCTGTACCCGCACGCCAACTTTCAGTGACTGGTGTACCAGGACGACCAGGTCTCACTGCACCTCCCCTTACCCTAACCTAACCCCACTGAGATAATAATCTGCCCCCTTGCTTTTGCCATCAAAGTGGATAACCTCACATTTATCTATATTATACTGCATCTGCCACGCATCTGCCCACTCATTCAATCTGTCCAGTTCACCCTGCAACCTCCTAACATCCTCTTCACAGTTCACATTGCCTCCAAGCTTTGTGTCATCCGCAAACTTGCTAGTGTTGCTCCTAATTCCCTCTTCCAAATCATTAATATATATGGTAAACAGTTGCGGCCCCAACACCGAGCCTTGCGGCACTCCACTCGCCACTGCCTGCCATTCTGAAAAGGACCCATTCACTCCTACTCTTTGCTTCCTGTCTGCCAACCAATTTTCTATCCATGTCAACACCCTACCCCCAATACCATGTGCTCTCATTTGATTCATCAGTCTCCTATGCGGGACTTTATCAAAGGCTTTCTGAAAGTCTAGATACACTATATCCACTGGCTCCCCTTCATCCATTTTACTTGTCACAAGCTCAAAAGATTCCAGAGGATTAGTCAAGCATGATTTCCATTTGATAAATCCATGTTGACTTGGACAAATCCTTTTACTGCTATCCAAATGCTCCATTATTACCTCTTTAATAATTGACTCCAGCATCTTTCCCACCACTGAAGTCAGGCTAACTGGTCTGTTATTCCCCATTTTCTCTCTCGCTCCTTTCTTGAAATGTGGGATAACAGCTATCCTCCAATCCACAGGAAGTGATCCTGAATCGATTGAACATTGGAAAATGATCACCAATGCGCCCACTATTTCTAGAACCAACTCCCCGAGGACACTGAGATGCAGACCATCAGGCCAAGGGGATTTATCATCCTTCAGTCCCATTAGCCTACCCAATACAATTTCTATTTCATTTTCATTTCACTTCCATTTCCATTGAAGTTTCAAGCACAGGGCAGGCCAAACAGCTAATTGCATTTTCATTTCCATTTCCATTGCAGTTTCAAGCACAGATCAGGCGAAACAGCTCATTGCATTTTCATTTAATTTCCATTTCCATTGCAGTTTCAAGCACAGGACAGGTCAAACAGCTCGTTGCATTTTCATTTCCTTTCCATTGAAGTTTCAAGCACAGGGCAGGTCAAACAGCTCATTGCATTTTAATTTCCTTTCCATTTCCATTGCATTTTCAAGCACAGGACAGGCCAAACAGCTCATTGTATTTTAATTTCCTTTCCATTTCCATTGCAGTTTCAAGCACAGGGCAGGCCAAACAACTCATTGCATTTTTATTTCATTTCCATTTCCATTGCCGTTTCAAGCACAGGGCAGGCCAAATAACTCATTTCATTTTCTATTCATTTCCATTTCCATTGCAGTTTCAAGCACAGGGCAGGCCAAATAACTCATTACATTTTCATTTTCATTTCCATTGCAGTTTCAAGCACAGGACAGGCCAAACAGCTCATTGCATTTTCATTTCATTTCCATTTCCATTGCAGTTTCAAGCACAGGGCATGCTAAACAACTCATTTCATTTTCGTTAAGATCTAACAAATCACTTATTGCAAGTATATTGCAGACTTGCAGTTCAGTTGATTCACAGCTTAGAATCACAGTTGTGGCCTCTCCCTCATGATCTTCCAGAGTGACTGACTAACTTCCAGGCATCCGGGGTTTTATAGTCCTGCCCCCCCCCCCCCCCCCCGGACGGGGTGTTACCTTCACTATGGTGATTGACAGGCAAGAGGACCAATCAGCTTATCTCAAGATTCTTTAAACACTCATAACTTTTTTATTTTTAATCGATTGGAAAAATCCTCAGGGCTGCCTCAGTGGTGGGGGATTGTCAGTAATATGGCCAAAAATTATAGCAATATAGGGTGGTGTTTTTTCTAAAATCAATACAAAGAGCAGACAGGAAGTGGTCAAGATGAGAATTTTAGTTATATAGATGTTACTTGCATTCTATATAGTGAGGACTGATTCAGTATAATACTTTTGGCAAATCATTGCTTTACATTTTCCCAAGCTCGCTTTCAGGCAGTTAATGGCATGATGGCCTTCATAACAAGACGAATTCAGTATAGGAGCAAAGAGGTCCTTCTGCAATTGTACAGGGCCCTGGTGAGACCACACCTGGAGTATTGTGTGCAGTTTTGGTCTCCAAGTTTGAGGAAGGACATTCTTGCTACTGAGAGAGTGCAGCGTAGGTTCACAACCTTATTTATAGGGTTGGCTGGACTGTCATATGTTGTAAGAATGGAGCGACTGTTCTTGTACAGTGGAATTTAGCAGGATGAGAAGGGATCTAATTGAAACAGATACGATTATTAAGCGGATGGACATGCCAGAGACAGGAAACATGTTCCTGATGTTGGGGGAGTGCAGAACCAAAGGCCACAGTTTAAGAATAAGGGGTAGGCCATTTAGAAGATGAGGAAAAATGTTTTCACTCTGGGAGTTGCGAATCTGTGAGAAGGCAGTGGAGTCCGATCCTCTGGATGCTTTCAAGAGAGAGAGTTAGATAGAGCTCTTAAAGATATGGGGAGAAGGCAGAAACGGAGTACTGATTGTGGATGATCAGCCATGATCACAGTGATTGGCGGTGCTGGCTCGATTGGATGAATGGCCTACTCCTGCACCTATTGTCTATTGTCTATCAGCAGTCTTTGTTAACACTAACTGAAATTCTAATATCAGTTTTGATATTGCTATTTGTCTCTATCATGCTGTCTATTTTTCGTTCTTTCTGATTCTTTGAGCCATTTTTTCATTGTTATGTATATTTTGCCCACTGTAGTGTAATAATATTGTAGGAACTCAGCAGGTCATAAGGGACAGTAGAATGAGACCATTTGGCCCATCAAGTCTACTCCGCAATTCAATCATGTCATCTGTCAAACTCCAATCTCCTGCCTTCTCCACACAACCTCTGATAACTGTACTAATCAAAAATATCCACTGACTTGGCCTCATAAATACATACTGTAGATACATAGACAATAGGTGCAGAAGTAGGCCATTCGGCCCTTCGAGCCAAATGTTTTCTTCTTCTCAGTTCTAAATGGCCTACCCCTTATTCTTA
This sequence comes from Raja brachyura, assembly GCA_963514005.1. The sequence continues at coordinate 50,710,930 of OY740784.1, forward strand.
AACTGTGGCACCTGGTTCTGTACTTCCCCAACATTGGGAACATGTTTCCTGCATCTTGTGTATCCAATCCCTTAATAATTTTATATGTTTCTATAATATCTCCTCTCATCCTAAATTTCAGTGAACACAAGCACAGTCACTCCATTTTTGCATCATATGACCGTCCCGCCATCCCAGGAATTAATCTCGTGAACCTACGCTGCACTCCCTCAATAGCAAAAACATCCTCCTCAAATTTGGAGACCAAAACTATACACAATATTTCAGCTGTGGTCTCACCAGGGCCCTTTACAACTGCAGAAGGGCTGCTTTGCTCCTGTACTCAACTCCTCTTGTTATGAAGGCCAACATGCCATTAGCTTCCTTCACTGCCTGCTGCACCTGCATGCTTACTTTCAGTGACTGATGTACAAGGCCACCCAGATTTTGTTGTACTTTCCTGTTTCCTATCTTGACACCATTCAAATAATAATTTGCCTTCTGGTTCTTGCCAACAAAGTGGATATCCTCACATTTATCACATTAAACTGCATCTCCCATGCATCTGCCCACTCACCCAACCTGTCCAAGTCATCCTGCATCTGCATTGTATCCTCTTCACAGTTCACACTGCCACCCAGATTTGTGTCATCTGCTAATTTGCTCATGGTGCTTTTCATCCCATCATCTAAATCATTAATGTATATGTAAAAATCTGCAGTCCAATCCCTTAATAATTTTATATGTTTCTATAAGATTCCCTCTCATCCTTCAAAATTCTAGTGAATACTGCGGCAACCAGAAAAAGATATAACTCTTTGGATGACTACTGATGACTATAAAGGCGTCACCCTGCGACAAATCAAAAAATCATAGCACTATTGTGTACCGTTTTTGCACAAATAGAGAAACTACACAAACCGGAAGAGCACAAGATCAGAGTTTTAGTTATGTAATAGACTAAGTGGGACCCGTTAGGTCCCATTCTCACATGGGTGGGCTTGTCCCCCAATGCAATATTCCACCTGTCCACCAATATCCAATGGGGGGGAGGCTTTCTGGAGTGCTAGTATGGGTGCTGTGGGCCGAAGGGACTGGTTTCCAGAAGGCTAGTATGGAAATTATGGGCCGAGTGGATTCTTGGACTCACAGTTCAGTCATTCATGGCTGGTGGACTCACAGTTCAGTCAGTCACGGCTGGTGGGCTCACAGTTCAGTCAGTCATTGCTAGTGTGCTTGCAGTTCAGTCACTCACGGCTGGTGGGCTCGCAGTTCGCTCACTCACAGCTGGTGGGCACACAGTTCACTCACTCGCGGCTGTTGGATTCGCTGTTCACTCATTCACAGCTGGTGGGCACACAGTTCACTCACGGCTGGTGGGCTCACACACATACACGTGCACACACACACACCCTCCATCACACAGACACACACCCTCCATTACACATACACACCCTCCATCACACACACACACACCCTACATCACACACACACACCCTCCATCACACACACACACACCCTCCCTCCATCACACACACACATACACCCCCCATCACACACACACGCACACACACCCTCCATCACACACACACACACACACCCTCCATCACACACACACACACATCCTCCATCACACACACACACCCTCCATCACACACACACACACACACACCCTCCATCACACACACACACACACACCCTCCATCACACACACACACCCTCCATCACACGCACACACACCCTCCATCACACACACACACCCTCCATCACACACACACACCCACCATCACACACATACACCCTCCATCACACACATACACCCTCCATCACACACACACACGCACACACACCCTCCATCACACACACACACACACCCTCCATCATGCACACACACACACCCTCCATCACACACATACACCCTCCATCACACACACACGCACACACACCCTCCATCACACACACAACTTCCATCTCACATACATAGAAACATAGAAATTAGGCGCAGGAATAGGCCATTCGGCCCTTCGAGCCTGCACCGCCATTCAATATGATCATGGCTGATCATCCAACTCAGTATCCCGTACCTGCCTTCTCTCCATACCCTCTGATCCCCTTAGCCACAAGGGCCACATCTAACTCCCTCTTAAATATATCCAATGATCTGGCCTCAACTACCCTCTGTGGCAGAGAATTCCAGAGACCCACCATTCTCTGTGTGAAAAAATTCCTTCTCATCTCGGTCCTAAAGGATTTCCCCCTTATCCTTAAGCTGTGACCCCTTGTCCTGGACGTCCCCAACATCGGGAACAATCTTCCTGCATCTAGCCTGTCCAACCCCTTAAGAATCTTGTAAGTTTCTATAAGATCCCCTCTCAATCTCCTAAATTCTAGAGAGTATAAACCGAGTCTATGCAGTCTTTGTTCATAAGACAGTCCTGACATCCCAGGAATCAGTCTGGTGAACCTTCGCTGCACTCCCTCTACGGCAATAATGTCCTTCCTCAGATTTGGAGACCAGAACTGTATGCAATACTCCAGGTGTGGCCTCACCAAGACCCTATACAACTGAAGTAGAACCTCCCTGCTCCTATACTCAAATCCTTTTGCTATGAAAGCTAACATACCATTGGCTTTCTTCACTGCCTGTTGTACCTGCATGCCTACTTTCAATGACTGGTGTACCATGACACCCAGGTCGCGCTGCATCTCCCCTTTTCCTAATCGGCCACCATTTAGATAGTAGTCGTTTTTCCTATTTTTGCCACCAAAGTGGATAACCTCACATTTATCCACATTATACTGCATCTGCCAAACATTTGCCCACTCACCCAGCCTATCCAAGTCACCTTGCATTCTCCTAGCATCCTCCTCACAGCTAACACTGCCCCCCAGCTTAGTATCATCCGCAAACTTGGAGATATTGCCTTCAATTCCCTCATCCAGATCATTTATGTATATTGTAAATAGCTGGGGTCCCAGCACTGAGCCTTGCGCTACCCCACTTGTCACTGCCTGCCATTCTGAAAACGACCCGTTAACTCCTACTCTTTGCTTCCTGTTTGCCAGCCAGTTCTCTATCCACATCAATACTGAACCCCCAATGCCATATGCTTTAAGTTTATATACTAATCGCTTATGTGGGACCTTGTCGAAAGCCTTCTGGAAGTCCAGATACACCACATCCACTGGTTCTCCCCCATCCACGCTACTAGTTACATCCTCGAAAAATTCCACAAGATTCGTCAGACATGATTTACCTTTCGTAAATCCATGCTGACTTTGTCCAATGATTTCACCACTTTCCAAATGTGCTGCTATCCCATCTTTAATAACTGACTCTAGCAGTTTCCCCACTACCGATGTTAGACTAACTGGTCTGTAATTCCCCGTTTTTTCTCTCCCCCCCTTCTTAAAAAGAGGGGTTACGTTTGCTACCCTCCAATCCTCAGGAACTACTCCAGAATCTAAAGAGTTTTGAAAGATTATCACTAATGCTTCCACTATTTCCGGAGCTACTTCCTTAAGTACTCTGGGATGCAGCCTATCTGGCCCTGGGGATTTATCGGCCTTTAATCCATTCAATTTACCCAACACCACTTCCCGACTAACCTGGATTTCACTCAAGTACTCCTTTGACCTGCGGTCCCCTGTTATTTCCGGCAGATTATTTATGTCTTCCTTAGTGAAGACGGAACCAAAGTAGTTATTCAATTGGTCCGCCATATCCTTGTTCCCCATGATCAACTCACCTGTTTCTGACTGCAAGGGACCTACATTTGTTTTAACTAATCTCTTTCTCTTCACATATCTATAAAAACTTTTGCAGTCAGTTTTTATGTTCCCTGCCAGTTTTCTTTCATAATCTATTTTTCCTTTCCTAATCAAGCCCTTTGTCCTTCTCTGCTGGTCTCTGAATTTCTCCCAGTCCTCTGGTATGCTGCTTTTTCTGGCTACTTTGTACGCATCATCCTTTGCTTTGATACTATCCCTGATTTCCCTTGTTATCCACGGATGCACTACCTTCCCTGATCTATTCTTTTGCCAAATTGGGATGAACAATTTTTGTAGTTCATCCATGCAGTCTTTAAATGTCTTCCATTGCGTATCCACCGTCAACCCTTTTAGAATTGATTGCCAGTCAATCTTGGCCAATTCACGTCTCATACCCTCAAAGTTACCTTTCCTTAAGTTCAGAACCATTGTTTCTGAATTAACAATGTCACTCTCCATCCTAATGAAGAACTCGACCATATTATGGTCACTCTTGCCCAAGGGGGCACGCACAATAAGACTGCTAACTAACCCTTCCTCATTACTCAATACCCAGTCTAAAATAGCCTGCTCTCTTGTTGGTTCCTCTACATGTTGATTTAGATAACTATCCCTCATACTTTCCAAAAAATCCTCTTCCTCAGCGCCCCTGCCAATTTGATTCACCCAATCTATATGTAGATTGAAGTCACCCATTATAACTGTTTTGCCTTTGTCGCACGCATTTCTAATTTCCTGTTTTATACCATCCCCAACTTCACTACTACTGTTAGGTGGCCTGTACACAACTCCCACTAGCGTTTTCTGCCCCTTAGTGTTTCGCAGCTCTACCCATACCGATTCCACATGCTCCAAGCTAATGTCCTTCCTTTCCATTGCGTTAATCTCCTCTCTAACCAGCAACGCTACCCCACCTCCTTTTCCTTGCTCTCTATCCCTCCTGAATATTGAATACCCCTGGATGTTCAGCTCCCAGCCTTGGTCACCCTGGAGCGATGTCTCCGTGATCCCAACTATATCATACTCATTAATAGCTATACTCACACACACACCCTCTATCTCACACACAGACACCCTCCATCTCATGCACACACCCTCCATCTCTCTCACACACACCCTCCATCATACACGCACACCCTCCATCACACACACACCCTCCACCTCTCTCTCACACACAAACACCCTCCATCAAACACATACACTCACACCCACCCACATGCACACACATCCTCCCTCACATACACACTCACACCCACACATACATACACACACCCTCCATCTCACACACACACTCCATCTCACACACACTCACGTACACACACACACACTCCATCTGACACACTCACACACACACACCCTCCATCACACACACAGCACGGCCTCTGGACTGAGTGGGACTTCCGGAATGAGCGCGACATCTGGACTGAATGGGACTTCTGGAATGAGGACCTCTGGACAGTGCGGTACTTCTGGAATGAGCACAACCTCTGGACAGCCACAGGTGGTGGGCTCACAGTTCACTCAGCACAGCATAAACTCACAGTTCACTCAGCACGGCATACACTCACAGTTTACTCAGCATGGCGTAGACTCACAGTTCAGTCACGCACGGCATAGACTCATAGTTCAGTCACTCACACCTTAAACTCACAGTTCACTGAGTATGGCGTAGTCTCACAGTTCACTCAGCATGGCGTAGACTCACAGTTCAGTCACACATGGCTTGGACTCACAGTTCAATCACTCACGGCGGAGACTCACAGTTCACTGAGCACAGCGTAGACTCACAGTTCACTCACCACGGCATAGACTCACAGTTCAGTCAGCACAGCGCAGACTCATAGTTCAGTCACTCACGGCATAGACTCACAGTTCAGTCAGCAAGCCGTAGACTCACAGTTCTGGACTCAACTCTCACTCACAGTCTTCCGGGCTGACTGACTCAAGACTGGCCTCCGGGGCTTTATTCTCCTCACCCCCAGAAAGGGCATTACCTTCATGGTGACTGATAGGCGAGAAGAGCAATCTGCTGAAATCACAATTTTTTAAACCTTCATAACTTTTCTACTATTTCACCGAACAGAACAAAACTTGGTGTCTCGGAGTAGAAGAGAATGGTGAGTAAGATGGCAATATAGGATAGCGTTTTTGCACAATGTTATTTACAATATAGACTGTAAGTGGTTAAGATGAGAGTTTTAACCATATAACCATATAACAATTACAGCATGGAAACAGGCCAACTCGGCCCTTCAAGTCCGTGCCGAACAACTTTTTTCCCTTAGTCCCACCTGCCTGCACTCATACCATAACCCTCCATACCCTTCTCATTCATATGCCTATCCAATTTATTTTTAAATGATACCAACGAACCTACCGCCACCACTTCCACTGGAAGCTCATTCCACACCGCTACCACTCTCTGAGTAAAGAAGTTCCCCCTCATGTTACCCCTAAACTTCTGTCCCTTAATTCTAAAGTCATGTCCTCTTGTTTGAATCTTCCCTATTCTCAAAGGGAAAAGCTTGTCCACATCAACTCTGTCTATCCCTCTCATCATTTTAAAGACCTCTATCAAGTCCCCCCTTAGCCTTCTGCGCTCCAGAGAATAAAGACCTAACTTATTCAACCTATCTCTGTAACTTAGCTGTTGAAACCCAGGCAACATTCTAGTAAATCTCCTCTGTACCCTCTCTATTTTGTTGACATCCTTCCTATAATTGGGCGACCAAAATTGTACACCATACTCCAGATTTGGTCTCACCAATGCCTTGTACAATTTTAACATTACATCCCAGCTTCTATACTCAATGCTCTGATTTATAAAGGCTAGCATACCAAAAGCTTTCTTTACCACCCTATCTATATGAGATTCCACCTTAAAGGAACTATGCACGGTTATTCCCAGATCCCTCTGTTCAACTGTATTCTTCAATTCCCTACCATTCACCATGTACGTCCTATTTTGATTTGTCCTGCCAAGGTGTAGCACCTCACATTTATCAGCATTAAACTCCATCTGCCATCTTTCAGCCCATTTTTCCAACTGGCCTAAATCACTCTGTAGACTTTGGAAATCCTCTTCATTATCCAGAACACCCCCTATCTTGGTATCATCTGCATACTTACTAATCCAATTTACCACCCCTTCATCCAGATCATTGATGTACATGACAAACAACAAAGGACCCAACACAGATCCCTGAGGCACCCCACTAGTCACCTGTGTCCAATCCGACCAGCAGCCATCCACCATTACTCTCTGGCTTCTCCCATTCAGCCACTGTTGAATCCATCTTGCTATTCCTGCATTTATACCCAACAGTTGAATCTTCTTAACCAACCTTCCATGAGGAACCTTGTCAAAGGCCTTACTAAAGTTCTTATAGACACCATCCACTGCTTTACCCTCGTCAATTTCAAGTTTTAGTAATAGTAGAGACAGACAGACAGACAGACAGACAGACGGACGGACGGACGGACGGACGGACGGACGGACGGACGGACGGACGGACGGACGGACGGACGGACGGACGGACGGACGGACGGATGGATAGATAGATAGATAGATAGATAGATAGATAGATAGATAGATAGATAGATAGATAGATAGAGAGATAGAGAGATAGAGAGATAGAGAGATAGATAGATAGATAGATAGATAGATAGATAGATAGATAGATAGATAGATAGATAGATAGATAGATAGATAGATAGATAGATAGATAGATAGATAGATAGATAGATAGATAGATAGATAGATTATTTTCTTCAATTTCCTGGCACTGAAAAAATGTAAACTCGGAACTATTCACATAGTGGATAGATTCAATTCACTCGCAATTCACTCGCAAATTCAATTCACATAGTGCCGCTAACATTATACAATGTCCCAGACATTTTAAAGGAGCTAATTTTACTCTGTTCTGCTTAAACTTTTATTTTACTCTGTTCAGAAAATAACATTTTACTCTGTTCTGCTTTAGCAGTTATTAGAGCACACAGCCAAAAGTTTGGTGAAAGTTTGATACACTTTAAGGTGCATCTTAAAGGAGGAAAGAAATGTCCCTTGTATTTCAGTGCACGCTTTAGAACTTTTCAAACATTTCAGGAATCCATTAGTTTCCCCGTAAGCATGCAAAAATCATAATTATAATTTCACAGAACCATGGAATCATATAAAATGAAAGCAAAGGAAAAGGCCCCTATGGCCCATCTTGCCTGTGAGACCAATCCATGCTAACTCATTCATTCATTCATTTATCATCGTTGAAAACATTAGCAATGCAGTGGTGCTGGTTTCCAATGGGAACGGTGACGGACGCACCGCACTTCTCTGTCCTCCAGTTCCTGCGGACATCCGCCTCTGGACGAATAGGATTTTGGTGTGTGTGCCTTATCATAATTATGTACGACAGTAATCACAACTACTACTGACGTTGGCTCGCTAGAAGCTCATCTGCCCTTTGACAGGTCTTGTTTTTGGTCCTGCTAGGGTCCATAACCTCCTCCTTACCTGGCAAATGAGGTGGGGAGATGATTTAGTCGCTGACTATTCGACCATGGAGCAGATAGCACAGGATTACATGGTACCTGTGGCGGGGAGAACTCTCCCCGACCTGACGTATATTCCATTTGTTCATATTAGGTCTATATCCCTCGATGCCCTATGGAAGGGGAGGGAGAAGGTAAAAATAGGTGCGAGTCCAGGTGGGGAAGGAGGAGAGGTGGGGGGAGAAAATGGGTGTGTGGGAGAAGGGAGGGGGAGGGGGTATTCCATTTCCACCTAATTTTCTTCCTCTAGCTTTACAATTAACAACTCTTCAATCCTTTTGTCTCACATCATCTGTCTTTTTTCATCCCTGCCCAATCAACTAAACCCCTCACCTATATTTCCCCATTACCTGTCAAGCTTATCTAGCCCCCACATAGACACAAAATGCTGGAGTAACTCAACTGGGCAGGCAGCATCTCTGGAGGGAAGGAATGGGTGACATTTCGGGTCGAGACCCTTCTTCAGACTCCTCCGCTCTTCCAGCTTTCTTTCCCCACCCCCCAATAATCAGTCTGAAGTAGGATCCCATCCTGAAACATCACCCATCCATGTTCCCCAGGGACCAGTTGAGTTACTCCAGCACTTTGTGTCTTTTTTTGTAAACCAGCACCTGCAGTTTCTTGTTTCTACATCATAGTTATAGTTCAGCTTCATAATAAAGTGAAATTCATAGTGTGATTTGTTTGTGAAGGTGATTCACATATGATGTGAGGCAGCTTTGAGAAGTTAGCATCACACACTCTCGGATTCACACTGGCTGGTGGAAGTTTTTTCATCAAAGGTTTTTTTAAATAAATGGTAGACTTAAAAAGTGCAAAACATTGTCAAAATATTGGAAACTGCTTCACATAATGTATTTTTATCATCTTGACAATGGCTACATAGGTGATGTATAAAATGTTTTGCTACATGAAAGTGCCTTGCTCAAACCCTTCTTGCCACACTGTCCTCTTCCGTAAGATATACAGCCTGGCACAAGTGAGCGCAAATAATATTATCATCTCATCTCAGTGTCTGGGAGACTGGGAAGTTAAATCACTGGACTGACATCAGAACAAGAGCTGGAATGTACAATATTCTGGGAATTTTAGGGCACAACTGGACCAAGTTTGCATTAAATAGCAGAACAAATTAAATGTGAAGAATGTAGGTGAGGCTGTGTACTTATTCATGGTACTCTTGGCAATAGTCACATGCTATTACAGTAAATAATGTTATAGATTTAGCATATTTGGACATCATAGTGAATAATTTTAAAAATGCATATGTATTGATTTTTTTTTACAGTGAATGCGTTTGCAAGGTTGGTAACAATTAAATCATTAAAATTGCATCAAACTTAATTTTAATACGTTTCACCCTAAAAATATATATTTTAAGTGATGATAGTCATAACAAAACAATAGCCTCTTACACAATAACATGGAACAATAGTTTGATCACTGCACCATACCAGCTCTAAAGGAAAGCATCAGTTTAAAAAAAAGGGAAGCTACTCATGCTACATACTGTATTTTTATGAGAATTCAATCAGCAATGGCTTTTTGAAGCGAAAACCGTGAACTAACTATATTATGAAGTACTGTTGATTTAAAATGGTTAAAACTCCTGTTTCTCAACATTGTATCAATCTGTGTTTCAAAGGTTACTATATAAAAGATCTTACTCCATTCTCAACCAGTACTGACATGTCAGGTAATTGCAAACAACTTAATAATTCATTATATTATGTTACATATAACATAATAAGTTGTACATATGTTGCACCTGAGGTTGAATGAGAGATGACCTTCTGAAAGTGAACACACATTGATTAAAATTGTATGAATCATTGCAATCACTATAATGCCGACTGAAAGTATTTTTTTTTCACAATGTTTTTTCATTATATGCGAATGAAGCATAAAAGCCCACGTTTACTGAGTACTGAGATGAATATTCTCATCCAAATGAAATTGTATTTTACAATAGATAATTACCACCGAAAGCTCCAAACAGTTCATCATCAAAAACTTCTTAAAACATAAAGACACAAAGTGCTGGAGTAACTCAGTGGGCCAGGCAGCATCCCTGGCGAACATGGATAAGTGACGTTTTGGATCGGAATCCTTCATCTGAAGACCCTTCTTCTGACACACTGAGTTACTCCAGCACTTTGTGTCTATCTTTATTACAGATATTGATTTGTTTTACAAATCATTCTGACTTCAGACATTTAATTCCTGGTCCTGGATGTCACTGCAGGAGTTCCTCAGCCCACCTATCTTTGGCTGCTTCATCGGTGACCTTCCTTTTACTATGAAGTCAGGATTAGGAATGTTTGAATAATAATTGCACCATGTTCAATTTAATTTACAAATCTATATGTTGCAGGATTTAAATAACCTTCAGGCATGGACTGATAAATGACAAAGAACATTCATATCACAAAAGCGCCAGGTAATAACCAACTCAAACAAACTAAAGATAGACACAAAAATCTGGAGTAACTCAGCGGGACAGGCAGCATCTCTGCAGAGAAGGAATGAATGATGTTTTTCAGACTTATTAAAGTCCAACTTCCTGGTTTTGACATTCAATAACATTACTATCACAGAGTCACCATAAATATCTTGTGGGTGACTGTTGACCATCAACTTAACTGAATCAGCTGCATACATATTGTAGGCCATTTCGAACGGAGAAGAGGAAAAACTTTTTCAACCAGAAAGTTATGAATCTGTGGAATTCTGTGCCTCAGTAGGCAGCGGAGGCTACTCTCTCTGGATGTTTTCAAGAGAGAGTTGGATAGAGCTCTTAAAGAAAGTGGAGTCAAGGGATATGGGGAGAGAGCAGGAATGGTGCACTGATTGTGGATGACCAGCCTCATCCCAAACCTCCCTACTCAACAACACTGTGGAAATCCCATCACTAGTAGGAATGCAACTATCAAGAACCAGCACACCACCACCTTCTAAAGAACAATTAGGAATAGACCATGAATACTGAACTTTCCAACAGCATCCACATCCTAAACAACTAATGTGTCTACTATCTTTTGTCTTACTTTTCATTTATTTTCTTCCCTATCTGCTCAAATAATCACTCCAAATGTATAACCCCTGAAAGGAAAGTTTGACAGGGTTCTCAATCATGAAGTGTGTCACAGCCAAGGATTTAGTTTAGTTTAGTTTAGTTTAGTGACAGAGCACAGCTCACCAAGTCCACGGTGACCATTGATCACCCATTTACACGAGTTCTATGATATCCCACTTTCTCACCTACTCCGAACACATCAGGGGAAATTTACAGGAGCGAATTAACCTACAAATCCCCACGCCTTTGGGATGTGGAAGAAAACCGGAGTACTCGGTGGAAACCCATGGGGTCACAGAGAGAACTCCACACAGACAGTACCCAAGGTCAAGATCGAACCCGGGTCTCTGATGCTGTGAGGTAGCAGCTCTACCATTGTGCCACTGTGCCACCCTTAATTTCGCAATCAACTCATATTGGGTCATACATAATTTTAAACAGTTTCCCTTTACTTTAGAATATTTAGGCTATAATAAAAGCACCCCATCTACTGTTTCACAGAAGATCATAATAAAAAATAAAAATGGACAAGGAAAAGGTTTGAAAATTAATTTTCAATTTTGGCATTTTTAATAACAATAGGAAAATCCATTTATTTGTGCTTGCAGTAGTTTATTTTCAATGTTGGGGAGGCTGACATTGATTAACCCTTTTCATGTTATTTAAAGAGTACTTACACTGAAATAAACATGACTAAAATGTCTGCGGTAAACAAATCTACTTCTTCTTGCATATGAGTGCACAGCCTAAAGTTGTAGGACAACTTGTTCTTTTTGATCTTATTTAATTGTGCACACCAGGTTGATTGCATTCGTCGATACAGGGCGGACCACGTGAAGGTTGCAATCTTCCACCCCAAACAAATCTACTGTGTAAATGCAACAAGCTCATGACATTCAAAGGATTTTGATTAGGCAGATAACAAGATCCCCAGTTTGACATGACTAACCGACTAGAGTGGATTGTCTTTGGAAATTGGTATTTTGACATGTATCAGCATCTTGCTTGATGCCTTTGCAACTAAATAACTGTCAGCGCTGTAAGCTTCACTGATATTTTTACAGAGAATTATGATCCAATATGTTGTTTCTGTCCATTGCTGAAAAGCATTTCCCCAACTCAAAAATTGTCAACAAACACATCCCAGTCTAGTCTGACAGTGACTGACATTTAGGATTGAAACATAAATGCCTGTCTCTACTCATGACTATAATTGAATAACTGATTTTCCTTAAATTTCTCTTTTAATTTATGTAAGTTTCCCGCTAAAATTATACATAGAGTGAAGTAAACTTGACTGACTGTTCTAATGAGTATAAAAGTAAATTAAATACAACTGTTAATTTACTAATAATTTAAAATGTATCTGCCTGACTGTCAGAATATAAATGTTGCTGACAATTTAATGCCTCTAATTGTGTACAGAGTTTGCATTAAGTGCATCTGCCTGATGGAAAATAATATAATCAGTTTGTTTGAATGCAAGAAGGCATTAATGTGGTTACATTCTGTCATGGATTTTAGGAAATAGATCACTTACAACTTTATTTTTTTTTCAAGTTTCAAAAATAAACTTTATCTAGGCTAAAGAATGTACAAACCAAAAACTGTAAAAACTTTTCTTATATGCTCAGCATCAATACACTCAATTGTTTCATACTCAGTAGTGTTCACAACTCGCTTTAAAGACACAAAATGTTGGAGTAATTTAGCAGCAGAGGCAGCATCTCTGGAGAGAAGGAATGGGTGATGTTTTGGGTCGAGACCCTTCTTCTGATGAAGGTTTGAAGAATGGTCTCGACCCGAAACGTCACCCTTTCCTTTTCTCCAGAGATGCTGCTCCAGCATTTTGTGTCTATCTTTGGTATAAGCCAGCATCTGCAGTTCCTTCCTACACATATCTTTAAAGTAAACCTTGTTATTCATGCAGCCCCTCTTTGGGAATATCACTTCCCTTGTTTGAGAGGTGTCCCCACCTGACTCAGCACCTCAATGTTCAACAGCAGAAAGACCCAAGACTGTGGTCCTCCCCCATTGTGCCCTGTGTCGGCTTCACCAAGCTTTAGTGCATCCCCAACTCTCCTCCTCTAGTCTCTTCCATTCATTGTAGCGCAGGTATATTTTTCTCAGCCTGTCTTAACTTTGTGGAGATCAGTAATTGGGCAAAATTGCATAATTATTCCTTTAAGTGCTAGTAATTAGCCGATTAATCCGAGACTAAGATCGGCAGCGATTTGAATGTGTCTGTGAGTTGTTAGCGGAGCCGCTGCCTGCAGTGCAAGTACAATGCTTTATCAGAATTAGAGCTTGGCTTTAGTTTTGGCCACATTACAAAAAAACAAGTTTTAACAATGTTTTACATTAAGATTTATTGGTTTGTTCAATGTCAGAATTTACTAAGATATCATGGAGGGATGAGTCTAAGATAATAATTTATTTTGTCATTCCTTTTAGTTATTGAAAAAGAAATGTATAGAAGTGCACCAATTCACAGCTGAAATTTACTCTACTAAATCATCTGGTGTTTCCACGTTTTATTTGTATCCAGGTTCATTTAAAATATATAGTTATTCCAAATGACTGGCACTCTACGTGGTGAAATCATTGGACAGTGGTGAAATCATTGGACTAAGTCAGCATAGATTTATGAAAGGTAAATAATGTCTGACAAATCTTATAGAATTTTTCAAGGATGTAACTAGTAGAGTGGATAAGGGAGAACCAGTGGATGTGTTATATCTGGACTTTCAGAAGGCTTTTGACAAGGTCCCACATAAGAGATTAGTATACAAACTTAAAGCACACGGTATTGGGGGTTCAGTATTGATGTGGATAGAGAACTGGCTGGCAGACAGGAAGCAAAGGGTAGAAGTAAACGGGTAATTTTCAGAATGGCAGGCAGTGACTAGTGGGGTACCGCAAGGCTCAGTGCTGGGACCCCAGCTATTTACAATATATATTACTGATTTGGAAGAGGGAATTCAATGCAACATCTCCAAGTTTGCAGATGACACAAAGCTGGGGGGCAGTGTTAGGTGTGAGGAAGATGCTAGGAGGCTGCAAGGTGACTTGGATAGGCTGGGTGAGTGGGCAAATGCATGGCAGATGTAATATAATGTGGATAGATGGGAGGTGGCAAAAACAGGAGGGTAGACTATTATCTGAATGGTGGCAGATTAGGAAAAGGGGAGATGCACTGAGACCTGGGTGTCATGGTACACCAGTCATTGAAAGCAGGCATGCAAGTGCAGCAGGCAGTGAAGAAAGCAAATGGTATGTTAGCATTCATAGCAAAAGGATTTGAGTATAGGAGCAGGGAGGTTCTACTGCAGTTGTACACCTGGACCACACCTGGAGTATTGCGTACAGTTTTGGTCTCCAAATCTGAGGAAATACATTCTTGCCATAGAGGGGGTACAGAGAATGTTCACCAGACTGGTTCCTGGGATGTCAGGACTTTCATATGAGGAAAGACTGGGCTTGTACTCGCTAGAATTTAGAAGATTGAGTGGGGATCTTATAGAAACTTACAAAATTCTTAAGGGGTTCGGCATGCTAGATGCAGGAAGATTGTTCCGATGTTGGGGAGGTCCAGGACAAGGAGTCACAGTTTAAGGATAAGCGGGAATTCCTTTAGGACCGAGATGAGGAAGACATTTTTCACACACTGAGTCTCTGGAATTCTCTGCCACAGAAGGTAGTTGAGGCCAGTTCATTGGCTATATTTAAGAGGGAGTTAGATGTGGCCCTTGTGGCTAAAGAGATCAGGGGGTATGGAGAGAAGGCAGGTACAGGATACTGAGTTGAATGATCAGCCATGATCATATTGAATGGCGGTGCAGGCTCGAAGGGCCGAATGGCCTACTCCTGCACCTATTTTCTATTTTTTTATGTTTCTATGTGTGAATAACTTTAAATAATGCTGGTCCTTTTGTTTTCAAAATATTATACATTTGGGTCAGGGAGGTGGAATTAGCAAAGAAACACAAGATTGGAGGAAAGTGAAAAGCCTCCAGGAAGGGAAGGTTGTAGTGTCAGTAATTGATGGTGGGGAAGATGTATCTGTTTGGCAGTAGGAAAAGGCTTCACGTCATTAATAAAAATGGGTTGTTGGATGTTAAGTGGGTGGAGTTACATATGTAATCTGTGCTTAAGGTTGTCATGCAATCAATGGTTTGGGCAATTCTTAAGGCCAATTGGGGTAATGGGTTTGGGATGATTGGTGGGTGAGAAAGTTAAGTCAAACAATGGTTCTGAACATGGGAGATGGGCATGAAGGAGAATTGTTAACTAAATGAGTTGTCAGGCTTCTGAACCACCCTTACATAAGCTAGGGTTATGACTAATTCACCTCTACCCTATTGGAGCTTTTGAACTTTGATTATGGAATGGATGTGCAACAATGGAGAGAACTATATTCTGCCCTGTATCTTACCACTTGTTCTACCTATTGTACTTGAGTTTAACTTGATTTTATTTATGCATAGTTTTATCTGATCCAATTGGATAAATGCCAAATAAAAGCTTTTCATTGCACCTTGCATCTTTGTGACAATAATAATCCTAAACCTAAACCTAAATAAAGATGCGCAGTCAAAATGTGTCAGAGGGAATTGTAGATGCTGGTTTAAACCGAAGATAGACACAAAAAGTTGGAGTAATTTTCACTGTTGTGGGTAGGAAAGAACTGCAGATGCTGGTTTAAACTGAAGATAGACACAAAAAGCTGGAGTAACTCAGCGGGTCAGACAGCATCTCTGGAGAAAATGAATAGGCGATGTTTCGTATCGAGAAGAAGGTTATCGTTCTGAAACGTCACTTATTCCTTTTTTCCAGAGAGGCTGTCAGACCCACTGAGTTACTCCTGCTTTTTGTGTCTATCTAAAGTTGACAGATGCAGGTCTCGAAGCACTGACGAAGCTGTAGTTTTCTCCTTCTCTCTTTCGTGAATGTTAATATATAATCTAAAATTGCTCATGACTCATGAAATTGCATTAATTTTCTTTTATTGAAAATAAATTACAATATTTGCAGCAGTCAATGTAACCGGCATTGTGATTAGGCTGCATGTGTTTTTTTTAACACGTGGATAAGTATTATCAGGATTCCTGCAAGGAAACCAACCCACCTCTGAAGCAGGGTCTTGACTGCTTTTTCTGCTGAGTTACTCCAGCTTTTTCATGTCTATCTTTGGTTTAAACCAGCTTATGCAATTCCTTCCCACCCGCTTCTGAAGATGACTGCTGCAAAGATAGGAATACTGGATGACAGCACACATTCGGAATAGTAAGAATCACGCATCAGGATATCGTATCTTGGATTTTGCAATTCCCTGAATAATATTTGCTCTGACTGATTTTTTAAGATATTTTTAAAAGTTGCTTTGAGCTTTCCCGAATTCCCCAAAGCAAGAAAATGTTTCCTAAGCAAAGATAACATTGTGGGGATAATGAGAAAGCTGCCATCTCTCTGTTTCCTTGACTCAATGCACTGCAAGGCCAATTTCTAAAACATTGACGCAACAGCGTTTTGCAATAACATCAGTTTTTTCCTGTTGCACGTGGAAGAACTAATTCCACTGACATGACTCACTCACTCATGGGCCAAATTAATGGATTAAATCAACTTTCTGTCACATTCCTGACTTAATTACTTTAACAGTTGCGTTTACTTTGCAGAAGTCCTCTCCACAGAAGCAAGCAGATTAATGTTAAGGTTTAGACATTGTTCAGGACAATAAATAGATTTAATTTGAACCTGTTCCAAAGCCACTAATTATTTCAAGTAACTTCACAAGTGGGAAAATCAGCTCTAGTCATTCAAGTCAGTTGGCAAGAACTTGTATCATCTTTCATATTCTTCTATTTGAGTTGACTGACTATAATACAGTGCAATGTGAAATAATAAAAGTATAAAATAACTCATTTTATATTTTAGGTTTGACTTATTTTTCTAAAGGTTGTGTATTATACTGGAATATCATTCTATGGGTGCTATATGAAAAAGTAGGTGAATTATGTTTTTTTTTAAATTATGGACAGCATAACGCTAATTCATAGCTTCAGGTCCTGGATTCAATCCTGAGCTCGGGTAGTGTTGATCTGGAAGTTATATGTTCTCTTCATGATTGCATGGGTTTTCACTGGATACTCAGGTATCTTCTCACATCCCAAAGGCATGCTGGTAGATTAATCGGTTACTGTAAATTACCCCTAGTATGATTAGGGCAAAAAGGCTCAACGGAGAGCTCAGTTTTTTTTGTATAAGTTAGTTTAGAGATGCAGCTTGGAAACAAGCCCTCTGGCTCACGGGGTGAATGCCAACATTTGATCACCTATTAACACATTAGATCTATGTTATCTCACTTTCTAAACCATTCCCCACATATCAGGGGAAATTTTACAGATGTCAATTAACCTACAAACATTCACATCTTTGGGATTTGGGAGGAAACTGGAGCATCCAGAGGTAGCCCAAGCAGTCACAGGAAGAATATGCAAACGCCACATAGATGACAGCCAAGGTCAGGATTGAACTGGGGTCCCTGGTGCTGTGAGGCTGCACCATTGCATTACCATCATGGACAAATATGTGAGCAAATAAGTTGCAGGGGTACAGGGAAAGAAGGGGATCAGATATGGAACTAATGGGATTACCTCATTGGCCAAATTTACTCTCTCACACCCATTATAAAGATAATACATCATCTGGATCTGGGTCTGGATGTAGTACACTGAAAAGATCCAGGTAGAGCATCATTCAGCATCACCTATAAGGGTTGTGCCCATGCTTGGCCCATGAACCACCAAATTCCACGTTTCATTGTGATCCCCATATTCCTATATTCTTCTTTTCAAGCAGTTACCTAATTCACTTCTTAAGGAACAACAAACTCAATACCATGTTGTGCAAAAATGTATGGATACTAAGCAGGAAAGACTGAAATATGCCAACAATTGTGTCTGGGTGAAATTGTACCCATTGTGAAGATTGATTGATGTGCAATCCATATTATTGCTCCTTACTGTTACCTGGTATGCTACATCTGCCTGAGTAGTGTTAAAACTAACTGGGACTGGTTTCTATAGCATACAGCTACTAGGATATTCATTGTGTAGGAAGGAACTGCAAATGCTGGAGTAACTCAGCGGGACAGGTGGCATCTCTGGAGCGAAGGAGTGGGTGGTGTTTCGGGTTCAGACCCTTCTTTAGACTGAAATTTCTTCAGACATTCCAGTTCATTTTGTGTCTATCCAGGATATTTCTTCCTTGGTTACCTCATCGTGAGAGCCCTGGTAGCATTTGTTTTTTTCTGGAGGCATTGTGAAGACAACAGTTGGTTTTTCAGAGTAGGAGATGGACCCCAGAACAACAGACAAAGTCATGCTCACCAGCAAATAGTCTATTCCCAGAGAATTTTCAGAGAAACCAAATTCGACCTGGACCTCGCTAATGAATTACCTATTTGCATTCATAGTCCTTGAACCATTCTCTGACACTTGGGCTGTCACCTCTGGACATCAAGGCCACTGTCCTTTGCAGCAGGATCCATCCTGGTGTTCATAGCACTGTATTTCCAATGCAACACAGGTCATGAAACAGAGTCTGAATAGCAGAGGGTCAAGAAGATCAAGAGAAATAAATGGGCTATTGAGGACTCCCTTTTCGAGAGATGCATCTTAATTCAAGAGGCTACCACTAACCTTCCCTTTTTTCTTTCCCGAGAAGGCATCCACTCAAGTAGGCCAGGTCTCCTTGCATACCATTTTTTTCCTTCTCAAAGGAAATGTGCTTTTCCCTATTGGCAGTGCTGGAGAAGACATTTTATACATACCAAGTCCTCATTTAATCAACCCCTCCATGCACATTAATCATGGCATACCCAAGTGATCACTACCTACCCCTCTCTCTTCTTCCTTCACAATGAAAGTTCAAGTGGCGGGAGAAGACACATTATGTTGGCGACATAATATAGCCAACCTCCCTGATGATGAATCTTCTTATGATTACTTAACTGTAGGTACCAGCAGAGTATTGGGGTGGCATATACTTTAGAGGCTAGGCTAGAGAAGGCATCCTCTGGAACTGAATCATCAAGTGAATAGGATCTCAAGTGTGAAGCGAGAAACCTCAAGTGCTAGCTCACTGGAGATCAAGAACACCTACTAGCTCTGCTATAAAGATGCTATATATCTTTTTGTGTAAACAGATGCTGATTTCAATTATAGAGATTATACACATTCTATAATATTTCTTAATTTCTATTGTTCCATGAATGTATTCAAATTATTTGGCTTAAACTGTTCTTATTTGGATGGTGCAGGAAGGAATTGCAGATGCTGGTTTAATCCTAAAATGGACACAAAATGCTGGAGCAACTCAGCAGGACAGGCAGCATCTCTGGACCCATTCCTTCTCTCCAGTGATGCTGCCTGTCCCGCTGAGTTACTCCAGCATTTTGTGTCTATCTTATTTGGATGGCATTGAAAACAACTAATGAGCTGAAAGCTGAGGTTGAAGTGGTAGAGCAAGTTTCAGAGAAACTGATTCAAATCCAGATTACCTTCAGTGCAGGTGGGATTATTGCTTCGTATTTAATGACATGTTGTTAGAATTTTAACAAATTTATCAACTTAATTTGAAAAGTTTTAGTTACCACAAAGGCTTTTAAAGCATGTTTGCGATTTCATGCAATCAACTTTGTGCCTACTAACTCGTAAATCAAGTTGCAAGCATCACCCAATCTGAATTCAGCTCTGGTGGTGCGTGACGACCTGTGATTCAGCGAGGAAGCTGGCGTTCTGAACAGCAAATGCCTAAGTTTCTCACCTCATGCAGTGCTTGACAGGCACATAAAAAACACACGCACAGACCAACAATAAGATGCTTTAATTTGCAGTTCACTATTGATATGAGGAATAATGATAATAGTATTACGCTGTATGGCTCTCTTCATTCAAACAGCACATACATTATATTAAGCCAAAAATCAGGTTACTGGATCAATTCAATAATTGAAATTGGATCAATTTCCCTCCTGGGATAAATAAAGTTCATCTGAAGAAGGGCTCGATCCGAAACGTCACGCATTCCTTCTCTCCAGGAATGCTGCCGGTCCCGCTCAGTCACTCCAGCTTTTTGTGTCTATCTTCGGTTTAAACCAGCATCTGCAGTTCCATCCTATATATAAATAAAGTTACAGTATATCATATCATATTGTATGTTCTATCGTATCGTATCGTTACAAAAGCCTTCTTCTGTAGAACATTATACAGTATGCTGCTTACTCATGGCTTTGTTACCTTTATATGCAATCCTGGCCTGTCCTCCATGTTATATTCTCTTAAACTTGAGGTCAACAGGTGCCTCTGTCCCAAATCACTCCCATTTATTCTTCACCCTTGTTCTTGCTGACTTATGCAGCTTCATTTATAAGTTGTTCTTCCTTTTAAAATCCCAGTATGCTCTTGCCTTTCTCTCTTTATCCCTGTCATCTCCTCCTGCCCTTGCAACCATATATCTGCACTCTCGGTCATACTCAAGCTTAATTGCTCTGTTATGACCAGCAGTTTGAGCCCTGAACATCTGGAATTCCCTACCTAAACCTCTTCACCTCTAGCTCTATTTCCTCCTTCAAATCAACATCCCTGACCAAGCTTTTGGTCATCTACCCAAATATCTCCTTAGGAGACACAAGAACTGCAGACACCAAAATGGGTTCACATGGAACTGTCTGAAGAAGGGTGCAGGAAGGAACTGCAGATGCTGGTTTAAACTGAAGATAGATGCAAAAAGTTAGAGTAACTCAATGGGTCAGACACCACCTATTGGTGATATCACCTATTCCTTTTTTCCAGAGATGGTGTCTAACGCTCTGAGTTACTCCAGCTTTTTGTGTCTATCTTCTGTCTGCAGAAGAGTCCTGACCCGAAATGTCGCCCGTTCATTCCCTCCACAGATGCTACCTGACCTGTTGAGTTAATTCACCTTTTTGTGCCTTTCTTTGGTTTAAACCAGTATCTGCAGTTCCTTCCTACACATTTTAGATAGATAGTGCTTCTTTGAGGGTAATTTGGATGATTTAGTTAAGATAAAGGTGTTACGTCAGTGGATTCTGTTTATATAAATCCCAGGGTAATTTGGATGATTTAGTTAAGATAAAGGTGTTACGTCAGTGGATTCTGTTTATATAAATCCCAGAAATAGCTGTGAATTGGAAATTGGAAAAGAAGTACATGAGAACAATTACAATCACTGTGGCAAAGGTACTGAAAAAGTGTTGCAGCTGCAGGCTACAGGTCTCTAGGTCTTGATGAACTTTATCTCAGGGTTGTAATTTGATTCAGTGAACCTTCCACTTGTTTGAAGAACAGCCAATTTATCTCTCTTATTCAAAGTAAAAGGGAAGGAGACAGAAAGCAAAAAACTATAGACATGTAATATCTGTCAAAGAAAAAGTTTGATAAGCTATTAATATCACACTGGAAAAATTAAATATAATCAGGAAAAGTAAACACATTTTTGTGAAAAGGAAATCATGTTTGACCAGTTTACTGGAGCTCTTTGAACAATGAGATGTGCCGTCAATGTAGGGTAGCTGATGGATGTATGTATTGAGTTTTCAGAAAGCATTTGATAAGGAACTGCATTGCAGTTTATTGCAGAAAATAAAAGCTCTTGGATAAGGAGGTGGCATGTAGGCACAAGGTAGGAATGGAGAATTGGCATTAATTGGGCTCTTTCTAATTGGTGAAATGTAATTAATGTTTAGTTTACAGATACAGCGCGGAAACAGGCCCTTCAGCCCACCGAGTCCGCACTGCCCAGTGATTCCCACACATTAACACTATCCTACACACTAGGGACAATTAACACATACAGTGGCTTGATACCCCTTGAACTTTTCCACATTTTGTCACGTTACAACCACAAGCGTAAATGTATTTTATTGCGATTTTATGTGATAGACCAACACAAAGTGGTGCATAATTGTGAAGAGGAAGGAAAATGATACATGGTTTCCAAATGTTATTACAAATAAAAAACTGAAAAGTGTGGTGTGCAAATGTATCAATACTGAGTCAATACTTTGTCAAACCACCTTTCGCTGCAATTACAGCTGCAAGTCTTTTGGGGTATGTCTCTACCAGCTTTGCACATCTAGAGACTGACATTTTTGTCCATTCTTCTTTGCAAAATAGCTCAAGCTCAGTCAGATTGGATGGAGAGTGTCTGTGAACAGCAATTTTCAAGACTTGTCAGAGATTCTCAATTGGATTTAGGTCTGGACTTTTACTGGGCCATTCTAACACATGAATATGCTTTGATCTAAACCATTGTAGCTCTGGCTGTATGTTTAGGGTCGTTGTCCTGCTGGAAGGTGAGCCTCCGCCCCAGTATCGTCTTTTGCAGACTCTAACAGGTTTTCTTCCAAGATTGCCCTGTATTTGGCTCCATCCATCTTCCCATCAACTCTGACCAGCTTCCCTGTCCCTAATGAAGAAAAGCATCCCCACAGCATAATGCTGCCACCATCATGTTTCACACTGGGGATGGTGTGTTCAGGGTGATGTGCAGTGTTAGTTTTCCGCCACAAATAGCGTTCTGCATTTAGGCCAATAACTTCAATTTTGGTCTCATCAGACCAGAGCACCTTCCTCCACATATTTGCTGTGTCCCCCACATGGCTTGTGGCAAACTGCAAACGGGACTTCTTATGGCTTTGTTTCAACAATGGCTGTCTTCTTGCCACTCTTCCATAAAGGCACGATTTGTGGAGTGCACGACTAATAGTTGTCCTGTGGACAGATTCTCCCACCTGAGCTGTGGATCTGTGCAGCTCCTCTAGAGTTACCATAGGCCTCTTGGCTGCTTCTCTGATCAATGCTCTCCTTGCCCGGCCTGTCAGTTTAGGTGGACGGTCATGTCTTGGTAGGTTTGCAGTTGTGCCATACTCTCCATTTTCGGATGATGGATTGAACAGTGCTCCGTGAGATGTTCAAAGCTTGGGATATTTTTTTATAACCTAACCCTGCTTAAAACGTCTCCACTACTTTACCCCTGACCTGTCTGGTGTGCTCCTTGGGCTTCATGATGCTGTTTGTTCACTAATGTTCTCTAACAAACCTCTCAGGCCTTCACAGAACAGCTGTATTTATACTGTGATTAGATTACACACAAGTGGACTCTATTTACTAATTAGGTGACTTCTGAAGGCAAATGGTTGCACTGGATTTTATTTAGGGGTATCAGAATAAAGGGAGCTGAATACTTTTGCACGTCACACTTTTCAGTTTTTTATTTGTAAAAAAATTTGAAAACCACGTATCATTTTCCTTCCAATTCACAATTATGTGGCACTATCGCATAAAATCCCAATAAAATATATTTACGTTTGTGGTTGTAACGTGACAAAATGTGGAAAAGTTCAAGGGGTATGAATACTTGTGCAAGCCACTGTACATCAAACCAATTAGTCAAAGTCAAAGTCAAGTCAAACAAACTTTATTGTCATTTAGAAATACATTGATATATGCAGTTCCAAATGAAATTTTGTTGCATTTGGCTCCCTGTGCAACACGATAAATTAACAGAAGGATAGGCATGGATAAAATGGATAAAAAGGATAAAAGGATAAATAGACAATGGTGGCAGCCCATTACATGGCATTCAGGAGTCTGAATTAACCTACATATCTGAATGTCTTTGGAGTATGGGAGGAAACCGAAGATCTCTTAGAAAACCTACGCAGTCACGGGGAGAAAGTCGATACACCGTACAGACAGCACCCATTGTCGGAATCGAACCCTGGTCTATGGCGCTGCAAGCGCTGTAAGGCTGTAACTCTACCGCTGTGCCACCGTGGCCACCCTGAATGGTGTGCTAACTGAGTCAATGTTATTGTTTTTCAGTGATGGCACACTAAAATATCTCCGATTGGAAAATGTACATTTTGAAACGATGAATATCATGTAAATGTTCACCCTTTAAAATATTAATATTGCAGTATTCCAATTAAATCAGAAAGGAAATTGCATGGAAATCTTAACTATAATATTATGAATACTTGTAGGTCCTTTCACCTCTGGGAACCAAATCTTGTCTTTCTGCCAATTATAAGGACCCTTTGTAAAATAACTGTGGACTTCAAATAACACTACTCCACCTATAAACAAAATGTAGCACTCAAACCAATTCTCTTTATTAGTTATTTGCCTCCTGGAGTTTTGCTGCCTTGAACACAAATTGTCCCAGCACAGTTTCCTCTCATCTAAATTCTATTTTAATAAACATTTTAAGTACAACTGTTAATGACAAGTTAATGTTCTTAGAATCTGTGATATAGTTTATATTTAATTTCTGCCCATTGCTCAGCTTTCTCCATATCAGAAATAAGAAAATATTGTATTGAAGTCCAAGTCTTTTGGGAACCTTCTTCAAATATCAGCATGAAGGACTGTCAAGAAATAAAGTTAGACACAAAAAGCTGGAGTAACACAACAGTTCAGGCTGCATCTGTGGAGAAAAGGAATAGGTGTGGTTTCGGGTCGAGACCCTTCTTCGGACTGAGAGTCAGGGGAGAGGTGACCGAGAAATAAGAAGAGATACATAGAACAAATTAATGAAAGATATGCAAAAATCAGATCAAAGCCAGCAACGATGATTAAGGAAAGGTGAAGCCCACAATCGTACATAGATGGCTGTGGGGAAGTTGATAACAAGTAATATAAAAAGTGAAACTCAGCAGGACGACGGCAAAGTTACTCTGGCCTTAACAGCCCTTTCAAGTCCTGTGCTTTTGCTTTTGCTTTGCCTTTGCTTTGCTTGACCTCACCTGAAAAGAAAGCAAATGGATTGTATCATTGGCTGGCCTTGCCTGTCCTGTATTTGACTTGACTTGAAATGGATTGATTTGACATGAAATGGATTGAAATAACCGTTGGCCCTGCACTCACTGTGCTTGACTTGACTTGACCCACAACACCTATGCTAGTGCTCCAGAACCCTCCCCCCCCGATTGGCCACCAATATTGGAATTGGTGGAGAAGTGGAATATTGTGTTGGGGGACCAGCCCCCCCCGTGTGAAACTGGGACCCAATGGGTCCCACTTAGTCTAGTCATACTTAAAAGGAAACCTGTCAAAGTGGATCCCAGCCCTGAATATGGCAAGTTAAAAGCTCACCTTATGCAATGGCCTTCCCTTGAACTCCACACACCCCCTCTATTGTAATATTCATAACCAACCTGTTCACAACCACAGCCTCCCCAACCTGATAGTGACTGACACAACTCCCAACAATGGATCACAGCTTCCCAGACAGTATCCTGGCTCAAGCTTCATTGTTTTGAGACTGATTCCCTAAATCACCAACAATCCCCAACTTCAAACTATACCATACCCATGCATGTCTCTCTCTCCAACCCCCTGCAACCAACAAAGCAAAGCTAACAAATTAACCAACAAAGTCTGTAGAAGGGTCCCAACCCAAAACGTCACCCAGTCTGAAGAAGGGTCATGACCTGAAACCTATCCATGTTCCTCAGAGATAGACACAAAATGTTGGAATAACTCAGCGGGTCAGGCAGCATCTCTGAAGAAAGGGAATATGTAACATTTGGGATCGAGACCATTCTTCAGACAGCAACATTCTCCAGAGATGTTGTTTGGCTGACTGCGGTACTCCAAAACTTTATGTCCTAAAGTGAAACTTCTTTGTGCACCAATTTAATACCTTTAACTTACGCTTCATACTGTTAAGACAGGGTTCATCTTCCATGGGTTCATTAGATGCAGTGGCAGGCTGCACAGTTCTCATTATTGAACCCTTCATGTTTAATTTTGAGTTCATGAGGCCTTCACCAAGGGATGCACCGAGAGTTGAGACAACATGCCTTATGTAGTGAGTTCTTAGTCAGTATCTTTATCCAGATTAGAGATTAAAACAAAATGGTTTTTTTTTCAAACAAATATTCTCATTTTCTGCCCATGTAGGAGAGGGTCAAGCAAACAAGTTATCATACGATTCCTCTGAGTCACATCTTGTCCGAGTGATAATCCTTTTACTGCTGCCTGGAGACACTCAAGTACAGTTTGGTAAAGGTATCAAGGAGATAAATTCCTTGCAGTCCTGAATAAATACTTCAATGAGTAAACTTAGATAATCAAGAACATGCATGATTTATCAGAGTATGAAGCACCTTCAGGGTTATATGAGGACTATGGCTGCTTTGAATTTCTAATTGGCCAAAGGTTCAATTGGAAGTGATTCTATAATAGACAGAGTCTACAGCTATTGTAGAATTGAGTCATTTATATTGCATGCCTTATTCCAAAGTAACCGTAGCAAAGGTGAAGAGCCATTGTGGAGATGTGGTTTCTTCAGTTATGAGTTTTGACATTTTGCACTTTTAATTTTCCTGCTAGCATTAGTCGGAGGTAACATAGACCTGAATGGTCTGCACAAATGCGCTAAAAACGCAGTGTCAGTTGTGGCTCTGCTGGGGCTAAATTTTTTCTTAGCCCAACGGAATTTGTGTTGTAAATGCTCCTTTGCTCTTATAAAATAATATGGGGAGTACTTGCAACTGAGGATTTTTTGCTACTCTTAATCTTCAATATGGGATTTTTGCCTCCTGTACCATTATATTGTATCATTGGAAATAGGATATTGATACCAATGGCATACAACCATTGTAATTGTAGTCACAAAATGCTGGAGTATCTCAGCGGGTCAGGCCAGCATATTTTGTTTATCTTTGGTGTAAACCAGCATCTGCAGTACCTTCCTTCACCATTGTAATTGTGACATGAGCTAATAAAATTTAATGTTCTCGAACCCTAAAGGGCCTGTCCCACCAGCATGCAACTCTATGCGATGTACGCGATCTAACCGGCAGCGGGGGCCGCGTGGAGGTCGGGTGATCCCCTGTACAGGGCCGTTCCCACCAGCATGCGTCTGCATGCGGCAAGCGCAACTAAACCGGCAGCGAGGGCCGCGCGGAGGTTGGGTGAGTGGCGCAACGCGGCGCAAAGCGAGGCGAACTTGAAGCAAGTCCAAGGTAAGTTCGCCAGGACTTAGAGGGGCACACAGAGAGGGGCACCGAGACACACACACATACAGGGCCACGGAGCCACACACATAGAGGGTCACGGAGGCACTTACAAATAGGTTCACGGAGGCACGACGTCCGGGCGGTGTGTAAATGTCGAGGCGACTGCGAGCCGACAAGCCGTTGCCGCGCGGGAGTTTTGGACATAGTCGGTTTTTCGGAGCCCCGCGCGGTGTCGGGACGAACTCGGGACAAACTCCGCACAATTCCGCGCGGCTCCGGCGATCGAAGTGGGACCGGCCCCGCGACGCTGGACGGCTCAAGCGACCACGTTTGACTAATCGCATAGTGTTGCATGCTAGTGGGACAGGCCCTTAAGCAAATGTTATTCCAATAATAAACTTTATTAATTAAAAAAATGATATATGGAACAAAAAAAATGAAGAAAGAAACATACATTCTTAGTGTCCATACATTCAATGGTGTCATACTCAAAATTGGCACAAAATGCTGGAGTAACTCAGCGGGACAGGCAGCATCTCTGGAGACAAGGAATGGGTGATGTTTTGGGGGTCTCGACCCGAAACGTCACCCATTCCTTCTCTCCAGAGATGCTGCAAGTCCCGCTGAGTTATTCCATCTTTGGTTTAACCCAGCATCTGCAGTTCCTTCATACACATAGTGTCATACCTAGTTGCGTTTGAAATCAAAACAAACACTTGCTTGTTACCTATTTTGCTTATCAACTGTTAGTTGAATTTTCTTGTGTCAAAGCCCAAACAATGATGCTTCAGAGCAGCATTTCCATACAATCATCTTTGAACTACTGTTAAGTATTCATTGCTACATTGGTTTAGAACTCAGCAGGCCATTTCCTAATCACTTCAGCCTCCACTTCTCAGTTATTCAAAGGGATTGGAACACCTGCAGGGTTCACATGTACTTGAATGCCATTAAACTGGTTGAAGGACTTCCCACCTGTAATCTAGAATCAAGCAGCCAGAAACATTCTACACAAACTTTTATTTAGACCTACATTTACAAAAATCAACAGTTTGATAAAGCTTTATCCAGTGCCCAAATTATGTTGAGAGTGCATCTGACACCATTAGGCATATCGCAGACACTGAATAAAGTTTATTTTTGAAATTAAAAAAACACAATTTGGCAGACATTAGGCTCGATGCTTTTTACTATTTTCTGGTATTCTGGTTTCAAACCTGAATATGAGACATATGCACAAAGGAGTTCTCAAATACTTTGTCCTCCCAAAACTTCTTCAAACTTCAAATGCCAACACTATCAGCATTTTTCTTTTTCACAGCTTTAAACTAATGTTTACATGTATAATAAATAAGGGTCTCGACCCGAAACGTCACCCATTGCTTCTATCCAGAGATGCTGCCTGTCCCGCTGAGTTACTCAAGCATTTTGTGTCATCTTCGGTTTAAACCAGCATCTACAGTTCCTTCCTATAACATAAAGAAGTTAATTGGATTTGAGATGAATGAGGTTTTTAGGCTTATGGTTTTAATTAGATTTTTGTGGATAGATTTAAAACCTAATTAATTTAAAGGTAGGCCAGGTGATTTGTCGCAGATATCAGCTCCATCAAACCATCACCTATCTTGACCTTTTGCAACTGGTTCTAAACTGTTTGACTTCTTGCAGACATTTTGTACTGAATGAGCAGACGTTTCCTCGAGTTAAATATTGGAACGATAGAAGCTCTGGTCTACAATCTCCAATTCCTGACTGTTGACTTGCATGCCTTCAAAATTGAGCCAAATTACTTGAAGGCTTTTTTTCATATCAGATCCTAAGATGTTCTGAGTATATTTTCACATTATCACCAAGACTACCTTTCACATCTTGGTTATTCCACTGTGGTGCAATTCATCTGCTGCTGAAAAACTCAACTTTACCTTTCTTACTTCAAGACGTGACTATAGATGCTGGAATTGTGAGCAGAAACTGCTGGAGGAATTCTGCTGAAGAACAGAGAGTACCTGTGGAAGTGACATTTTGGATTGGGTTGGATTGATTCTGAAGCAGGGTCCCAACATGAATCGTCATCTGTCCATTTCCTCCTTCCTCCCTCCAGGAAATTACAATTGTCCAAAAATCAACTACCAGTACTCATTTTGTAACTCATACCATTACTCCCATATTTCCTGATGTACATTGGCTCCCACATGAATGTCTCAATTTGAAAACCCTCATCCTTATTTTTTAAATAAGCTTTGGATTTCCCTTTAAACACCCCTCTCTTTTTGCTCCATCTCTCAAGGGAGCAGTAATGCAACTATTCATGCTGATGCTGTCCAGTTTCGGTGATTCAGATTCAATCCTGACCTCCTCTGGAGTTTTTGTGAAGTTTGACCATTCTCCCTATGACTGCATGAGTTTCTCCTGGATGCCCGCTGTTTACTCCCACATATGAAAGACCTGCAAGTTGTTAGGTTAATTTGCTACTGTAAAATGATACCAGCGCGTAGGTGGGTGGTAGTATATGAGGGGGACTTATAGTCATAGAGCCATACAACACGGAAACAGGCCATTCAGCCCAGCTCATTAGGTCATAAACTCATAATGAGTCATAGAATTAGGCCATTCAGCCCATCAAGTCTACTCTGCCATTCAATCATGGCTGATCTATGTCTCCCTCCTAACCCCATTTTCCTGCCTTCTCCCCATAACCTCTGACACCTCACCCATGCCAACCAAGATGACCCATCTAGGCTAATATAATTTGCCTACATAGGGCCCATATCCCACTAATTCTTTCCTATCCATGTACCTGTCCAAACGTCTTTTAAATGCTGTTATAGTACCTGGCTCAAAAGTCACCTCTGGTGGCTCTTTCCATATATGCGGGGAGAATAAAAACAAGATTTGTGTTAAATGAGTACTTGATGGACTGGTTAAGCCAAAGGGCCTGTTTCCATGATGAATTAATCTATCACTTTCACTCTCTGTTCTCCATAATGATTTAACCATATAACCAAAATCTTGTTTAATTTTCCTAATAAATTTGTGTCTTCACTCTTTCTCATTCCATTTTCCTTGTCCATCCCATCAAACACCCATTTTACTTCAGAGTCACGTGAGCGACTACATGAAGAAGGTCGTCCCCACGCATGCGCGTCATTACTTCTGACGCGTTGCGCACGGATTGACTGGCAGGCGTGCGGCTCCTGCCAGTGGTAAGTTTTAAACCTGGAAGGTAAGTTTTTAACTTATTTCTAGGGATGTGTTTTGTATTGCAGGATTGACTGCTGAATTCAGGGCGAAGTTGGACGGGCCGCGGGAAACCGGTTATGGACCGTGGGTAAATCCCAGTCCGGACCACGGTGTCGCAGGTAGCCGGCGGCCGTCGGGTTCGCTCCCAAGTCGCTGACAAGGAGGTCAGCGATGCCCAGGAGGGGAATGCAAGTGGGGTTCCCCCCAGTATGGGCTCCCACCCGCTATGGTCCCCCCAGAGAAAGGGGTTAGACTGGCAGTTAGCTGGTCTTACTACCCCAGTCTCTGTTAATGGGGTTAGCAGCTCCCACATTGCAATGGTTCCCCCAGAAAAAGGGGTTAGACTGGCAGTCAGCCGGTCTTACTACCCCAGCCATTCACTATGGAGTCTGCAGTTCCTACACCATTATTGTCCCCAGAAATAGGGGATTGACTGGCAGCAAGCTGGTCTAGCTACCCCAGTCTCGGACAATGGGGTCAGCAGCCCCAGACCGCTTAGGTCTTCCTAGAGAAAGCGGTCAGACTGGCAGTAAGCTGGTCACGTTACTCCAGTCGCGGACAATGGGGTCAGCAGCTCCCAGACCGCTTAGGTCTTCCCAGAAAAAGCGGTTAGACTGGCAATAAACCGGTCTCACTACCTGAGTCTGTCAATGGGGTCAGCAGCTCCCGGACCGCTAAGGTCTCCCCAAATAAGGGGAAAACTGGCAGTAAGCTGGTCTCGAGACCCAGTCACTAACTATGGGGTCAACAACTCACAGACCGCAATGGTTCCCCAGGAAAGAGGTTAAACCACGAGGAAGCCGGTCGGGCCTTGGGACTCGGTCAAGTCGGGCCAGGAGGTCCCCCATTCCTTCTATGGGTAGCGTCTGTGAATGCCCAAAACCCACCTGGAGCACCTGATGGAGAGGTTGCTCCAGAGAGATATGCTCCAGAAGAGAGCTATCTGAGCCCGGGTATTATGAAAAACCCACTGGCAGCGGCACCTGTGTCAGGGCTCCACAATGTCTCCCTCTCTGAGGAGGGGAGCATCAGGGGTCAGTTTCACTCTGGCCCAGAGTCATATTCTGATGTAGGTCCGAGGGGCCATGTCAGAGCAGGTATCCTCAGGGGCCTGTGGCAGCACCTGTCTCAGGGCTGTCTACGAGTCTCCCTCTCGGTGGAGGGGAGTGCGAGGATATACTCGCAAGGGAAGAAGCAGAAAACCCGGAAGGGGCCAGATTCCCTCACGCTACAAGTGCCGGCAGTGAACTGAGCTATCAAATGAAACCATCGTATCGGCGATGACACCCCCACACCTCAACGGCAGTAGCAGTTCACTGAAGTTGATGGGCGCTTGAAAGCTGAGCCAAGCTGGTCTCAGGAAGGAAATCAAGGATGGGAATAGAACCCACATCAGGGGCCTTTGAGCTTACCATAAGACCACCGGTAACCATGGAGGTAGGTGTGTCTGGTTATTTCGAAACATGGGGTAAGTGGACCATTTACAGGTTCGTAATATTTACACTTGTTTTGTATAAATGAAAATGATAACATGTGATGGGTAATTATTACACAGTATACAAGGGTACCGAGCATGGCTTGGAATTGGGGCCTGAGATGTCTTTCGAAGCAGACTCAGGATTACGCCCAGCATTGCCTTCCGCGACAAGCTCGGTAATATGGCCCTAGTTATCTTTCAAGGCAGGCTCAGAATTACGGCCGGAGCAGTTTTAAGGCAGGCCAGTATTATGGCCAGAGCTGCATTCAAGGCAGGCATGGAATTATGGCAGGCGTGGCCTATTCCTTGTGAAAGATGGAGAGATGTCGGTTCATATTTCATTTACTCCCATGTGCAAACACAGCTTTTCAGTATATGGAATTTCTCTACTGTCTAATTACTAATTTCCTTAGGATCTTTATGGCATGCATCGATCTCATAGATGCATACTGTTTAGGACCCATTCACAGGAGATCACCGGAGACATTTCAAATTGATCTGGAGGATATTTCTTACGCTGTGTTTTGCTTAAATGAACTGTTTTCAGCCATCCAGTCAAATGTAAGTTGATACCAACTGGAAGATATTGTTTATCGGATATACCTTTAACTAAAACAGATTGGAATTAATTGAAGCCTATAACAAACTTGTTATCAAGCAGTCTTCTTATTGTTTATCGGAACTTTGAACTTGCAAGTATTAACCGCTCAAGTGCCATATAGGTCATTGTTAACAGACCTATGCTATTATCAGCTGAAGCTACCAAAGTCACAATGGTGGTCGAACTACATTCAGCATTGCTCCAGTAATTTTGGTCATATTATCTTCAGTTATATTACTTACACGTGCTAGAACTAAGAAGGAAAATCACAAATGCCATCTCTAGCAATGAAGGCGGATGGAATTTGCATGAATCACCAATTCTTCAGTTATTGGTATTAACTACCTATAGGCACTAGGTGTATACTATGGGTTAAAGGGTTATTGTGCGAATATGCAAAACCTGCATGCTAAGTTCCCATTGCCAGACCAGGGGTATTTGCCAAATCCATTTAGGTTCAATTTACAGTTCCCCTCGGTTGAGAGCGGTTACTGTTATTATTGTTTGTTCTTTTATCAGCATCAGCATGTTTTTTAAATCTATGTCATGTATGTATGCATTATGAGTATTTCCCTCATCTATGGTCAACTGATGCAGTCGTGCTTGTGTGGACTCGTTTTTCCATGGCATGAAAGCACAGACCTTCAAAATCTTCACGTAGTCACTCACGTGACTCTGATGTAAAATAGTAAGATTAAACGAGAACTTACCAGTTTGAAGTTTGATCATTATTCTATGAGGAGTTACGATGAGGGATTACGTGCCCTCCGCTCCCTACCCTCGTAACATAATGATCATCTGGTATTTCTAGTCATCTATGATCTTACTATGTTCAACAACTGTTACCTGTGATACACTGTGGTGGTGGCATATGTTAGTCACGTGGATGCAAGAAAGTCAAAGAATCCTGTCATAATTTACCCAACTTTTTTTGGCGCTGGTGTATCATCATGCAAAGTCAATGACAACACAATATGGATGTTGGATTACAAAGCATTTTAGGATCTATGGCTCTATGGCACCCGATAGTGATATGTTTGCATGCAGGCTCATTCTCACTACACAGGGGAGGAATGTTCTTTTATGTGGTTCTCCATTTTGCCTCATCATTCGGGGCTTGCAATATTCAGCAAGATCCCACATTCAGGGTTCTCGTGCTGTCTGACTGGCCTACGCAGGCATGGTTCCCGCAAATGTTGGGAATAATATAGAACCTTATATGGGGTTCTAAACATTAAACTTTGCTGGTTCAGCCTGGAATTCGGGGAACCAGCCTCTACATGATTAATCAATTCATTGCTTTACAGAATCTGACAAGACCGCTCCTGCGGCTCAGGCTGTCAGACTGATTCATGTATGTCTCACTGCAGAATGAAGGGATAGCAACAAATTAGCAGTACTTTGCCTCTTCAGGAGATGGGAAGCGTTTTCTCTGTTAATTGTTATGTTACACATAATATGGCATGGACACTGATGTCTTAGAGTTCATTTTTTATGGGTCTTTGACAATAAATTAAGATATAGTCTCATTAACTGTACCCAACATGCTTCTCATCATAGTTGCTGCTGCAAGTGGGACCCGCTCTCTCGGGTTTCAACCTCTGGTGTCCAGTATTTAGGATATCATTAACACAAGTTCTTCCAGATCCAAGTACACGGAAGTATGGGATATTGACATTGTGTTAACATTTATTCACCATGGGGCTCCAGCTATATCTCTATC
Organism: Raja brachyura; assembly: GCA_963514005.1. The sequence goes on from OY740784.1 coordinate 50,745,405, forward strand.
TTTGGTTCGGCTCTCATAGGTCGGATCATTACACCTGCAACATCATAATTCATGTTTACATACCCCATGCACCTTCGGTTACATGTAATCACATGTTTACATCATTACGTCAAGTTCATCTAGAGCCTTAGAGGCTCTGATACTAGTTCAGACCATCTCTAGGTGGCTATGTGAGGTTTGGCTTATATAGGAGTAGATACTGATTTCTAATCTCACTCCACGAGGGCTGCTACAACACCAGCAGCAAGGGTAATGTGTGATCCTCTGGACCACATCCTGTCAACTGCAGGATGGTCTAACAAACGAGGTATCCAACATTTTATTTTAACCCATTGCCAGACCAGGGGCATTTGCCAACTCTATTTAGGTTCAATTTACAGTTCCCCTCAGTTGAGAGGGGTTACTGTTATTATTATTTGTTCTGTTATCAGCATCAGCATGTTTTTAAATCTATGCCATGTATGTATGCATTATGAGTGTTTCCCTCATCTGTGGTCAACTGATGCAGTCGTGCTTTTGTGGACTCGTTTTTCCACGGCATGAAATCACAGACCTTCAAAATCTTCACGTAGTCACTCATGTGACTCCGATGTAAAATAGTAAGATTAAATGAGAACTTACCAGTTTGAAGTTTGATCGTTATTCTATGAGGAGTTATGATAAGGGATTACGTGCCCTCCGCTCCCTACCCTCGTAACATAATGATCATCTGGTTGTTCTAGTCATCTATAATCTTACTATGTTAGTTCAAGAACTGTTATCTGTGATTTCACACCGCTGCTTTGAAGATTGACGCGCATGCGTGGGGACGGCCTTCTTCACGTAATCCCTCATCGTAACTCCTGATAAAATAACGATCAAACTTCAAACTGGTAAGTTCTCTTTTAATCTTACTATTAGTGTTCAAGAGTGCTTAATTGTCATATGTACCAGGGCGGAACAATGAAATTCTTACTTGTTGCATCTTTACAGGCACATTAATGCCGCAACATACTAAATTAAAACACAATAAACAATAATACAAATACATTATCGTCTATACTCGGTAAGTGGACCATAATAGTGCAGACTGAAGTACCTTATACTAAGTCCAAAGTAGTTTAGTGCTAACGTACAGTTGTGTTTCATGTTGTGCAGAATAGTTCAAGATTCTGATGGTTGAGAGGATGAAGCTAGAGGTAAACATGGAGGTAAGACCATGGAGAACCTGGAGGAAACAATTTTTAGGATCATGTACCTTCTTCCCATTGGTAGCACCAAAATTAGAATATGGCCAGGGTGGTGTGAGTTTTTGATGATATTAGTTGAGTCAGCTCTTCTTGTAGATCCTTGTGATGCTGTAGAGTTCTATACCCACGACGGACGGTGCAATGTCCACCACTTCCTGCAGCCTCCTTCATTCTTGGGCTTTTGAGTTACCGAACCAGACCATTATGTTTCCAGTCAATATGCTCTCCACTCTACACCTGTAGAAGTAAGATAGTATATTTGGTGTTAAATATCTTGAGATGTTTGACTATAGTGAAGTCACTACCAAAGTGCATTTATTTATGTTAACAATAATGCTTGGATGAGTATCCAACATACATAAAATCCTGAAATCATTAATTCATTCTCACCAATGATTTTGTCATGTTCAACAATGTACAGTATTTTTTGAGAAGGGACCGTCAGACTGGTCGGAGAACTGGCAAGGGGGAAGGATGGAGAGAGAGGGAAAGCAAGGGTTACTTGAAGTTGTCAACAATTCCTTTTCTCCTATAGATGCTCCTTGATAAGCCGAGTTCCACCAACAGATTGTTTATTGCAATGTATTTTAATGTTAAGTTGTATTATTGTTTCAATTATTTGTAAACATAAATACACTTCCTCACACATAAACTGGATAATATTGGATATATGTGATAATTTGAGGCGATTGACAAAGTTGCTCCCGCTTTTTATTTCCAAATAGCAGTCCATAAAAATAGTAAGCACAAATACTTTTGTTTCTTTGATTTGATGGTGACATGCATTTATATTACAGAAGGACTTTGTACTGTTGATTTTGTTCTCACATCTGCGGAAAAATGGAAACATTTAAACTCATTATAACGTAGTGGCCCGTGCGTTACCTCAGTGATTCATGAGTCTACTGTGAGAACTCTTTAACTTAGCGGGCAGGCAGCTTCTTTGGAGAGAAGGAATGGATGACGGGATGACTTTTCCAAATTTCTCCAGCCCCATGTGGTCACTTTTTGTCAACCAGCATTTGCCCTTTCTTGTGTATGACATTATTTGTATCCGTGGCAGTTGATTGTCGCTCCCTTCAGTTTCCCAGGGGGTCAGGACGGGACTGCAGTTGGGAGGGAAAGGTGGGTGGTGGGGGGGATGGGGAGTGTTTCACTAAATGCTTTAAAAAAACTATATGTTCTAGATTATGGACAATTTTGAGTATGGACAAATCCAACGAACCACACTACATTATTCTTGAATAGATAACTTTGAATTCGTGATTTTTAAAAAGGAACCAACATCTACAGTGCCTTGAGTCTTGCCAATTCATTATTCTCCACGCTGGGCAGAGAATGGGATTTGTAAGCGGCTAACTTTATTATAAAACTTGGAATGTCACATTGACGGCGCAGCAGTAGAGTTGCTGCCTCACAGCGCCAGAGACTCGAGTTCAATCCTGACGAATGGTGCTGTCTGTACGGAGTTTGCATGTTCTCCCAGTGACCACATAGACTTTTTCCGGGTGCTCCAGTTTCCTCCCACATTCCAAAGACGTGCAGGTTTGTATGTTAATTGTCATCTGTAAATTGCCCCACAGTGTGTAGGATGGAACTAGTGTCTGGGTGATTGTGGTCAGCATGGGCTTGGTGGGCCGAAGGGCCTGTTTCCATACTGTATCTAAACTAAACAAAAGGCCCTGAAGAAGAGTCCTGACCCGAAACGTCAACTGTCCATTTTCTCCAGAGATGCTGCCTGACCCGTACAGTTATTCCAACATTTTGTGACCTTTTGTGATAAGTTAATGCTTCAACCCTTTCTCGTGGAATGGGAATTAGGGGAAGCAGTAGGAAATATGTTGCTTGGCATTTAAAATCAATAGATTAGTCAGTACAGGACGAGGGTTTGTTTGATGCCCAACACAAAATGCTGGAGTAACTTGGTGGGTCAGGCAGCAACTCTGGAGAGAAGGAATAGGTGACTTTTTGGGTCGAGATCCTTCTTCAGAAGACGATCCCTTATCTGAAACGTCACCTATCCACATTCTCCAGAGATGTTACCTGGCCTGCGTTGTTACCCCAGCTGTAAAAGAAGGAACTGCAGATGCTGGAAAATCGAGAGTACACAAAAGGCTGGAGAAACTCAGAGGGTGCAGCAGCGTCTAAGGAGCGAAGGAGATAGGCCCGAAACGTTGCCTATCTCCTTCGCTCCTTAGATGCTGCTGCACTCGCTGAGTTTCTCCAGCCTTTTGTGTACCCTTGTTACCCCAGCTTCCATCTATAGCCTTGGGATCGTCGGCGATGTGAAGACGGTGCAAAGCCCCCGTGCCCGGTGCAATGGACGGGGAGCTGGAGAGGGGAGGGAAGGGGTCACACACATGGCCGGGAAGCAGAGGGGTGGGGGTGGGGGTGGTGACAGACAGGGTCAACAATGAGATGGAGAAAGACAGAAACACCGGCATGCAAAGGAGACCTACAATAGCGCATGATCTCTCTTGCGTTATGGCGGGTGATTGTCGCCTGCCCGCTGTTTCTGACCCTAAAGCCTTGGGCTTGTTGCCCTTTGTGTTGGTGTGGAGGGGAAGGGGGTATTGTGCTGTTTGATTGCCCCCTGCTATCCCAGGGACAGGGAGACACAGCGACTTTTGAGACTGGTGGGCAATCACTACCAAAGTGTCTGCCCACACAGTCAGTACACCTCTCCTACACATGTCTCCCGCACTAAGATCATCCCGCAGAGAATGATCCCAGCCTAACCCAAGAGCCTTGTCACCCCAGACCGATGCAGCCCAGGAGGCGAACCCTGAGCTCCGTCTCCCAGCAATCTGATGTGCAACTGATATGAAAGAACAGCAGCTGCGGCCGGCCAGCTGCCACCCGGCATGGACTTCTCACACCCTCACACACTTACCTTCATTCACGATTGGCTCAAGGGTAACGGGAGAGGAACTTGGTAACTCGGGAGAGCACCTTGGAACATCGCAGAAATGACATTGTGGAAACTCGCTGAGTTTCTCCAGCCTTTTGTGTACCCTTGTTACCCCAGCTTTCATCTATAGCCTTGGGATCGTCGGCGATGTGAAGACGGTGCAAAGCCCCCGTGCCCGGTGCAATGGACGGGGAGCTGGAGAACACCATCGTGGAAACTCGGTTAAACACTTGAACATAAACTTTGAATCTCGTGCATAACCACGAGTCTTTTTTTTTCTTTCACTTGAGGTCACTCGTGGGTGGACTCGCACCGTGAGACAGGGCTTTAATGATGAGGTAGAGCACAGGAGGGAGATTGATAATGTGATTGCATTGTGCCACAAGAATAACCTTGTTTGCAACTTCAGCAGGACCAAGGAACTGATTGTTAAAGAAGGAACTGCAGATGCTGGAGAATCGAGGGTTACACAAAAAGCTGGAGAAACTCAGCGGGTGCAGCAGCATCTAAGGAGCGAAGGAGATAGGCGACGTTTCGGGTCGAGACCCTTCTTCAGACTTGTCAGGGATCAGGGAAACGAGAGATACACCGCAAGTTGGAGGAACAGCACCTCAGATTCCGCTTGGGGAGTCTGCATCCTCTGGGCTTAAACATTGAATTTTCTCAATTCTGTTAACCCAGGCTGCCTCCTCCCCTTCCCATCTCTCCCTCAGCCCTCGGGCCCTGGCATTCCTTCTCTCTCTATCTCTCCCCCACCCAAGTCGCACTAGCTTCTCATTTTCACACTACAAACAGCTTACAATGGCCTGTTTCCTTTATCATCGATACTTGTTTGCATATCTTTCATTCATTGTTCTTTATCTCTCCACATCACCATCTATATCTCTCGTTTCCCTGATCCCTGACCAGTCTGAAGAAGGGTCTCGACCCGAAATGTCGCCTATCTCCTTCGCTCCTTAGATGCTGCTGCACCTGCTGAGTTTCTCCAGCTTTTTGTGTATCCCAAGGAGCTGATTGTTGACATTAGATGAGGGAAGCTGAGGATCCACAAAGGTTACACAAAAAGCGGGTCTCGACCCGAAACGTCGCCTATCTCCTTCGCTCCTTAGATGCTGCTGCACCCGCTGAGTTTCTCCAGCTTTTTATGTAACCCTCGATTCTCCAGCATCTGCAGTTCCTTCTTTAACACTGAGGATCCACAAATCTATCTTCATTGATGGAATGGTGGTGGAGAGAGTTAACATCTTTAGGTTCCTGGGCATGGATGTCCCTGAAAATGTGATCTGGGCCCAGTACATGATCCAATAATAAAAGAAAGCCCATCAGGAAAGATTGAGGATGTTCAGTATGTCGCCGATTACTCTCTTGAACTTCTCCAGGTGTATAGTAGAGAGCATATTGACTGGTCACATCATGGATTAAATCAGCAACTTGAATGCCCAGGAACAAAGATGATTACAAAAAATGACAGACACCCCCGTGGGTACTGACTTCCCCATCATCTAACGGATGTCAGATAGGGGGGCTGTCAAAAAGGCAACTAGTAACATCAAAGACGTACACCACCGTACACGTCAGCGACCCGGGTTCAATCCTGACAATGTGTGCTGTTTGTACGGAGTTTGTACGTTCTTCCTGTGACCGAGTGGGTTCTCTGAGATCTTTGGTTTACTCCCACAATCCAAAGGCGTGCAGGTTTGTAGGTTAATTGGCTTGGTATAAGTGAAAATTGTACCTAGTGCGAGTAGGATAGCATTAACGTGCAAGGTTCACTCGTTGGTGCGGACTCGGAGGGCCTGTATCCGGGCTGTACCTCTAAACTAAAAACTAAACTGAACACTTGGCAATGAAGACCATGACCTCCAGGTTTAAGAACAGCTGCTTCCCAACAGCTATCCTGCTCTTGAATGGTGCAAAACACAAACTAAACTATGAAATATGAGCTGTCTTGATTGCACTAGGAATTTGGGCTTTTTGCACTACTATTTCGGTTTTTTATTCATTTAATTTTTTTGTTAGTATGTCATCTATGAGCATATTGTTTACGGGCCTGATATTCAGCTGCTAGTAAGAATTTCATGATCTTGTATTTGGTACCAATGACAATTAAACAAAAGGATTTGAGTATAGGAGCAGGGAGGTTCTACTTCAGTTGTATAGGGTCTTGGTGAGACCACACCTGGAGTATTCCGTACAGTTCTGGTCTCCAAATTTGAGGAAGGACATTATTGCCATAGAGGAGTGCAGAGAAGGTTCACCAGACTGATTCCTGGGATGTCAGGACTGTCTTATGAACAAAGACTGCATAGACTCGGTTTATACTCTCTAGAATTTAGGAGATGGAGAGGGGATCTTATAGAAACTTACAAAATTCTTAAGGGGTTGGACAGGCTAGATGCAGGAAGATTGTTCCCGATGTTGGGGAGGTTCAGGACAAGAGGTCACAGCTTAAGGATAAGGGGGAAATCCTTTAGGACCGAGATGAGAAGGACTTTTTTCACACAGAGAGTTGTGGGTCTCTGGAACTCTCTGCCACAGAGGGTAGTTGAGGCCAGTTCATTGGCTATATTTAAGAGGGAGTTAGATGTGGCCCTTGTGGCTAAGGGGATCAGAGGGTATGGAGAGAAGGCAGGTAAGGGATACTGAGTTGGATAATCAGCCATGATCATATTGAACGGCGGTGCAGGCTCGAAGGGCCGAATGGCCTCCTCCTGCACCTAATTTCTATGTCTCTATGTTTCTATGTAAACACTGTTATAATACCACAGAAGGTCAGTTATTCAGGAGAGGCATAAAGCCACAAACATTTAATGATAAGGGGCAGGCGAAGAATAGGAAGAAGAATTGGGTAAAAGAAACATAGAAATATAGAAAATAGATGCAGGAGTAGGACTTTCGGCATTTTCGAGCCAACATTCGAGCCAACATTTAAGCCAATATGATCATGGCTGATCATCCAAAATCAGAACCCCGTTCCTGTTTTCTCCACTTATCCATTAATTCTGTTAGCCCAAAGAGCTATATCTAACTCTCTCTTGGAAACATCCACTGTATTGGCCTTCACTGCCTTCTGTGGCAAAGAATTCCACAGATTTGCAACTCTCTCGGTGAAAACGTTTTTCCTCATCTGAGTCCTAAATGGCCTACCCCTTATTCTTAATCTGTGACCCCTGGTTCTGGACTCTCCCAACATCGGGAACATTTTTCCTTATTTCCCCCTTATCCTTAAGCTGTGACCTCTTGTCCTGAACCTCCCCAACATCGGGAACAATCTTCCTGCATCTAGCCTGTCCAATCCCTTAAGAATTTTATATGTTTCTATTATATCCCCTCTCATCCTTCCAACTTCTGGTGAATATATGCCCAGTCAATCCTTTCTTTCTATGTCATCCAGGGATAGGTTGGAATCTGGAATACACTGCCTGAGAAGTGGTGGAGACAGAGATTTAACATTTAAGAACATCTGTATACCAATTTGTATACCAATGCACAGAGGGCTTGTAGACGAATGCACAAGGGTCTCGACCCGAAACATCACCTATTCCTTCACTCCATAGATGCTGCTTCACCCGCTGTTTCTCCAGCATTTTTGTCTGGTTTGTAGATAAGATTTGTTTTGTTGGTAGAGCCTATTTCCATGCTGTTTGATGCTATGACTGACTAACAGTAACAAAGTATTGAATGTCCTTAAGTTGATAGAAAATTAATTAAAAGAGAAAGCAAAACAGGTGATGGAATATATGAGTGTGGGGATAACAAATGATAGGTTGCAAAAACATTTGTTAAAGAGGTGTGTTTGATGAGCATCTAAAAGAAGAAAGAGAAAGAGAAATATGAAGTTTTAAGAGTTTTCTTTTCACTGCATTTAAGTAAAGATATAGATGCCCACAGTGAACCAATTGAATTTGGAAAACTCAAGACCAGAATTGATTAATAGGTCCTAATTGTGAATTGATTTAGGAATTGATTCGATAGGGTTACTGTTAATACATTAGTACAAACACAGCTCAGATATAGCTGAATACTCTTGTGGCGAACTGACATGCATAATATTTCAAGAGGTATTTGGATGTGAATCAGAGCACGGGACTCCAATCAAGAAAGGCTGCATAGGTGCAGCATCAAAGAACTAAGGGCATTTGTTACTCAGCAACTACTTCAGAAGAGGGGTTGAGAAAAAATATTGAGGAATAAGACTAGTCATTACATTTGTTCATGGAAATATGAGATTTTGTAGCTTGGGGATTCTGAGGGAAATAGTCACAAACAATTTTCTTGGCCTGCCTGACTTGATGTTGCACCATGCAGTGCATACACTCAAGGAAAACACTTGAGAAAAGTGCTTTTGTTCTTTCGTGTATACAGTTACAAGTGACAATGGATAGTAGTTGGAATAGAATAACTGTAACGATAACAAAGCCACAATTTGCCTAAACTCATGCCGTTGAAACCAATACCTGCCTCAATTTGTTTACATCTGCATTAATTCCAAATAGAGAAACCTGCTTGTGTATATTGCTCAATGGAAATCAAAGTACAAATGGCTTGATCTTCGCCAACTTTTGAAGCATAGAATAAACAAATCTTGCAATGATTTCTAAATAAACATTTTTATGCAAATCACTATAATGCGGCATTTTATTTCAATGGAACGACTCTCTTTAAATTATTTCCCACTTTATGTGAATCACATACAATGTTAAATGTGTAAGATATATAGTTCAAAGAAAATAAGGCATTTCTGTGCTAGTTGGTTTGGTTGCCATAGGTCTTTGAGAAGCAAATATGTCCTCAGAGATGCCTCAGTGAGAGCTTATTTTGATTTAATTCTTCATCATTTCTTGTAAAATGTTGGCACTTATTGTTTATGTAAACTAATCGATAGCTTTGTAGCATTTTTTTCTGTCTAGTTCCATTTCTGTGTTTGGCATTCCATCGACAACGCACACGTTTTGTTATTTTTCCTGAATATTTGCTGGAATGCAGCTGGAGTTTATTTTTCTTCTGAAGTGGCAGGAAAGGAAATCTGGAAAAATCAAGCTCATATGTCATTAGCAATTACGTGGCTGGTGTGTGTGGTACTGGTGTGATGACAGTTTAACATACTGTCAGGTTCATTTTCTTGCTCGGCCCAAGGGAGTGGATAAACAACATAACATTTGCTACCCGACATGATAGGCAATGGCAAGACATTGAAAATGTCATCGTTTATTCCACCTCCTTCCTTTGACTAAATATGTTAGGAAATAACACACCCCAAGGAGGAGACTGCACCATTTAACTAAAAGGAACTCCATGAAAGATTTTCCTCCAAGTAAGTGAGAGGGTATTAAATTTAGAGTCCCTTAATTGATGTTTGAAAGCCTGCGCCAAAGAATGAATTGGATGATGTAACTACAGAATGCCTTAATTGGCTCACTTTAACTCTCCAGTTTATAACATAGTTGAGCCATTGGTGCAGTTGATTTATGTAAACTGTACAGGAGCAGTTATCATAGCCCAATTAACAACTGAAATAATTGTTTATTGAGTATGCATTTTGAAAACCAATAGCTTTTATTTATCATTTCAATTGTAGATGATGCCAAAACTCAGAATACAGATCAACCCGATCACAAACATACAAATCTGAAAGGCCTCTTTGGATTAAGGAAATAGTTATGATGTACCAGCTAGTGTCTGCTTCAATGCCATCCTGCAAGAAGGATATATCAGTGTTCATGGAAAAGAAATGTTGAATCAAATATATATATATATATCAATATACTTATAAAACTCTGATCTGATCTTTTGTTTGTTCACTTGCGAATCATCAAAAGACTCTGAATTTAAAACGATCGACTTTCGCTGTTGATGTCACAATGGGTCTGGTCAGTGCCATCTCACACACAGAATCTTTAATGCGCTTCGATGACGTTACCCCCCCCCCCCCCCCCCCCCCCCCCCCGGGTTATTCAAAAGACACTGTGAATTGGAAATCCCAAAAGGCAGCAAACACCCCCCGGTGTCCTCTCCCTGTCTCTGCCCTCTCTTTGTCTCTGCCCTCTCTTTGTCTCTGCCCCCTCTTTGTCTCTGCCCTCTCTCTGTCCCTGCCCTCTCTGTCCCTGCGCTCTCTGTGTCTCTGCCCTCTCCGTGTCTCTGCCCTCTCTCTCTGCCCTCTCTTTCTCTTTGCACTCTCTGCTCTCTCTCTGCCCACTCTCTGCTCTCAATGCTTCTCTCTCTGCCCTCACTCTCTTTCTGCCCTCTCTCTATCATGTTCTTCTGACTCGCTGAGTTACTCCAGCACTTTGTGTCTTTTTTACTTGGTAAACCAGAATCTGCAGTTCCTTGTGTCTACATTCATTGCACTCAGTTGTTTGAATCCATCATGTTCTTGACCTGTTCCATCTGTTGAATCCCTCTGTTGTTGATAGGCAGGAGAATGCGGTTAGGAGGGAGAGATAGATCAGCCATGATTGAATTGCAAAGTAGACGATGGTCCTATTCCTTATGACCTTATGACATGACCATCATAGATATTCATGAGCATGTTCATGGTGAATTCACCTCATGTTGGTTGCCTGGCTCTCTGCCGCCTTAATAGTTTCATGTTGTCTTGCCTCTGATCCATATGAAAGAGAATACAAGTTCCATGGTTGCAACCCATCCCGACTATCATCTGGATGTTTATTGTTAGCTATCAGTCTTTAAAAAGTGTATTTATATTGGTAAATGAGCAAACTACATTGCCGTTCCTCAGTGCCATGACACTCAGAGGAAAAAGTAAGCCTGCTCCTTTGCATAAATGGAAAAGCTCTGGGCCGAGATACAGGTTAAAACTGTTATATTCTTGTAAGGGTGTGTGCAAAAGAAGGCAATAAGACATGAGCAGAATTTGGCCATTTAGGCCATCTAGTCTGTTCCACGATTTGATCATGGTTGATCAATTTTTCCCTCTCAACCACATTCTCCTGCCTTCTCCCCGTAACCTTTGAAACCCTTACTAATCAATCGCCACTTTAAAAATACCCAATGATGGTCTCCACCATCATGATTTCCACAGATACACCACTCTTTTGACAGAAGGAATTCCTCCTTGCCTCCATTCTAAAGGTACTTCCTTTGTTGAGGCTGTGCCTTTGGTCCTAGACTCATCCACTGTTGGAAACATCCTCTCGACATCAATTCTATCAAGTCCTTTCTTTATTCATTAAATAGTTCTTAATTTCATTAAAGACCCAAAATAAAGTTTAAAGGTTGATTTTCCCTCAGTTGTTCTTCTGAATTAAAATAAACTAATCGTGCATTGCAAATTTTCACAAAAGGGATAATGATTAGTCCATTTTGAAGAGAATAATATTATGGACATGGTGTAATACAGAATTTTGCTTTTAATGATAATTTACGAAAACATTTATAACAAATGCAATATTCCAGCTAATAGCAAAGTGGGCTCCGCTAAAGCTATGATTTACAGTCAGGGTAGATTCTTGTACCCCGGGATAGGGTTTTACAGTGATAAAGACATGGACCTGATGTGTCATTTCTATTGTGCTTATGTAAACATTATCAGAGTTTACCTGGTGCAATGCAGCTCAGTCCTGTGTAAAACAATGGGGCTAAGCATATTTAATAGAATGGAAATTACCCTTGATATCATTCCCCAGATTAGAGATGGTTTGAAGTCTCACCTAGGAACAATCCTAATTTCCATTAAGTCTATAGAAAACACTTGAGGTACTTTATTGTTTTTCTAGGTAATCAACATGGTAATGCTTTCAATAAATGAAGGAATAGTGCTGTAAAAAGGTGTCTTTCAACTTCTAAAGATTGATTTACACAAAATAAGATAGGGAAATTTCTGTGTGCCTTCTCTACACTTACATTGATGCTTGGGAACTGCCTTGTTTGTAAACCAATAAGCAAAGTAGGTTCACACAAGATAGCCTGTGAAAGTATGCTTTCATTATTTCAATCACATCCCCAAGAATTGACTGTGAAGTGTAAATATCAAAAAGTGAATCTTATTGAATGTAGAGATGGAATCTTCAATCACTCTGAAATCAATGGATTTTCCACGAACATCACCTATCGATGTTCTCCAGAGATGCTGCCTGACCTGCTGAGGTACTCCAGAATTTTGTGCACTTTTATGTATTATCAGGCATCTGTGCATCCTTGGTTAAGTTTAGTTTAGAGATACAGCACTGAAACAGGCCCTTTGGCCTACTGAGTCCACGTCGATCCGCTATCCACATTCACTAATACTATCCTATACACACTCTGGCCATTTTACAATTTTGCCAACCAATTAACCTACAAACCTGCACGTCTTTGGAGTGTGGGAGGAAACTGGAGCCCTCGGAGAAAAAACAAACAGATCATGGGGAGAACGTACAAACTCCATACAGACAGCACCCGTAGACAGGATCACTGGCACTGTAAGGCCGCAACTCTATCGCTGCACCACCGTGTCACCTTTTAAAATGTATTTAATAGTTTCTACTTATAAGGAACATTGGATCAACTTTTCAGAAAGAAAAACAAAGTGTTAGAATTGCACAACAGATTAGGACAGCTCTGCAAAACGGCAAGAAATGAAATTAAATATAGAGCATGCATTCATTCTATAGAACAGTATTTGAGTTTTCCCTTTATATAGCTGAGTAAATGCAGAACTTGCCCAGCATTTTTATTTTTAAACATAGATTTCAGCAGCTGTAAATTTTCCTTTTCCTAAACTTTTTTGTTTGGAATTTTAATGGAACGAGAAGCACTTAAGTGAAAGATGTGGAAAAACTGGAAAATAAAGCTTTTTTTTGTGTTATTGTAGACCATTTAAGGACAATTTACAAAATAAAGTGGCAGACCTCAATAAATTATGACTATTTACAATTGGGCACAAAGTGAAAAGAAACATTTTCGCATGTTTGAAGAGGATGAGAACAGAACATTTATGCCAACATCACAAATGTCGAAAGGACGGTTTAGCTCTGAATTTAGAAAATACGATAACTTCTTCTTCTTCTTTCGTGTGGCGTGCACAGCCTAAAGTTGTTGGACAACTTGTTCTATTTGATCTTCCGTTTGTGCACATCGAGTTGATTGCATTAGTTGAAACAGGGCGGACCACGTGAAGGTTGCAATCCTCCACCACAGAAAATATGATATGAACGGAACTGTTAATTTTTGATTAGAATAACTGTCATGAAATACTTAGAGTTGTAAACAGAAAGGGAATTATACAGACTTAGCGCTTCTGACTAAACACAGATACGGTGTGAATAGTGGAGCTGTACGATGCTTAGACATCGCAGGCAATACTACTAAACTTGTTTGTTAGGTTATATCTTGTTTTTTTTTTGTCCATCTAAGGTGAAGTTCTGAGAGTGTTCTGTCATGATCAAAGGTAAAGTTAATAGATGACGGTGGCGCAGCAGTGCAGTTGCTGCCTTACAGCGCCAGAGACCTGGGTTTGATCCTGACTACGGGTGTTGTCTGTACGGAGTTTGTACATTCACCCCATGATCATATGGGTTTTCCCCAGGTGCTTGGGTTTCCTCCCACACTCCAAAAGTCCTGCATGTTTCTAGGTTAATGGGCTTCTGTAAGAATTGTAGATAGTTTCCAGAGTGTGTAGGATAGTGCTAGTGTACGGGGATCGCTTGTCGGCGCGGACTCGGTGGGCAGAATGGCTTGATTTTGCTCTGTATCTCTAAACTATAGATGACTTCTAAATGTGTTAAACAAATTGTAATAAAGTAAGATACTACATTTAAATGGCATTTCACTACTTCCAAGCACTCTTACATCAGAAGCTTTTAATTCTCAGTTAACTGCGTCCATCCCATTTTCTGTGTTTCTGCACAAACCATTCTTCCTCCCTCCTGGAAGCATAGTATTATCATTCTATATCCTCATCTTTTACCTCTGCAACATTTGCATTCAATAGATGATGTGTCACACATCTGCTGCTGCTCCCTGTCTTATCCGACATCCTCTGCAATGTGATTCATCCTGCTTTCCATGACACCTTGATCCATTCTATTCGCACTTCCAACATCTCCTCTCCAAATTAACCATGGAGATAAAATGTGTATCACTGATGCGCGATTGATATGCAGTGCTCAATGTGTTAATGCCTTGCAATGCCTTCCCAGGTTAAAGCAGATATGTAGAAACAAGGAACTACAGATGCTGGTTTACAAAAAAAGGCACAAAGTGCCGGACTATCTCAACAGGGCAGGCAGCATCCCTGGGAAACATTGAGAAGTGTCTTTTGGGATGGGATCCATCCGTTGCATATCTATGTTCTCCAGGGATGCTGCCTGACCCACTGAGTTACTTCAAAACCTTATGCCTTTTTTTTTAATGGCAGATTCAACAATTCAATGATTCAATTATAGTTTATTGTCACATGTACCTAGGTACAGTGAAATGATTTGTGTAGGAAGGAAATGCAGATGCTGGTTTAAATACAAGATAAACACAAAAAGCTGGAGTAACTCAGCAGGACAGGCAGCATCCCTGGAGAGAAGGAATGAGTGATGTTTTGGGTTGAGACAATACTTCTCTCCAAAGATGCTGCCTGTCCTGCTGAGTTACTCCAGCTTTTTGTGTTTATCTTCAGTGAAATGATTTGCTTTGCATACAATCTGGAAAATCATACAGCAGACCTCACCTAGGCAATACACAAGAGTCGCCATGTTTCTGGCGCCAACAAAGTTCCACCAAGTTCATTGTGTGACTTCTCCACAAGATTGTGCTGCAACTCCTCCACAGCCATCGGAGCTTATCATGATGGTAGTCCCTAGGACAGGTTGTGCAGTCGAGAGGCAATGACTGTTGCGCTTCCAGTCTGGGTATTCTGCTGCGGGGAAGCACGTTCTCAAATCACCAAATTCAGAGAGATGGTTGGTGGTTGCTTTTACATGGCAGATATAATGCATTGTTATGTTCCGCTCCAGCTGAACATTGTGTATGTCTCGCCCATGTGGAGTGAGGGGCTGGCCATCTTCCAGCAACTCCCATCCCTGCTAGTGATGTCCTGGCCAGTAACTCTGGCCGATTACGTCAACTGTAGCATTGATATGCAGGAAGGACCTGCAGATGGTGATGTATGCCAAAGATAGACACAAAATGTTGGAGAAACTCACCGTTTCAGGCAGCATCACTAGAGAAAATGTTGCCATGTCACCATGTTATAGGAAAGATGTTGTCAAGCTGGAAAGGGTACAGAGAAGATTTCCAAAGATGATGCCAGGACTAGAGAGTCTGAGCTATAGGGGGAGGTTGAGTAGGCTGGAAATCTATTCCTTGGAGTGTTAGAGGATGAGGGGTGATCTTATAGAGCTGTATAAAATCATGAGAGGAATAGATCGGGTAGATGCATAGTCTCTTGCCCAGAGTAGGTGAATCCAGGACAACAGGACATAGGTTTAAGGTGAAGGGGAAAAGATTTAATAGAAATCTGGTGGGTAACAATTTCATACAAAGGGTGGTGGTGGGTATATGGAACAAGCTGCCAGAGGAGGTAGTTGAGGCTGGGACTATCCCAAGGTTTAAGAAACAGTTAGAATGGTACATGGATTGGACAGGTTTGGAGGGATATGGACCAAACGCAGGCAGGTGGGACTAATGCAGCTGAGACATGTTGGCCGGTGTGGGAAAATTGGGCTAAAGGGCCTGTTTCCACTCTGTTTTACTGTATGACTCTATGACTATGACCCAAAACATTATCTATTCCTTTTTTCCAGAGATACTGCCGACTCGCTGAGTTACTTCAGCATTTTGTGTCTATCACCTCCACAAGTTCTCCCCTAAGTCACACACCATTTTGATTTTGAAATGTATTACGGTGTAAATCCCAGCATCGATGTGGCTGGTCGATCTGGCAGTGCTGACAACAGACAGGACAGCAGCACCACACACCAAATGGTCAAAGACTCAGAGAGACTGGGTGGGAGATTGCAACCTTCACGTGGTCCACCCCGTTTCGACTAATGCAATCAACCCAACGTGCACAAACATGATCAGATAGAACAAGATGGCCAACTTTAGACTTCAAGAGTGTCTGCTAGAGACTATGTACTCCACATCCAGAACCTCTCATAAAGCACAGCAAGTCCAAAGCTCTGATAACAGGGCAACATTTTCACTGCTCGGAATGGAGAAGCTGGAGGGACGCTGATGCAATCACTGCAGGGGCAATCAAAGGGCAACACTCAATACTGCGGATAAGCCAGGAACCAGAGTGCACACTGACCTTATCTGGCAGGTGAAGTTGTAACCAGTGTGGGAAGCTTTGCTTCTCGTGTACTGAGATCTACTCCTACAAATACTGCCAAACATTGCCAGCTGGCTGACTTTATTATGCATCCTCTCACCTATAAAGATGATGAATTACATTCTCATTATCTTCTTGCCATGGAAATTATTTCTTATCAAGTCAGTTTAAACTGAAAAATTAAAGAGTGTCAACAATTTTGCCTGTCATCAATCTCTGATTTTGGATCATTTGCTCTCTATCAACTAATAAACCCTGGCCTGTTGGGACTACCCCACCGTCAGCGATTGTCCCTCTCTGAAAATCAAGCATATTTTGCTTCATAGCGTTGCACGCACAGAAACAGCCCCATGCCCCAAATCATCCATGTCAACCAAGATGTGTACACTAATCTTGTCTGGGTTTGACCCAGAAAGCCCCTGTCCCACTTAGGCAATTTTTTCAGCAACTACAGGCAACAAGGCTGTCGCCACATGGTCGAGGGGTGACGCCTATATGGTCGTGAGTAGTCTCCTCAAGTCATCTAACATTTTTCTGGTCGCCGCTGGATTTTGAAATGGTCAAATATTTTCAGCAACTATGCGCTTGACGTAGCTTGACGTAGCTGCCGTTGTAGGTTGGCGCCAGGATGATGCAGGTTGTCGCCGGGTGACGTTGGTTGTTGCCGGGTGCTGACTTTGGTGAATACCATTGGCGACTACCTATGTCAACCTACATCGACCGGCGACTGAATTGTCTTCAGTTGTCGCTGACAGGACCGTTACTTGTCGCGGGTGGACGTAGGTTGGCTTTGGTTGTCATAGGTTGTCGCCTGTGTGGTCGTAGTTTGTTGTAGGTGTGGTCATAGGTGGACGTCCTAATGGGTCGCCGGAGAATTGACATTCAAACATGAAAACCCAAGCGGTCACAGGTAAACTGTGCAAACTCTGTATAAACAGCACATGTAGTCAGGATCGAACCCAGGACTCGGGCGCTGTGAGGCAGCAACCCTGCCACTGTGCATGAGCGGAACTCATTTTTAAAATATGGAGGGGAACGGGGGACAGACATTTTTGGCGGCTGTGGGCGTATGCGCACACTCACACACACACATGCGCGAGGCTTCGGAGGCTCAATCCAGCGCTAACTCCAGCTCAACTCTTCCTATATCACCGGGTTAACTACAGCCCTGACTGGACTGACGGGACACCAGCGCTGCTTCTCCACGGTGGCCATATTTCCCGCAAGCCCAGGCAGGTTAACCAGGTAGAGTAAGTTGTGTTTAGCGCTGCTTCTCTGCGCTGGCTGTGGGCCTGGGGGTACAGCTTGCATCTGACCCCTGACCTCTCTAGCCACCAGTGGGGGGGGCACTCGGGTGGGGACGGGACAGCGCCGGAGACCCGGCCTGGATCGATCCTCGCTGTGGATGAGGCGCAGGTTTGTGCCACTTCTCCCTCCTCCAATCACCACACTATCCTCAGTCCCACTCCCCCACTCCTCCCTCCTCCAATCATCGCGCTTAATCATCATGTGCTGCCCCCATTGCCTGCTGACCGACGTCTCTCTCGTCCAATCGGCGCCCTCAATCAGCAATCCCACCTCCACTGTCTCGCGAAAGCGGGGATTTTAAAATTAAGATTACAACAACTGGGGGGGGGGGGGATGTCCCCCACCTCGCAAAACATTGGGGGGGGGGGGGCCGTTTCACCTCTGGTCCTCCCGGGTTTTCCGCCCCTGACTGTGTCACCTGTACATGGCCAGCTTTGGGAGCTGACAACAGGAGCAGATGTAGCTCAGTGGTAGAGTGCATGGTTTGCATGTATGAGGCCCTGGCTTAAATCTGCAGCACCTCCAGTGGTTTAGGACTGCACAGTACATACTGCGAATTTGGAATGTGAGTTAGATTTGTACATGGTTGCAATCGTGGGTGTACAAGTAGTAAAGACAGCACATTCTGTCCACCTTTGGTATAAACCAGCATCTGCTATCCCTTGTTTCTACTTGTGTATAGGTGATGTTTTGGGTCGGGACACTTCTTCAGACTTTACCAGAGATGCAGCCTGACCCGCTGGGTTACTCCAGTACATTGTGTCTTACTCTCTATATCGACGCACAGAGTAACTGCAATAACAGGGCATCTGCTTGAGATGTTCAGCCTTCACCTTGCTGCTGTGAATAGGCCTGTGACATCAGTGGCATATTACCAATATCGCAGGATCCATTCTCACAAAGGCACCTTAATGTCAATGACTCCGTGTCTTTTTGAGGAATGCTTATTTGCTTTGCTATTTTCTGTAAACGCAGGTGCAAGCAGTCACATTCCTATGCATGATCTCATCCTGATGGTGCCAAGCCAACGCACAACTATTCATGTCACTATTGACAGCTTTTCCACTGTGTTTGAATTCTAAAGTGCCCAAACAGCTCCTGTAATTATTTATGAATTATTTATGCAGCTTCCTGAGTGACCTTTACTAAATTCACTTGGGGAACTAGCTTTAAGTGACCTGCTTTGAAGTTTTATTTGTTGACAGATTGGATAGGCTGCATTTAATGATGTGCTGGAAGGCAGTGGATCAAATACCATGGCATTGTCTGTATGCGAGTCTCCAACTCTTGGAAACTTTCCTCCTATTCAACAAATTCGTAGGGTCAATATGTTTTCCACAGACTTTTGATCAGGAAGAAATGAATTTAGTTAATTTATATTTATTTATACAGCAACCTTATTATTCATAGAGGTATTCTACAAAGTGAAACAAATCTGGGTGGAATGGTGGCGCAGTGGTAGAGTTGCTGCCTTAAAGGCCCTGTCTCACGGTGCGAGTTGACACACGAGTGACCCAGAGTGACAGACTCGTGGTTGTGTACGATATTCCAAGTTGATGTGCAAGTGTTTGAGGCGAGTTCCCACGGGTATGGTAATCTGCGATGTTCCGAGATCGTCTCCAGAGTTACCAAGTTCCCCTCCCGTTTGCTCTTGAGTTACCAAGTTCCTCTCCCGCTCAGGACGTGTGTTGTTGCCGCAGTCCGGGATTCGCATTTAAAGCACTCGGTTATCTTCAGCAGTTCAGGTGAGGACAGGTTTGGGGCGGGGGGGCGAGGGATGGTGGAATTGGGAGAAGGCAAAGACTATGGGTGGGGAGGAGTGAGAGGGGGGCTAGGAACGGCATCTGCGAAACGGGTAGTCAACCTTTAGGGTCCCGGCCCGAAACATCCCTATACATTTTATGATTTCCCTCCAAAGATGTAGTCTCCCATGGTTTGTTTGCACAACTCTCTCCCCTCTCTCTCCCAACATTGGGGAGGGACGGGGGGGGGGGGGACAAGATAGTTTAAACGGACCTTACCCCCACTTCATGCTTCTGTTGCGCATAATTCAGCAGTAAAACCTCTCTTCCCCTTACCCAGCGACGCTCGATTCCTCGCACCCCCACAAGTTCACATTGACGAGGGCAGAATGAGCGGGGAGTCTGAAGAAGGGTCCCGACCCGAAACATCACCCATTCCTTCTCTCCAGATGCGATGCCTGTCCCGCTGAGTTACTCCAGCATGTTTGTGTCTATCGTCGGTGTAAACCAGCATCTGCAATTCCTTCCTACACACGGACAGTGAAGTGCCTCGGCCAAATTAAGAACATTGGGATTCTCTGATGTGAAGGTAGTCTGGTTTGCGTTTCTTACACTTGATCATATCCGAAACTAAAGTATAGATGACACAAAATGCTGGAGTAACTCGGCGGGACAGGCCGCATATCTGGAGAGAAGGAATGGGTGGCGTTTTGGGTAAGTCTGAAGAAGGGTCTCGACTCCATTCCTTCTCTCCAGAGATGCTGCCTGGTCCGCTGAGTTACTCCAGCATTTTGTGTCTATTAAAGAGTTCCCACGGTAGACGCACGAATCACTAAACTTAACGCACAGGCCACTACGATATAACTCGTATAACGAGTTTAAATGTTTCAATTTTAAACTTGACCACGAAATTTGACTCGTGGAAAAAGTCAAACATGTTTGACTTTTTTCACGAGTTCACAAGTTTCGCGGGTACCTGCCGTTAGCGCCACGAGTGGACAAGTTGATCGCGCGAGTTCCGACGTTCCCGCTACGTTGGCTGTACGTGATCACCACGAGTGAAAACTCGGGGTCACTCGTGGGCCAACTCGCACCGTGAGACAGGGGTTTTACAGCTACAGAGATCTGGGTTCGATCCTGACTACGTGTGCTGTCTGTACGGAGCTTGTACGTTCTCCCTGTGACCTGCGTGGGTTTTCCCTGGGAATTCCACTTTCTTCCCACTCACCAAAGACGTACAGGTCCGTGGGCTAATTGGTTTGGCATATTGGAAATTGTCCTAAGTGTGCAGGATAGTGCTAGTGTGCTGTGATTACTGTTCGGTGCAGACTCGGTGGGCAAAGGGGCCTGTTTCTGCACTATATCTCTAATTTAAACTAAACCAAAATTTGTTTCCATTCAACCATGAACTAGGAGTTGGCCAGAACGTAGAAACACCTGTCCCGCTGAGTTATTCCAGCATTTTATGTCTAACACTCTCTTTTGAGCTCTGTTATGAGAGGGGATTACCCGGAAGACAGAGAGAAGATCAAGGATATGCTCAAAATCCTCTTAATGAAATGCAACTTGTAGAAAATAAGACAGCACAGTGCAGCACAGGATTAGGCCGAATCGCCTAATTCTGCTCCAAGAACTTATGAACCTCACCTGTGGCTAAAGAGGATACAAAAATCCCTGCAAGCACATTGTTTGACTCACTTTATAACGTGCGATAGATTATTCCACAGATTACTGGGAATCTCTAGTCTTTGACCACTCAATATGGATCGCATATGAGATGATACTGGGAAACTAGAGGCTGTGCAACAGGAGCACATGGAGGCTCATCTCAGGGAGAAACAAATCACCCATCATACAACCCCATCTGTGCAATAGAATGTAGGTCCCACATTGACCTCATCAACCCCTGGACTGGATATAAACCATCCTCAATCCTGAAAGAATGCTGAAGAGAGCATAATCGTGTCAATATCAGCATAAGAAAATAATTTTATATAGGTAATGAGCAAGCGATAAGAGATCTTCACCAGACCAAGAAGCTACGTAGTACCTTTACCTATTTCCTCTCTCTGTGTAGTACTGAGGCAACAGTCATAATTTTGTTTAAAATAATGCCTATAATCAAAGTTGAGATAACATCCAAGGTAACAATTCAACCAAAGGGTCAGGCAGTATGCTATGGAGAGGAGACGGTTGCCCACCTCTTCACAGAGTGTGGATTTGCAAAGAGAGTCTGGAGAGGTTTGCAAGGGTCCCTGTCATGATTTATTCTAAACAGCTCCATCACAGAGGACTGTGATTTACGGACTGTTCCCAGGGACGCTTTCAGAGACTGACATAGAGGTCATCAACTCGGTCAAAGACGTTCTTTGGGTCTGCCTGAGCTTTGTTGACCTCCTAGGAGAGCGAGAAGTCCATCAGGGAAAGTTGCCGACAACCTGCTGCAGACTGCAGGAGTACGTGATAAGGGATGCACTGATGCTCGGTGCAGCCAACGCCAAGGCTCCGTGGGGGAGAACCACTGTCTAAGGTCCTTCCACTGCTGGATATGTGGTGGAGAAGCCCCTCAAAATAAGGGATGGGATTTCACGCCAGTGGGCCACATGAGTGGCAAGGGTGTGGGGTCAAATTGTGATTTGGGTAAACAGTATTGAATGTACTGTATGTATCGCTTCCAAGAATGTCACATGAATTTTTTGCACGGTTCCTGTATTGTATATATTTATTTACTTGAATAAAGTCTATTTTGAAATTTTAAGAACTATCCAGATAGGGAATTGGTAGATGATGCTTCAGGTCAGGATCCTTCTTCAGACTTTTGTGGATAACCACCATTGACAACGTAAAAGCTTTACAAATGCAAACCCAATGATAATGATTTTGGGATCTTTTCATTTGTTTATCTAAGTGAATTTCAAAGAAAACTTGGAAATCAAGAGGCAAGCGAGGCAAGAGTGTTTTATTGTCATACATGCCAAATGGAACTGTGAAATTCTTACTTGCAGCAGCATAACAGGTTTGTAAACACAGTACTCAATAAATAATATAATAAACAAAAAAATAAGTTCAATCAATTAAAAAAACAATGTAATGCAAAATCAAAACAAAGCCCAAAGACCCTGGTGCGATGCTGACAGTTTGTAGTTCGGAGTTTAGTTGGACTTCGTAGTGTTCAATAGTTTGATGGCTGTTGGGAAGAAACCGGGACATTCTTAATTCAAACACTCATAACTGGCTACCAGATAATTTTCTGCCAGTCTGAAGAAGGGTCTCAACCCGAAATGTCACCCATTGCTTCTCTCCAGAGATGCTGCCTGTCCCGCTGAGTTACTCCAGCTTTTTGGGTCTTTCTTCTGAAATTTTGAATTGAATTTCTAGATTTACGAGCCACGTTCCTATGTTGAATTTTCATAATTTCATTGGCTAGTTGCACAATGTCTTTGCCATGCATTCGGCTTCTTTTCATTCTGTTTCCTTCCCTGGCTTAAGGGCTCAGAATCATGTAGTTCCTTGATTTTATTAATGTTCTGCAATTTCATTTAGAGGATTAGAAACAATTTAGTCTTTCACTCAATTAAATGGATGGGCTCCAGTGGATGACATGAAAATATATGGTCTGTGTGAAAAATGGATCTCTTGACTCAGATGCCTGCTCCAAGTGGTCATTCATTGCAGCAGAGCATGGGAAATGAATGCCAATTGGCCATTTGATTGTTGGAAACAGTGCAGACACTACAAATCGTTTCTTAGTCAGAAGATAATTAGGGTCTGGAACACTAGCTAGTTTATTCCTCTCTAGCTAGAGGGCACTAATGATCATTTTGGATCTTGTACTAATACTTTGAGATGTCAGCATTGATCTGCTCTGCTGTGCTTTTTTGATTGAAGTTGCGTTTCAGAACAATTTCTTTGCATTTATCAAACAAAATAGGGCCAGTAACAGTAAAATATATACAGGTCCATTCCACCTCTCCAGAGATGCAGCCTGGCCCGCTGAGTTACTCCAGCATTTAGTGTCTATCTTTGCATATTAAATGAATGTTTGATACTGATTCATAAAAAAAAAGGAATTAGCTCTGTTGACTAAAAACCTGGCCAAAGTAGACAGTTTTAAAGAAATATTTTTACTCATTTCCTTGTTTCTCAGAAACGTCCAAGCAACTTTGACCTTTGAGCACACTTGTTGTTTTGAAATACATGGAAACTATTTGTTCACTAAAATATCCTGCGCACAGTAAGAAGATAAATAGGTAGCCAGCTACTGTGATATTAATTTTGCCACCACATCTGGAAAACTCCCTGCATTTCAGTCTTTTTAAAGAAGTAAAATAGCTACCTGCTATTTTTGGGATGAAGCCCATAAGGATATTGCTATCTCTCAGATAGGGATCTTTGTCAAGCTACTTCTTGGCTCCAACCAAGTCACATTTTGAGACAAAAGGTTTGAATTTTCTTTGATGTAAATCCTGATTATTTCTGAATGGCTAATGCCTGTCTATTCAAAATATGATGAGAATATCACTGTATACTATGTGAAGAGATGCTGATAAAAGCTGCCAGACCCACTGAGTTACTCCAACACTTTGTGCCATTTTATACAAGCCAGCATCTGCAATTCCTTGTATCTCCTGATAAAAGTATTATCTTGTTATCTTCACTGGATGTAAAGCAAAATATTATCAACTGGGAATAATATCTTAGATAGCTGAGCATAATTATGCTTTTCACCATGAGTAGACACAAAATGCTGGATTAACTCAGTGGGACAGGCAGCATCTTTAGAGAAAAGGAATGGGTGACATTTCGGGTTGAGTCCCTTTTTTAAACTCAAAAGAACATTTCACCAACCAGCTTATGCTGAATTTCACAAAGTAGTTAAAATTGTTAAAAACAGAATTTAAAATGGCAAATTACAATTGTACAATTTACAATTTACAATCGTACATGCTCTTCTCCGATGAATTTCCTAAATGTTATTTCCTTGATGCCAAATAAAGCCAGTCTGAAGAAGGGTCTCAACCCAAAACGTCACCCGTTCCTTCTCTCCAGAGATACTGCCTGTCCCACCAAATAACTCCAGCATTTTGTGTATATATTTGGCTTAAACCAGCATCTGCAGTTCCTTCCTACAAAGTTCTTCAAGATCCTTGTTTGTAGTATTCAAGTGCAAACTAAATCTCCCTCTCAGCATCATGGGAAATAAATTGTCTCAGTCTAGCACCTTGACCTTCTAGTCAGCAATTTGTTAATTACAGATCCTCTCAAGGTGCTTCAGCACGTAATTAGGCTCACACATCCACTGATGGAAATGCCATCTTTTGGACGAGATGTTAAATTGCAGCTCCTTCAGCACCATCGCAGCAGAGTAACACATGAAGGACTGAAGGCTCACAACCTGTTTTCCAGTTGTGTCAAAAGTGTTGAATTGTCACATGCACCAGCATCAATACAATGAAATTCTTGCCTACAGCAGTTTTTAAGGCACACTAATTGCACCAATGTAGAGATGCTAGACACAAAAGATTGGAGTAACTCAGCAGGTCAGACAGCATATATGCAGAAAAGGAATAGGTGATGTTTCTATATAATGCAGAGATGTTTCCTGACCCATTGAGTTATTCCAGCACTTTGTGTAATTTTTAGAATTACAAATTTAACAGACAGGCTCAGCTTTTGGAACACTAAATTATCTTTCAGGTTTCAAAACTAAAGTTGATGGTTTAGTGATCTGTGATGAAGGTAATTTAAGATTCCAACAGGATCTTAATCAGCTGGGCCAAATGGCCAAGGAAAGGAAGATAGAGTTTAACTCACATAAATACAAGCTGCTATATTTTGGTAGGACAAACCAGGGTAGTACTTGCATGTTAAATGGTAGGTGTCTGAGAATATTGTAGAATAGAGAAACTGAGTTCCATGAAAATAGCAACAAAGGTAGACTGGGTGTTGAAGAGAGTGTTTAGCACACCACTTGATATACAGTATTGAGCACAGGAGTTGGGACATCACGATGAAGCTGTATGAGACATTGGTAAGGTCACATTTGAAATACAGTTCGGGTAACCATGCCACATGAAGAGTCTCATTAAACAGGAAAGGGTGAAAAAGATTTGCAAAGCTATTATAAGACAAGGCTGGATAGGTTGAATCATTTTCTCCTGGGGTGCCAGAGGATCTTATAGGTGTTTATAAAATACCAGGAGGCATAGATGAAGTGAAGAGCACAATCTTTTCCCCAAACAAATCTAAAACTGGGTTTAAGGTGAGAGGGTAAAGATTTAAAAGTGATCTGAGGGGCAAGTTTTCATGCTGAAGATGATGTGTATATACAGTGCTATCCATAATGTTTGAGCCAAAGACACACCATTTATTTATTTGCCTCTGTACTCCACAATTTGAGATTTGTAATAGAAAAAAAGTGCACATTGTCAGATTTTATTAAAGGCCATTTTTATACATTTGGTTTCACCATGTAGAAATTACAGCAGTTTATACATAGACCCCCATTTCAGGGCACCATAATGTTCTGGATGCATGGCTTCACAGGTCTTTGTAATTGCTCAGGTGTGTTTAATTGCCTCCTTAATGCAGGTATAAGAGAGCTCTCAGCACCTAGTCTTTCCTCCAGTCTTTCCATCACCTTTGGAAACTTTTATTGCTGTTTATCAACTTGAGGACCAAAGTTGAAAGAAGTCATTATGAGACTGAGAAACAAGAATAAAACTGTTAGAGACATTAGCCAAACCTTAGGCTTACCAAAATCAACTGTTTGTAACATCATTAAGAAGAGAGCATTGGTGAGATAATTAATTGTAAAAGGACTGGCAGGCCAAGGAAGACCTTCACAGCTGATGAAAGAAGAGTTCTCTCTAAAATAAAGAAAATTCCCCTGTCCGACAGATCAGAAACACTCTTCAGGAGTTAGGTGTGAATTTGTCAAAGACCACTGTCTGCAGAAGTCTTCATGAACAGAAATACAGAGGCTACACTGCAAGATGCAAACCACTGGTTACCACAAAAATAGGATGGCCAGGTTACAGTTTGCCAAGAAGTACTTAAAAGAGCACCCACAGTTCTGTTAAAAGGTCTTGTGGACAGATGACATGAAGATTAACTTATATAAGAGAGATGGCAAGAGCAAAGTATTGAGGAGAGAAGGAACTGCCCAAGATCGAAAGCATACTACCTCATCTGTGAAACAAGGTGGTGGCGTTGTAGTGGCACGGGCATGTATGGCTGCTTAAGGTACTGGCTCACTTAACTTCATTGATGATACAACTGCTAATGGTAGTAGCATATTGAATTCTGAAGTGTATAGACACATTCTATCTGCTCAAACTATTGCCTAAAAACTCATTGGCCCCCGGTTCATTCTACAGCAAGTCAATGATCCCAAACTATTTGTTTAAGAAGAAACTGCAGATGCTGGAAAATCGAAGGTAGACAAAAGTGCTGGAGAAACTCAACGGGTGCAGCAGCATCTATGGAGTGAAGGAAATAGGCAATGCTTCGGGCTGAAACCCTTCGTCAGACTGATTGGGGGTGGGGCGGGGAGAAGAAAGGAAAAAGGAGGAGGAGCCCGAGGGCTGCGGGAGAGCTAGGAAGGGGAGGAGACAGCAAGGGCTAATGCAATTGGGAGAATTCAATGTTTATGCCACTAGGGTGCTGACTGCCCAAAGTGGAATATGAGGTGCTGTTCCTCCAATTTTCGGTGGCGCTTACGCTGGCCATGGAGGAGGCGCCGACAGAGAGGTCAGATTCGGAATGGGAGGGGGAGTTGAAGTGATGAACCACCGGGAGGTCAGGTTGGTTAATGCGGACCGAGGGGAGGTGTTCGGCGAAACGATCGCCAAGCCTACGCTTGGTCGCACCGAGCTTTACCTCCCCCCTCGACTCCATTCATGGACCCAAGCAGTCATTCCAGGTGCGACAGAGGTTCACCTGCATCTCCTCCAACCTCATCTATTGCATCCGCTACTCTAGATGTAAACTGGTCTACATCGGTGAGATCAAGCGTTGGCTTGGCGATCGTTTCGTCAGGAAAGTAGATCGTCTGAAGAAGGACCTCGACCCGAAACGTCACCCATTCCTTCTCTCCTGAGATGCTGCTGTCCTGCTGATTTACTCCAGCTTTTTGTGTCCATCTTCAATTAGATGGATTGGGGTAAAGTACCTGTTTCTGTGCTATTTGACTCTATTAAAAACTATGCAAAATATTAGAACTAAGTTTGCAGTTTGTATTTTTCGAACTAGTTCACACTGTATAAAGAACGACCGTCAGAGTGGAACACACACCCCCTCAAGGGTGGGGGGGGGGGCAAGAGGGTGGGGGGGGAGAGAGGGGGGAGGGGGAGAAGGGATGGGGAGAGAAGAAGGGGGGAGAGAAGAGGGGGGAGAGAAGGGGAGAGAAGAATGGGGGAGGAGAGGGGGCGGAGGGGTATCACCCACACAAGCCATAGGTGATTGGACGATCTGAATCCAAGCACCAAGTTGAAAGCGGCCGAAGGTGCGCATCCCTCGGCTACCCTCCGCAGGCTGTGAGTCGGGAGGAGCGGAGGTGTGGGACAATGTTAATCACTTCACAGTGATGTGAAGGAGGTGGGGGTCTCGCCCCCTGACAACATCATGTCCGTTATTGGGCTTTTCTGTTGAGCGGCAGTCGGTCTGTTGTCTTGTAGGCGACGCCGCCTTTCGGGTAGATGGCGTTTTGACAGAGCGGCCATTCGGTAAGTTTGCTTTTAGCGAATGCAGCTTTTCGGTTCGTTGGCTTTTAGGCGTCCCGCCCTTTCGGTTAGTTTGCATTTAGGTGTCCCATTCTTTCGGTTAGTAGGTGTTTTGTCTTCGGATTCTTTCGGTTTATTGGTGTTTCCATTCGGTTCTTTGGCTTCGACTTCTTTGCTTCGGCTTCTCGTCCATCGGCGCCAAGTCCGGGTACGTACAGAGCCACCTGGTATGAATGAAAATGGATTATTGAAAATGGATTACACTGTAAATGGATTGATTATAATCGTGTATTGTCTGTCTGCTGACTGGTTAGCATGCAACAAAAAGCTTTTCACTGTACCTTGGTACTCATGATAATGAACTAAACTAAACTAAGTAGGTCTCTGAAGCATATTTTCCAATTTATTGCTCGGAGATTGAGCTGGATTTTGGAGTTAAGGGGCTGTCCCACTGCAGCAAGCTAATTGGCGAGTTTAGAAGAATTTAGGAGAGTTTGAAAAAGTGTCATATTGAAGACCTCCTTCGACTATGTGGAAGATCTCCTTCGACCTCCTTCGACTATGTTCAGGCTATGACTTCGACTAGCTTCAGGAAAATTGGTCACTGAATAGTGGAGAGTGAAGACGACCTCCTTTGATCTCCAATCTCCTTTCGACTATGTTGAAGACTATCTACGGCTACCTTCGACTACCTTCAACTACCCTCGATTACTTACAAATAACATGCTGACCTACTACCACCTACCCCGACTAAACCTATTGAGAAATACGCTATGACTTAGCTGAGGCCTCGAGTACGAGGGAACTACTCTTGAGCATGAAAGAGATTTACATTGACCTCCTAGGATCTCGTGTCGACCATGCCATGAGTATGAGTCGACGGAAAACTCTTCTGAACCCGCAGAATAAGTCGCAGCAGAGGGACAGCCCCTTTAATCTTGCCATTTAAAGGAATGCCGGGGAGTTAAGTGCAGTACCAGGTCAATAATTGGACTGCTTAAAGTCATTTAATTTCCTTGTCCATAACAATCTGTGATAGAGCACAGACTTCAGGCCCGGTGCTGAGCACTTCAACTCCCCCTCCCATTCCGAATCTGACCTTTCTGTCCTGGGCCTCCTCCATGGCCAGGGTGAGGACCACCATAAATTGGAGGAGCAGCACCTCCTATTTCGCTTGGGCAGTTTGAACATTGACTTCTCTAATTTCAGGTAGTCCCTACTTTCTCCTCCTCTTCTCAGCTCTCCCTCAGCGCACTGTCTCCACCTCTTTCTTTCTTCTTCCCACCCTCACATCAGTCTGAAGAAGGGTCTCGACCTGAAACGTTGCCTATTTCCTTCGCTCCATCGATGCTGCCTCACCCACTGAGTTTCTCCAGCATTTTTGTCTACCTTCGTTTTCCAGCATCTGCAGTTCCTTCTTAAACATCCTTGCTATTTCAAGTCAGTCAAATTTTATAGAAGACATAAAATTTGATAACTGCAAACAATGGTATTAAAAAAAAAAAATCTATGTGGAATCGACTATATCAGAAATCTTTTTAGAGTGATACAGTAGCCAGCAGGGGCGCCGCATTGAAGGTAGCCTCTGCCTACAGTCTGACGGTTTTTTTCTATCTTTTTTAAATTTTAGTTTGTCTTAAAAGTGTGTGTTTGGAGTTTCTTTGCTTTTTTTATGTGGGGGAGGAGGGTAGGGTTAGGGGGAAACCGCTTCTCAGTCGCTTCCTGGCGAGGACGCGACTATTCTCCGAGTCACGTCCTCTCCCCCCTCTTCGTGGCCTGCCACCTTTCCTGCCGGGGACCCGGACCAGAGCTTCAGCAGCGGAGTCACATCGCTGGATTCACCGCGGAGCAATGCCTACCTCGATCGCCGTTTGAAGCTGCGGAGTAAAGGGCCCACTGTTCCAACATCGTGGAGCTGAGGTTTGAAGAGCTCCCAACGCGGGTGGCACTGACCTCAACATCGTGGAGTCCCTGGGACCCTTTGCCGAGGGCCGCCTGCTTGAATCTCTGCTCAGCGCGTCTTGTGGACTCCGGGAGCCGCAGACACTGGTAGGAAGCGGCCGATTCGGCGGTCCAAACCGCGGAAGTTGTTCTCTCGGTCCAACGTCGGAGTTCCATCCCGGCGAACGGGTTTGAACGTCGGGCCACCCGTAGCGGCAACTGCGGAGTGCTCGGTAGGCCCCGACAACGGGTGAACATTAAGAACAGAGGAAGAGGAATGACTTTGGTGCCTTCCCTCACAGTGGGAAACTTTGATTCTGCTGAGTGGGGATGTTTTATGTTGGACTCTATCGTGTTGTGTACTTTATTTTAATTGTATGGTGAACACACATTTCATTTTGCCAACTGGCACATGTGACAAATAAATGCATCTTGCATCTTGCATCTTGCATCTTGCATCTTCCTTCGACCCAACCTGTCCACACCAGCAAGTTGAAAGTTTACTTGAAAGTTGTCGCCTCAGTTCTCACTGACCTACATTCATTCCGCTTTCTCATCCTGCTCTTTAAAATGTTGTTCCTTCTCCCCCTGCCATCTTCTCGAGTTCTACAATTGTCTGAGATGCTAACATTTCTCCAAATCTAGCTTTGTGTCTATCGCCAATTTTCATTGCTGCCATCATGAGCCTAAGCTTTGAAATTTCACCCTTAAACCACTCCACCTTTATACACCTCACTTAACATTAATAGATTCTTAAAATCTATGTCTTTGATGCTTTTCTTTACCTTTCCAATATTTCTGCTTATGGCTTTGTGTCAAATTTTGCTGGAAATGCTTTGGGACATCTTGTTATATTAAATTGCCTATGAAACTATAGGGCCTGGCCCACGTAGGCGTTTTTTTTTCAGCGATTGTCACAGTCGTAGCAGGTCGCCGAAAAAGTTGCAACTGGATCTCCCCTACGACAATGTCTATGACAACCTATCACCTAGTCGATGTTAAGCTACGGCAAGCTACCGA
Source organism: Raja brachyura (assembly GCA_963514005.1). The sequence goes on from OY740784.1 coordinate 50,776,544, forward strand.
CAACCGGCGACCCAACCATCACGATTTAGAACATCCACCTATGACCACACCTAAGACAACCTACGACCATACAGGAGACAACCTACAACAACCAAAGCCAACCAACGTCCACCCGAGACAAGCTACAACAAGCAATGGACCTGTTGGTGACAACTGAACACAATTCAGTCGCCGGTTGACGAAGGTTGACGTTGGTAGTTGCCAATGGAATTCACCAAAGTCAGCACCCAGCGACAACCAACGTCACCTGGCGTCATCCTGGCGACAACCTACGACAGCCTTCGATAGCACCCACGACAGAAGAAGACAGGCAACGTCAAGTCCACTGTCGTCAAAAAGTTTTGAACATTTCAAAATCCAGCGGCGACATGAAAAAAGTTACGACACTTGAGGAGACAACTCACGACAATATAGACATCACTCTGCGACCATGTGGCGACAGCCTATTTTCCGGCCTAAGTGGGACAGGACCTTAATTCTTCCACATGTTGAAACATTGTAACACTAGGGAATGGTGCTTAACTCTAGTGAGACCCTTTGATGCAAGCGCATATTTTGCCAGTTGCTTTTTTCTCTGTCAGTTCCAAAGCAATGGAATCCTAAAGTGTCTCCAGGCTGAGATACATAACAACACCTATAAGGTGCAAAGGACACTCTATAGTTTAGTCTTCATATAGTAGTCACAGGTAGTGATACTGTTCCAAATTCTTCCAAAGCTTTCAAATAGGATTTTAATGAAGAAAATAATTACTTGCATTTGTTGACTGTTTATTTAGTTTTTTAGTAGAGATACAGCACAGAAACATGCACTTCGGCCCACCGAGTCCACGTTGACCAACCACCCCGACACAACAACACTATCCTGCACACAATAGGGACAATTACATTTATATCAAGTCAATTAGCCCACAAACCTGTAGCCTATGATACAATACAATACAATAGAACTTTATTTATACCAGGAGATAAATTAATTTGTCATCAGTCATAAAAACACAAAATACATGAAACATGAAAATAAAGTGAGTGGTAATGCTTTGGGGATGGGCAAAGATTGAGGAGGTGGGGTGAGGGTCAGTCTCAGTCTCAGTCTATCCCATGACAGAAGGAGGAGGAGTTGTGCAGTTTGATAGCTGCAGGGAAGAAGGATCACCTGTGGCGTTCTGCCCAGCATCTTTGTGGAACCAGTCTGTTGTTGAAGGTACTCAGATAAAGTCTTCAGATAACCAATGATTTTTTTTTCATTTCTAGACAAGAATCTGATCCCTTACCACATATGTTTAAATGGCCATATATTTCATAAAGTAAAGTAAATAAGATTTGCATAATGTTTAGAACCCTCATTGTTTCACCGCAGGATATAGTTTTGTCACCCACCAATCTTCGTTTCAGTGCTTAAGTGACTGCATGTTTGCACGTGGCTTCTGGCAACATGAATTAGATCAATCAGCAGTGCACCACTGTATTGAGAAAGGTGATGGATGATGTTTTTGGCAGGAATCAGGTTTCATTGTCTTTCCCATGGCAGAATGATTGAACAATCATTCAAATAGAAGGTCCACTTGTGTAACGTTCGACTGATGTGACAGGTATTCTAGTGTCTGGCCAGTCATTTACATTGATTGAGAGTTACCTTCTCAGCTGCCAAATATGTTCTGATGCCACAGTGTTGTGTGCACGTGAAGAAAGCCAGCAACAAGCAGAAGGTTATAAGGTCTTTCCTGTTGACTTTTCACAGAATTAAGAATGATAAAGTATGGCATAGAAGATAGACACAAAATGATAGAGTAACACAGCAGGACAGGCAGCATCTCTGGATAGAGGGAGCGGGTGACATTTCTGGTTGAGACCCTTCTTATAGCAAAGCCCTGGCAAAATGGCTTTGGTTACCTGCTTTCTGCAGACCACAGTAATGTTTTCTGTCGCAAATTGCTGCAAACCAGAAGCAGGAAATTCTGTGTTACATAGTCTACTGAAGTGACAAGTCCCCACTGCAGCAGGCTGCAGCTATGTACAACAGTTCTTTGACAAACCCACTGAGGGGTGAATTACAGGATCCAGAGGAGGCTTGGGTGAGGGACCAAGCTACGACAGAAGGGGTAATCCATGTTTACTAAAGAAAGAGGACATCTCGGATGTCCTGGAGACGAAAGCCTCATCTCAAGAGTAGATGCAGCAGAGAAGGAGAAACTGGGAGTAAGGGGGGGCTTATTTCCAAGAGGCAGTGGGAGGAGGTGCAGACCAGGTAACTGTGGGAGTCAGTGGTTTATATTAGAACCCACCTCCTCCCAGATGGAACATATGGAACCTTTCTCTCCCTCTGTCCCCAAACAAAACAAGGATAGAATTCCCCTGGTCTCACTTCCGCCTAGAGATAGACACAAAAAGCTGGAGTAACTCGGGTCTGAAGAAGAACTCTCGACCTGAAACGTCACCTATTCTTTTCTCTAGAGTTGTTGCCTGACCTGCTGAGTTTCTCCAGCTTTTTGAATCTGTCTTCGGTGTGAACCAGCATCGGCAGTTCCTTCCTACTTAATTCAGCATGGTTCAGGCTTATTGAAAAGCAGCAGATCTCAACAGAACGCGCTGAACCTGATAGTGTTAGCATGCGGGGATTGCTGGTCGGCGCGGACCCGATGGGCCGAAGGGCCTGTTTCCGCATTGTAGCTCTAAACTAAACTAAACTAATTTATTTTTTTGTTTAAATCAACTAATGCATATAATTAACAACCAAAAAAAACATAACTTCCCTTTGCCTCCTAATCTTGCCTTCCCTTTGCCTTGAATCTCCTTTGAAATCCGTACTGTTTTAGATTCCGTGTCAGAGGGGTCTCAAGAACCTGTCGGTACATCCTAGTCTTCCTGTGTGTACATGAGTACGGGACTTGTTTCTGCTTGAATGTCGGAATGTCAATGGTTCCCTTTAGATCCAGTAGATTCAACAACATTAAATACCATGCTGATCCATAATTTTTCTCACTGAAATGGAAGCATTTTTGTACTGGTTCCAATTTCTTTCCCCTGGGAAAAGAAACTCAAAGCTTCCAAGCTAAACCAAGGAAACCCGATTTTCTTTATCCACGGAACCAGCCCTGGCTGGAGAAGGAAGGTGCGGGGGTGGAGTGGGAGGGTGGAGACGGGTGGATTTTTATACTTGGCAATATATTTTACAGGATTATGTGTGAACAGATTGGACTGTAACAGTGCTCATGTTAAACAGAAATGAAATGAAGGCTAGCTCCTATTGTTGAATCAGAACAGGAAGTTTGCAAAGGAACTTCGGAATATGGTCTCATCAAGTACTTTACAAAAGTAAAGCATATTAAACCACATACCATGTGATTTACAGGTCCTATTTTGAATCACTTCTCTGTGGATTGTCACCTTGTTGTGGTGGAGAAGTTTGTGTGGACATGAAACCCTGAGAGCAATGCCGTCTGGAGCTATGCTCCTGGTAGGGTCACCAATGGTGGTAAGGTCGAGGGGGAGGTCTCTGACAAAGAGCAATCCAACCAAGACCTCAATGGTGGAACAGGCGGAGGGCGAAGGCTGACCTTAGTGGAGCGTCACAATGGCTGGGAAAGGCGGATGAAGGCTGCAGCAGAAAAGAGTCTAGGTCATCTTGGACTCCATGCCACTGGATCCTGACCCAGATCTGTCAATGACTATGGGGTGGCTGTCTATGCACCAGTCTCCCCATGTTAAATAAAATCACACACAGGTGTCCTCCATATAGGGACTAGCACCCCGGAGACACCCATGGTCAGCCATGACCGTAGGGGGCCTAAGAAGAAATTTTGAATCATTAACACAGATCAGTGAAGGAAATGTTGTGAAAACCATTCAAAATTAAAATAATCCATTCAGCAGAAAATGCTGAAAACATTTAGCAAATCAGGCAGTATCTGTGGAAAGAGAGTTAACATTTCAGTTCACAAACCCTTTGTCAGGCCCAAATGTTAACATAATTTTGCTTCACAGAAGTGGCCTGACTATACTGTTTTTTAATTTCAAACTGCAGCATTTACACATTTTTCATTTTTTAAAGTTAATTATTTTGATCTTACAGTGGGCAGAAAATGACATTCTGTAAATATCAATGTTGGAGAGTGCTGAAACTGTTTAGTGGGCCTGTCCCACTTACGCAACTTTTTCGGTGACTTTTGGCACCTGTCATAGGTCGTTGCAGGTCAGTGAAAAATTTCAACATGTTGAAAATTCAGCAGCGACCAGAAAGATGCTTCAACTCTTTGGGTGACTGAGGAGATTACTCAGGCATACAGGTGACATCCAGGCAACATGTCGCGGGGTGAAGCCTGTATGGTCGTGAATAATTGCCCAAAGAATCGTACCTTGTTCTGGCTGCCGCTGGATTTTCAACATTGAAAATTTTCGGCGACCTGTGACGGGTCCCGGCTGTCGTCGAGAAAGTCGCGTAAGTGGGGGTGATGGGAGAGCGGAGGGAGGAGTGGGGGAATGCAAGAATTAGTTGAAATTAGATAAATCAGCATTCATACCGTTGCGTTGTAAGCTGCCCCAGAGAAATATGAGGTGCTGTTCCTCCAATTGGCATGTGGCCTCACTCTGACAGTGGAGGAGGCCAAGGCCAGAAAGGTCAGTGTGGGAATGGGAAGGGGAGTTCAAATGTTTGGCAACCGGGAGATTACATAGGCCAAGGTGGACTGAGAATAAGTGTTCAGTGAAACGATCGCCTAACCTACACTTGGTCTTGCTGATATATATATACACCGGGAACACCAGATACTGTTGAGGAACCTGGTTGGAGTCGAGGGAGAGGGTACATGGACAGGTGTTGCATAACCAGCAAGTCGGGAAATGCCAGCATCTGCAGTTCTTTCCTATACCAATATCTGCATGTTCTTCTTTAAGCCTCGACCCATCCAAATCTGAAGGAAGGAGATAAAATATCAACTATACTTCTGGAAACTTATTGGAAAATGAGCTCACCTGCTACTGTTTGATTAAGATCAGACCGTGTCTGACTGTCATGACACTTAAATCACTCTTTGACATTCACTGCTTCACACATGTGGAATGGCTACTTGGTGGAATATCAGAAGATTGGTCAAGTATTCTGGAATCATAGTATGACATCTTTAGCAGAGAAGAAAAGTTAAATTGTCCACTGACTTATTCCCCTCCCCCTCAAACTCTATGTAGCACAAAGTGGAAAAAGGACACCAATTCTTTATTCCCTGCAACTTGCTCCTATATGCCTTCACCTCCCAGATCCAAAATCTTGGCTTTCTAATGCACATAGATGATGAAATGACTTGGACAAGAGACAGATAGTCAAGATGAGTAAAATAGCATTTTGGAACACTGAAAAAAAAATTAAATCAAAGATAGACACAAAAAGGCTGGAGGACTCAGCAGATCGGGCAACAACTCTGGAGAAAAGGAATAGGTGACGTTTTGGGTCGAGACCCTTCTTCAGTCTGATGATGAAAGGCATGAAGAAGGGTCTTGACCTGAAAAGTCACCTTTCCCTTTTCTTCAAAGTTGCTGCCAGACCGGCTGAGTTACTCCAGCTTTTTTTGTGTCTATCTACAATGTAAACCAGCATCTGCAATTTCTTCCTACGCAATTAAAACAATATCACATTTGAATGAATGAATGAATGAAAATCTGGTGAGGAAGTGCTGGCAATTCAGGATTATAGTTTAATTGAATATTTTTTAATTTATTTCTCTTTAACCCCAAGCTTTTTTTAATCTGCACATAAGAGACTCTAAATTGACATTAAGAACTTCCTCCTAATTTTGCATTAGTCCAAATTCGGAGAGATACTGTATCCAATAATTCAGTGGGTCAGTGAATGTAAGGAGTGCAATAAAAATTGCTGCCCCCTACTTTAGCTCTCTGTTTCCCCAATACTTTGGTTATTATTTCCATCATGATCCATGGGCCAGGGTCGAGACCATTATGAAGCAAGCATGATTGTTTTACTTTAGCACCAACTGGCACTTCAGTTCCTTCCGTCATGTTCAGGGCTGGGAAACAGGTGACATTTGGAAGCTTGCCATCAAGAATGAGCACAGGCCTCCCCCATCCCCCGCACCCCCCCTCCTCAGCTGCAACCAAGTATTTCACATTTGGTATTACAGCTGTTTCCTCCACAGAGTCCAGGATCATTCTGAATTACTGTTGGTCTACGTCCCACAGCAAGTGCCTTGAGCTTTTACAGAATTTTTGTTTTCCCCTCCTTCGGTAAAAGTCTTACATTCCAATGTAATAATTGAATTGTTTACTTGTGACAAAACTTTCCTCTCAGCTCTCCTCGGTTTTACTCACCAAAATCTCAGATTTCAAGGCCTGATGATTAGTCTTAAAGCAAAGGAGAATTTTGGGTTCCCAAACCCTGCTGCTCCCTTGTCAGGTCCGATAGAAGTTCCTTCCTGCCCTCTCATGACTTCCTGACTGGGACTGCCTTATCACTGCAAAAAAATGTAATGGGCTTGTATGGCAGAAGTTGGTTTCAGCTCCATAAATGGTCATTTTGGCTGTGTAAGGTGAAGCAGAATCATTAAAATAATTGTCCCCACTTTGAGGTTGAGGTGACACAGCTCAGTTAAACTGTTTTCGCTAATTCAGTATGAAATCTCAGCGGAAGTAAATATTGGAACGTGTCACAATGTTTTGTGTTTGTTCATATTCCAAGCACATTGTGTTTATTTTTGTCTTGTAACATTGTTGCCAGAGTATAGTCTGTCTGTTCCTGATAGTGGCTGTGTTTGTGTTGGGGCACGGGTCAATCTGATAACAGTTTGTAGCCAGGGTACAATAAGAAATGTTTAAAATGGGACTGGTGCACAACTACTAACCTTCTGTAAAAAAAAAATCACTACATAATCAACAAACAAACTTCCACAGTTTAAAGGTTAAATTGTAAAATTGAATATTAATGAACTTGGTGTTTTTAACATTTATGGGAACACTGTAATGTTCCCATAAATTAATTAATTTCTCATTTATTAATTTATTTAATTTATTAAGTCATGGGTGTATTTATGTATAGAATTGTAGTCAATGCCTTCTATGTTCCGTTGTGCTATGCAAAGAAAGATTTTCATTGTCCTGTTTCATTGTTTTGACTCTTTTGACTCTTGACTCTTTGACTCTTGTAATGAATTTAATCAGTTAAACAAAAAGTGGGACTACTAATCCAGGTAAATCACTGCAAAATCCACAATGGTAGTTCAAGATTAAGGTGGCACATTGGTGCAGTGGTGAAGGTGCTGCCTTACAGTGCCAGACACCTGAGTTCGATCCAGATTATGGGTGCTGTCTGTATGGAGATTGCACGTTCTCCCTATAACTGTGTGGGTTTCCTCTGGGTGGTCTGGTTTCCTCCCACACTCCAAAGATGTACAGGTTTGTAGGTTAATTGGCTTTGAAAGTAAAATTGTCACACATTCCAAAGATGTGCAGCATATTTTAATTGGCTTCTGTAAACTGTCCCGAGTGTGTAGGATAGGACTAGTGTATGGGCAATCATTGGTTGGCGTGGACTCGGGTCGAAGGGACTATTTTCAAGGCTATATCTCTAAACTAAACTAAAGAAAGATTTTTAATTCTGTTTTTTAATTTCTGAAAGTAAAATAAAAGCTGATCTCTGCTAAGATGACCATTAAACTGCCAGACAGTGGTAAAGACCCAAATAATGGTATTTAACAGAAAGTCATAAGATCATAAGTGATAGGAATAAAATTAGGCCACTCTGCCCATCATGTTTACTCCGCCACTCAATCATGACTGATCTATCTCTCCCTCTTAACCCCATTCTCCTGTCTTCTCCCCATAACACCCTGTATTAATCAAGAATCAATTATTGAAAAAAAAAAGAAATGCACGCTTCTCCCTCTGACCCACACAATGTGTGACTCCAAAGATAGACACAAAATGCTGGAGTAACTCAGCGGGTCAGGCTGCATTTCTGGAGAAAAGGAATAGGTGATGTTTCGGCTTGAGACCTATGTGTGACTCCAGTCGCACAGAACCGCGTGGGTTTCCTCTGGGTGCTTGGGTCTCCTCCCACACTTGGCACGGTGACACAGTGGTAGAGTGTCTGCCTTACAGCGCCTGCAGCGCCAAAGACCCGGGCTCAATCCCGACTATGTGTGCTGTCTGTACGGAGTTTGTACATTCTCCCCGTGACTGTGTGGGTTTTCGCCAAGATCTTCAGTTTTCTCCTACACTCTAAAGATGTACAGGTAAGTAGGTAAATTGACTTGGGTAAATGTAAAATTAAATTGTCCCAAGTGTGTGTTGGTTAGTGTTAATATGCGGGGATCGCTGGTTCGGACTCGGTGGGCCGAAGGGCCTGTAACCATGCTGTATCTCTAAACTAAACTAAACTAAACTGTTGTTCACTTTAAAACGCCCTCTCAAATATCCAACACACTAAATAATTATGTGCATTTGTTGTTGAGAAATCAATGCCGATGATACCAACATCTTGAGAAAGAATATAAAATTAGCACCAAATAAGCCACTTAAATAAGCCACTAAAATAAGCCACTTAAATAAGCCACTAAACTTTACGATTAAAACTCCTATTGTTTTAGAGAAACAATATCATTGCTTGAAGTTGCAATTATTTCACACCATAGCATTTGCAATATTGTGCACACCTGTTATTTTGGAATGATGTGTTCTTCATGAGTCTGGTATCTGAATTGATGTGAAGTTATGGTAAAAAAGACATTGTTCAGAATGTGTTACAGCTTGATGATTATCAATTGGATTTTAATGTGCAACTTGGTGCTCCATCAATAAAGCTGCAAGAAACTGTGCAGTTTTTGTTACCAACCCTTTGTTCGCAATGAATGTGAACTGCAATGTTGTTGGGGTCCCTTACAAGAAGTTCAAAGTGTGAAGTCCAGGTCTGTTTAATGGCAGGATTAGTGATATAATCAGAGGCACTCAAATTCAACCTCTGCGATGGGTGGGTACAAATTGCAGTGAAAACAATACACATGCCATCCCTGAGTGACGGACAGCTTCAGTTTTTACAGATGTCCGATAGATGATTTTGTCCGTAAGTCAGAATATACATAAAAATCATTTGATATTATTGACATTAAAAATAGACAATAGGTGCAGGAGTAGGCCATTCAGCCTTTCGAGCCAGCACCGCCATTCAATGTGATCTTGACTGATCATCCACAATCAGTAACCCGTTCCTGCCTGCTCCCCACATCCCCTGACTCCACTATCTTTAAGAGCCCTACTTAGCTCTTTCTTGAAAGTATCCAGGGAACCAGCCTCCACAGTTCTCTGAGGCAGAAAATTCCACAGACTCACAACTCTCTGTGTCAAAAGGTGTTTCCTCATCTCCGTTCTAAATGGCTTCTCCTTATTCTTAAGCTGTGGCCCCTGGTTCTGGACTCATCCAACATCTAGAACATGTTTCCTGCTAGCGTGTCCAAACACTAAATAATCTTAGGGTACACAAAAGGCTGGAGAAACTCAACTGGTGCAGCAGCATCTAAGGAGCGAAGGAGATAGGTGACGTTTCGGGTCCAGACCCTTCTTCAGACTGGTTAGGGATCAGGGAAACGAGAGATATAGACGGTGATGTGGAGAGGTAAAGAACAATGAATGAAAGATATGTAAAAAAGTATCGATGATAAAGGAAACAGGCCATTGTAAGCTGTTTGTAGTGTGAAAATGAGAAGCTAGTGCAACTTGGGTGGGGGAGAGATAGAGAGAGAGGGAATGCCAGGGCCCGAGAGCTGAGGGAGAGGTGGGAAGGGGAGGAGACAGCCAGGGTTAACAGAATTGAGATAATTCAATGTTTTAGCCCAGAGGATGCAGACTCCCCAAGCGGAATATGAGGTGCTGTTCCTCCAACTTGCGGTGTTGCTCACTCTGGCCGTGGAGGAGGCCCAGGACCGAGAGGTCGGATACGGAATGGGAGGGGGAGTTGAAGTGCTGAGCCACCGGGAGGTTGGGTTGGTTATTGCGGACCGAGCGGAGGTGTTCGGCGAAACGATCGCCAAGCCTCTGCTTGGTCTCACCGATATAGATCAGCTGGCATCTGGAGCAATGGATGCAGTAGATGAGGTTGGAGGAGGTGCAGGTGAACCTCTGTCGGACCTGGAAGGACTGCTTGGGTCCCTGAAAGGAGTGGAGGGGGGAGGTGAAGGGACAAGTGTAGCATCTCTTGCGGTTGCAAGGGAAAGTGCTCGGTGGAGCGGGAGGGAAGGGAAGAATTGACAAGGGAGTTGCGGAGGGAGCGGTCTTTGCGGAAGGCAGACAGAGGGGTAGATGGGAAGATGTGGCGAGTGGAGGGGTCACGTTGGAGGTGGCAAAACTGGCGGAGGACTATGTGTTGGATGTGCCGGCTGGTGGGGTGAAAGGTGAGGACCAGGGGGACTCTGCCCTTGTTGTGAGTGGGGGAATGGGGAGAGAGGGCAGTGTTGCAGGGTATGGAGGAGACCCTGGTGCAAGCCTCATCTATAGTGGGGGAGGGGAATCCCCGTTCTCTGAAGAATGAAGACATTTGTGATGACCTGGTGTGGAACACCTCATCCTGGGAGCAGATGCGGCGTAGACGGAGGAATTGGGACTAGGGGATGGAGTCCTTACAGGAAGCAGGATGGCAGGAAGAGTAGTGGGGGGGGGTAGGGAGCCGGAGTTGTTGAAGTCGGTTATGGTGCTCGAGATGGTGGCCTGGTGCTCGTCAGTGGGGTCATGGTCCAGGGGTAAGTAGGAGGAGGTGTCCAAGAGTTGGTGCGTGGCCTCCGCTTTATCTTATATGTTTCAATAAGATTCCCTCTCATCGTTCTAAATTCCAGTATACAAGCCCAGCCCCTCCATTCTCTCAGCATATGACAATCCCGCCACCCCGGGAATTAACCTTGTAAACCTAGGCTACACTCCCTAAATAGCAAGAATGTCCTTCCTCAAATTAGGGGACCAAAATTGCACACAATACTCCAGGTGTGGTCTCACTAGGGCTCTGTACAACTGCAGAAGGATCTATTTGTTCCTATATTCGATTCCTCTTGCTATAAAGGCCCAACATGCCATTCGCTTTCTTCACTGCCTGCTGTACCTACATGCTTACTTTCATAGTCTGATGAACAAGGACCCCCAGGTCTCATTGTACTTCCCCTTTTCCCAACTTGATGCCATTTAGATTGTAATCTGCCTTCCTGTTTTTGCAACCAAAGTGGATAACCTCACATTTATCCGCAGTAAACTTAATCTGCATGCATCTGCCCACTCCCCCAACCTGTCCAAGTCACTCTGCATCAGTCTGTATACATTTGACATGGTGGGCAATACTAAGGACCTCCAATAACTTCACACTGCATCAGCAATAGGCAGCTGCATATGTCTGGTTCTGTTAGCCATTCAGCTGTAACCAGGAAATAACTGCAATAAGTTATCTTCCTGCACCCACACAGTTGTATCGACACTTGAGCTCTCATGATTATCAACTACACCAGACCAGTCTGAAGAAGGGTCTCGACCCGAAACGTCGCCTATCTCCTTCGCTCCTTAGATGCTGCTGCACCCGCTGAGTTTCTCCAGCTTTTTGTGTAACCCTCGATTCTCCAGCATCTGCAGTTCCTTCTTTAACACATCAACTACACCTTGTTGAGTTAGGTAGGGGCAAGGTGAAGTGTTCTTGCAGAGGTAGAATTAGAGGGAGGCATTATATAAAATAAATTCTTGGAAATGTTCTGCAGGCAAATAAGTCAATTTCAGTATTTGTGCAAAATTTGCCTAGAAATCGAATCACATACATTTGTTATTTTCCATGCCATGTGATGAGATTAGATTAGATTAGATTTACCTGTATTGTCATTGTCATGATTAAAACGGGCATTTTCAATCAAATATGTCCAGGAAGGAACTGCAGATGCTGGTTTATACCGAAAGTAGACACAAAATGCTGGAGTAACTCAACGGGTCAGGCAGCATTTCTGGAGAAAAATAATAGGTCCTCTAGTCCTTTTCCCCAGAAATCCTGCCTGACCCGCTGAGTTACTCCTGCATTTTGTGACAATTTTCAAGTAAGATGCCGGCTACTGCAATGGATGTGTTTTGCTGCAAACCTATTAATGTCAATGTCCATGCAACGTGAACTGGAATTCCCAGGTTCAAAAGTCAACCATCATTAAATAGTCACTAAATAAAATCATGGAGCATGTAATGTATTCATACATATTCATGTATATGTTAATCAGTTGGTGTTCAATATAAGCAGGGAATGTTGGGTAATAAATCTCTCTCTCGTGATCCAGGCAACCTGCGTGTAAGTTGTTATTCATTCTGCATCCGGAATATAACAAAATTGGCGAGGATGGGATAGAGTTTGTGAACTCATCCTTTAAATACAGTGCAGGACTGTTTTGCAACATACAGTATTGTTTAACCTTTTAAACAGTAAATACAGAATTGTGTTGCAGTTGTTTGCGAGCCGGACATGATAGGCCACAGATCTTTCTATGCAGGGGACTGTAGTTTAAAACAACAGCTGGACAAATCTTCGAGAGTTTGTCAGGCTATCTCTATGTTGTGTCTACGTGGCAAGATGTCGTCCTTGGGATTGTATAACATTTTAGAGTTTTTTTGTCAAGTTCCTTAAGCCGAATAGCCTTTGTACAGCTAAGTTTTAGGTGAATTGTTACACCAGAACAGACAGGAAATCGGGGTTTTTGAACGGACTTATAAAAAAAGAGAACACGGGCTACATCGGAAACCTTGGCACTTTTGACAAGAGTAGAGAGAAGTTCAGCTCCTATATGGAGAGACCGAACATGTTTTTCACGGCAAACAACATAATGGAGATTAGTGGTGAAGGAGAGATAGTGACTGAAACAAATAAGGCTGTTTGTGAATGCATGAAAGCAATTCTGCTCACGGAGATTGTTCCTGAAGTGTACGGCACACTCGTGAATCTCCTTGCACCCTTAAAGGCAAAATACGTGCCATTCAATGACATTATAAAGAAGTTGGAGGAGCACTTCAACCCAAAGTCTCTGGAAATTGCAGAACGCTCCAAATTTGGCACTAGAAACCAGAAGCAGAATGAGACAGTTAGAGATAGGATCAAAAGTGTTCATGTTGATCAAATTATTCCAGCCAAAGATGAACCAAAAACTGAACATGAAGATCTAATCCCTGGGTTTTTATCTGAAAGTGAGTTGGAAGAGACCACTGTGATTGAAACAACCATGAGCAGGTGGGTGGCACCACGAGACAATGGCAACGGACCCACCAGATCCACTTGGATGTGCACAAACCGGTGAGAAGGAACCACAAAATCCAGAAGCGGCGCATGAACGTGCCACTGGACCTTACACGTCTGGTAAGGAATGCATGAGCTGGCCCACGCTGCATCCTGCTTACGAAGACCATGCCACACAAACTTGGCTGCCACCAATGCAAAGTCACCTGGATGGAACGATGAGCCAGTCCATGAATATAGTTGAAAACTCCTCTGCCAAGCAACTGGAACGACAGGTCGCGGCCGGCCGGTGGAAGTATCAAACGCTGCAGGACCAAACAGCATGTCGGCCAACGCCCGATGCAGCAGTACAATATCCTTGCATCTCGTCACCATCACACTGAGCAGCAGCCAGCGCAGCATAGTCCAACCCCGAGGCGACAGACAGCACAGCATGGACAGCAGGACGGGCCAAAGCATCGGCCAATTGATTCAGCTTGCCGGCCATGTGCCGAACATCGGTTGCCAACTCAGAAACGAAAGCCAGGTGCCAGTACTGCCGAGCAGACCAGGTATCAGACTCCTTCGCAAAGGCAAACGTGAGAGGTTTGTGGTCCGTAAATGCAGTAAATGTCTTGCCCTCCAAGAAATACCGGAAATGCAGACCGCCAAATAAAGAGCCAACAGCCCACAGTCGAATGCACTGAAATTGCGCTCAGGATGGTGTAGGTGCCTGCTGAAGAAAGCAAGCAGTTGCCAACAACCACAGATGAACTGTTCGAGGACCCCTCTGACAGCAGCATCAGAAGCATCCATGGTAAGGGCAGTGGGGGCAATGGCCCACGGGTGCACCAGAAATGTGGCCGCAGCTAAAGCCTCCTTGGCACCCTCGAATGCGGCGTCAGACTCTGCGGTCCACACGAGATCCCGCGGCTTACAGGCAGGGCACAGGAACAAAGGCTGCATGATCCGAGCTGCCGCCGGCACAAAACGATGGTAAAAGTTCCCACAAACTCCTGCAGACCCTTGGCGGTAAGCGGCCGAGGAAACCGCCGAATCGCCTCCACCTTGCAGGGAAGAGGCGTAGCGCCCTGTGGGGTAACGTGATGCCCAAGGAAGGAGACGGAGCTGAGACCGAACTGCCACTTGGCGGCGTTAATGACCAACCCGTGATCCCGGAGCCGCTGGAACAGCATGAGGAGGTGAACACAGTGTTCGCGATGAGAACAACTGGTGACCAGAATGTCATCGAGATAAACTAAAACAAAGTTCAAACCACGAGCAACCATGTCCATCAGGCGTGGAAAAGCCTGCGCGGCATTTTTAAGTCCAAAGGCATCCGCAGCCACTCAAAGAGACCAAACGGAGTGATGATAGCAGTCTTGGGCACATCATCGGCGTGGACAGGAATCTGATGGTAGCCAGATCGACCTTCGAAAACATGGTAGCACCATTCAGATGAGCCGTGAAATCCTGGATATGCAGGATCGGGTAGCGATCGGCGATCGTGATGGTATTCAGGCGGCGATAATCCCCACATGGTCGTCACCCCCGGGATGACGTAGGAACCATGTGAAGTGGGGAAGCCCAAGGGCTGTCGGATCGCCGCATGATCCCCATGTCCTCCATGCACTGGAACTCCTCTAAACGTTAACTTGTCAGGCGGGAGGCAGCGTGCCCGAGCATGCAGTGGAGGGCCAGCGGTGAGGATATGATGTAACACCCCATGCCTTGGTGCAGCCGAATGGAATAGCGGGGTCAGGATCTCCAGGAACTCCGTCAGGATCGGGGCATAAGCCCCACCCACATCCAACACAGACCCGAGCTGCGGATCGGGAGCAACCACGGGCTGCGAGGCCACAGGCTGGGGGGGCATAGAGGAACGAGGCGCTGGCCCTGGACGTCCAACATGAGGGAATAAGCCCACAGGAAATCAGCCTCGAGCAATGGCTGGGAGACGTCGGCGATGGTGAAGGGCCACGAATAATGGTGAGAATCAAGGACAAACGGAACTGTCCGAGTCCCGTAGGAATGAATGGGGCTGCCATTAATGGTGATCAGGGCGGGGCCATGCTTACCAGCATGGGTATCGAGGTATGATGCTGATCTCAGCCCCAGAGTCCACAAGGAAATGAAGCCCAGAATGGCGATTCCTGACGTAGAGCCAATGTTTTTCACCAACCGTGATAGCCTCTACTGGCAATCGGCCGAGGCATTTCCCGAAAACAAGCGGGGGGCACTGCATTGGCGGGCCTCCACACCCCGGCATTGATAGTAATAACACCACTGGTGCTTACTGCAAACCACGGCTGTAGACTGCGAGCCAGCGAGCCAGACTGCGACCACATTCTGCTGAGCAGGCGAGTCGTCAAAGTTCTCGTCGGCGTACATGGCGAGAAGAAATCTGAAAATTGTTCGGATCGTCGGAGTCACCAAATGTAGTGAGACCAGACAGGTTGAGCGAAGAGGTTTTTTATTTTTAATAAAAATGATCAAAGAAAACCCGTGAAGTTCGTGAGTCTGTCTGCACTAACAATAATCTCCTGTCACTGGGAGGAGCGCTGACTAACTAACAGACACACCCCAAGAGCCGCGAAAACCGACACCCCAGAGGTCACATGACCACACCGACCAATGAGGAGGGTTCTGCCCACTCCACCCCATCATGAGTTGCCGCTACAATATCCAAGTTTTTCACAAGTACATTCCAGAATGCGTGAAAATAACTCAATACAAAATGTACCAAAGTTTGATTACAGCATTTCCCTTTGTAAAATTATTATTGACAATGCCTTAAGTGGCAGCGCTGCCCCAGCAGCAGCGGCTCGCCTGCAGTCCGTCTGTTTTTCTTTTTTTTCTGTTTTCTTTTGTCCTGCTTTAGTTAATTTTGGTTTATTTAGGTTGCGTATGTGTGGGGGGTGTGGGAGAAACATGCTTTTGGTCTCTTCCTTCGGGGGATGCAGCCTTTTCTTGTTGTATTCCCCGTCTCCGTCTCTGTCTGCGCTGAGGCCTAATGGCGGAGCTGGCGGCCTCCAACTGGGACCGACCTCGAGGCTCCAGGCAGAGCCAGCCAGGACTTACCAATGCGAGGCTGGCCGACTTCGGGGCTGTGGTGGCTTTGTGGCGGCGGCGGCAACCCAACTTTGGGGTGGTGTTGCTGCGGCGGCGACCCGACTTTGGGGTTGTGGCGGTGTTGTGGCGGCCACCCGACTTCGGAGCCTCGGAGCCTTGGAGGCTCGTCCGCGGGCCCAGTGGACAACATCATCGGGAGCTCGAAGGTCACAGGTTGTTTTTCCGAAGCTCCCGCACCAACAGCTTCATCCGCTGGACTGGAAGGCGGTAGCTTCGGTAGCGTCGACCGCCCCAGGCCGCGGAGTTTGAACCAGCCTGTTCGTGGAGCTCAGATTCAGCCGCAGGACTTGCTTACTATCACCCGGCGGGGTCACAACATCGGAGGCCTGGATTGCCTCAGCGCAGAAGGTGAACAAGGATGGAAGAGACAGACTTTAAGAGTTTTGCCTTCCACTACAGTGAGAAGGGCCTGGTAGACTCACTGTGGTGGATGTTATACTGTGTTCATTGTGTGTTTGTTATTTTATTCTATGTTATAACTGCAAGGCACGAAATTTAATTCAGACTGAAAAGTCTGAGTGACAATAAAACATACTTGACTTGATACTTGATACTTAACTAATACTGGTTCCTGGTAGGTTAATTTTAATGTTTGATAGGTCACATTTCATCTTGTCTTATAAAGTTTCTACATTGTTTTGTAAAGGTGCTGTATCCATTTGTGAGTTTCCATCAACATATGACCAGTTACATTGTATCTAATGACCTTGATTTGTCGTCATTATTGAATTTGTAGTCTTAATCCCCTGGGAGTCCTAACTCCATGCGATGCCTTTGTGTTCTGTCCAGTTTGGCATTTATGAGCATATAAATAATACTGTGATGAAAGGTGTGTAAAAAATTCGAGACTCTGGAGATTTGGGAATTGATGTAGAGTTTATTCAAACATGGTCTAGGAGTCTCCTTTTCAGGGAGTGCTCGTGGCTGCAGATATTATTTGTCTCCCCATCAACCAACTTTGATTTCCTTGATGTGGAAATTACAGCATGTCTCAGTGGTCAGAGCTGCCAAACTTTATAGTGCTGTTCGTAATCACTGTTGCCTGCAATGTGAATAAGGTCAAATTATTCAGCAGTACAAATATTGGGGGGGAAAAAAGCAGTTTGAAAGATTTAAGAACACTTTGTTGAACTGGGTCAGTGGGTACAATTCATGCAAAGGAGCAAAGAACAAAAACATGAGATTGACATACAAGGGTTACACAAAAAGCTGGAGAAACTCAGCGGGTGCAGCAGCATCTAAGGAGCGAAGGAGATAGGCGACGTTTCGGGTCGAGACCCTTCTTCAGTCTGAAGAAGGGTCTCGACCCGAAACGTCGCCTATCTCCTTCGCTCCTTAGATGCTGCTGCACCCGCTGAGTTTCTCCAGCTTTTTGTGTAACCCTCGATTCTCCAGCATCTGCAGTTCCTTCTTTAACAGATTGACATACAATGCTGGATCAACTCAGCGGGTCAGGTATCATCTCTGGAGAAAAGAAATAGATGATCGGTCTTCAACCAAAACGCCACCTATCCCTTTTGCCCAGAGAAGGTACCAGACCGGCTGAGTTACTCCAGCATTTTGTGTCTTTCTTCGGTGTATACCAGCATCTGCAGTTCCTTACCACACAAAAGTAGGAGTATCATCTGAAAATAATTATCTAATAGCAAGCAAAAATGTCCATGAGTTGGAATAGTTCTATCAATAAGAATTTCAAAAGAGTAAATGGCAATAGGCTTCATTAACAAATGTTAGGGTAAAGGCAGAATACTGCGTATAGGAGACACAGAAAACTGCAGATGTTGGAAATTTGAGCTTAAAGCAAAGTGCCAGAGAAACACAGTGGATCAGGCAGCATCCGTGGAGGGAATGGACAGATTACATTTCAGGCCGGGTCCCTTCTTCAGACTGATGGAGTAGGGGGGAGAAAGCTGGAAAAGAGAGGTTAAGTTGGGGGCAAAGCTGGTGAGTGATAGGTGGATACAGGTGAGGGAATGAGTATAAAACCTGGGACATTATATTTAAGTTGCACAAGATGTTGGTGAGACTGCACTTGTGATGAGTTTTAGCCACCCTGCTATAGAACAGATGTCATTTCGCTGGAAAGAGTGCAAAATGCAGAGGTGATTTACTAGAACATTGCCAGGATTCAAGGCCCTGAGCTAAAAGGAGAGGATGGGTGGGTTAGGACTTCATCCCTTGGAGCATGGGAGGCTGAGGGGGATCTGTCAGAGGTGGGGAATCAAGAACTAAGGACAGGTTCAAGATGAGAGGCCATACCTAAGCACATCCCAATTAACAAATTGTCCAGAAATAGACTACTGATCCAGCATGCCAGATGTGCTATGTTTTGCAGCCATTTTCTTAGTCCAGTCCATGCTTGGTTGTTATGAGCAGTCCCCATTCTGGGAAGCCCTAGGCTGCCGCATGGCCTCCAGCTGTTGCCTTCCTTGGACGTGTGGATTGGCCAACGAACCGCCGTCCTCTCCTCATCCATGAGGAGATCATACGATCATAAGTGATAGGAGTAGAATTAGACCATTTGACCCAACAAGTCTGCTTCTCCATTCAGTCATGGCTGATCTACAGTATCTCTCCTTCTCAACCCCACTCTCCTGCCTTCTCCCCATAACCTCCAACACTCGTACTAATCAAGAATCTTGTGGTGCCACCCGGTGGTTAGGCCTCTTACTGTGCGAACCCTCAGCAGTTGGGGGCAGGGTCATGTGAATGGGTTTGGCGGAAAGGAGTTGTCACAGGGTTTTATTGGTGTGCCCTGGTATATATAAAATGAACCTTCCCCCATTCGTGTGCATGCTGATCACTTTACTGTGTTAATGAAGATCTCTTTGTTCCACCACGCGTGGCTTGCTTATTCGCCCACCATATTGGCGACGCCAACGATCATGACAAAACGGTCACTTTGGATTTAAACTATGGATGCAGCCAACAATCAACCTCAACAGCTCGAGCAGCCAGAGGTTGCTGTCAATCCAGCCCAGCAAAATGCTGTCTCCCTGAGGCTGCCTGTGTTCTGGACATCGCAGCCCCAGGTGCGGTTCCAGCAGGCCGAGGCCCAGTTCCACATCCAATGCATCACGGCTGATGACACCCAGTATTATTATGTGGTCGGCGCGCTGGTCGCCTGGTCCATTACCTACGTGCGCTGCTGGATGAGGATAAATACGAGGGCATCAAAGCACTACGCCTGCGGACTTTTGGGCTCAGCAGCCGGGACCGCAGAGCATGAATCATGCACATGGGCGGCCTCGGCGATCGCAAAACGTCGAAGCTCATGAGTGAGATGCTCACCCTCATGGACGGTCATCAGCGCTGTCTTCTCTTCGAACACGCTTTCTTGGATCAAATGCCGGACGACATCCGCCTGATCTCACCGGTGAGGGTTTTGCTGGCACAGCCAGCGGAGTGTGCAGACGAGCTGTGGCAGTCCAAATAGCAGGGTGGTGGCTCGATCGATCGAGTGTCGGCGGTGCCCTGGAGGGCCCAGAGACCAGGCCCTGCATCCACTGGGAGTTTGGCTGCGCCGCCTGTCGCGGGTGACCCCAGTGGTGCTACTACCATCAGTGCTGGGGTCCTGCTGAACTTCAGTGCCACCCTTCCTGCTCGGTTCCGGGAAATTCCGGGGCCGGCCGCCAGTAGTCGCCGCGGTGGTCAGCCTGAAACATCACCTTTACGCTTGGGACTGACATTCGGGACAATGGTTCCTCGTTGATACAGGGGCAGAGGTTAGCGTTTTGCCCGCATCGGGGGTCGACACTCGTTCCGGCAAGTGGGGGCCTTCTCTGACTGCATTAAATGTCAGCCCCATATGAATGTATGGGGTTTGTACGGTCCCGCTCATCTTTTACCCCTGTTATTTTACCTGGACTTTTATGGTGTCCAATATCTCCTAGCCCTTGCTGGCCGCAGACTTCCTCCAGGCCCAATCCTTGCTGGTGGATGTGCGGGGGCAACGCGTTGTTCATCTCTCCTGTGTGTTCAGCTGATAGAGCTGCTGCCTCACAACACCATAGACCTGGGTTCATTCCTGACCTCGGATACTTTGTTTTAGTTTAAAGTTTGGAGATATAACGTGAAGACCGGCAATTCGGCCCACCTATTCCAAACGCCCAGCGAGCTCCATACACAAGTTCTATCCTATGCACTACTTACTATTTACAGAAGCCAATTAACCTACAAACCTGCAAATCTTTGGAATGTGGGAGGAAACAGGAGCACCAGGAGAAAACCCACACGGTCACAGGAAGAACGTACGAACTCCGTACACACAGCATCCATAGTCAGGATCGAACCTTTGTCTCTGGTACTATAAGTCAGCTACGCTACCACTGCACCATTATGCCTTCCCACTGTCTGTGGTGTAGATTTTGGATGTTCCCCTTGTGACTACATGGGTTTCCTCTGGTTGCTCCAGTTTCCTCTCACATCCAAAAGAAGTGATGGATTTGTACATTAACTGGTTTCTAATTAATTGCTCCTAATGTGCATGAGAAAATGGAATAACATAGAGCTATTGCAATGGGTGATAGATGGTTGGGTGGACTTGGTGGGCCTGTTTCAATGCTGTATCTCTAAACAAAATAAATATCTGAAGAAGGGTCTGAAGAAGGATCTTGCTTTGCAAGATACACTGACTTGCATATAACGGGTGGGTGGGTGATCAAAAGATACATTGACTTGGTCAAGACTTTGAGGTGATCCGCCAATTGCTTTGCTGCTGAACTGGAAGTTTCAAGATTAAAATAAGTGTCGATCCATAGTTTTAAGGTTCAAAGCTTCAATGGGCACAATGAGACACAATGTAAACTGACCAACATTTGAGATTTTGCACAGATAGAAAGTGTCAGATTTTCAACACATTGGCAAGTCTTGACACCTAGTCCAGGATACTTGAAAAACAGGATTGTTTTTATTTGTTTTTTTCTGTAAAAATTAGTGCAGCAAATAATCATAGCTGGCATGGACATTGAATGTTTATAATTTAATGTGGAGACAAATCAGCAATATTAAGAAATGGGGGTCCATGTATGAAAAGCAAAGATCCATTTACAAAAAACACTTCTAATGCAGATTTTTTAGTGTAGATAAGGGATGATGGTGGTAATGAGCCAAAGTAAAGTACCTATGTGTAAGTGACCAATCCAATTGGATCTAAAACAATTCAGAGAATTTAAGCTCACATCTGGTATATTGTTTGATTTTGAATTTGGCTTAGTTATAAATCTCATAGAGAGGTGCAAATGGAAAGGTAGAATGTCAGCAGCCTAAACTTGTGCTGAAACCTTTGGTTATATGTCAGCCCATTAGATTGCTACCTAAGGAACCAGAGATAATTCTTCCGTCTGACGAAAAGTCCCGACCTGAAGCATCACCCGTTCATGTTCTCCAGAGATGCTGCTTGACCCACTTTGAATTACTCCAGCACATTGTGTGCCACTTTTGTTGTTGGATTAGGGGGGAACAGTGCACTGAAATGCAATATCAGCCTAAATTAACTACTTATCGTTATGAAAAAAATCAACAACATTTTGACCTGAGAAGCCCTGATGTCAATTGAGCCAGAGGGATGGAACTTCTGCAGGACTTCGCTAAAGCGGTTGAACTTTGGCTTTGAGAATGAGTTTGGCAGAATGTTTAATTGTAAGTGGCATTGTGATCTCAACCAACAACAATGCGATTTTTGTGTCACCTTTAAGATAGTGAAATGGAAGCAAGTATCTAGGAGTATCTAAAAGCAAAATTGAGATGGGATGACTGCACATTTGGTAGAAGACATTAGCGTTGGAAAGCCTTCAAAGAAGTAAAACTATCAAGGGCGATTCTGGAAGGCATTCATAAGAGTGGAATATATACAATAGGCCAAAGGAGGGGTATAGATAAGAAACTGAACGAAGAAGAATGGAATATTTTCCATGTAAGGCGAGAGGATATTGCAGAAATTGGGCATGACAATTGAAGGAAACAGCACTGAGGATCAAGGTTTTAAATTTAAAGCATTGGGAAACGGAATCAATAGTGTTAAAAAAAAAAGACATTTTGTGTCAGAAAGAACTGCAGATGCTAGTTTAAACTGAAGACAGACACAAAAAGCTAGAGTAACTCAGCGGGACAGGCAGCATCTCTGGAAAGAAGGAATGAGTAACATTTCGGGTCAAGACCCTTCTTCAGACTAGTTAGGGATAGGGGAAGCGAAAGATATAGACAATGACGTAGAGAGATAAAGAACAACGAATGAAAGATATGCAAAAAATGAACGATGAAAAAGGGACAGGCTGTTTGTTAGCTGTTTGGTGGGTGAAAATGAGAAGCTGGTGTGACTTGGGTGGGGGAGGGATAGAGTGAGAGGGAGTGCCGGGGTTACTTGAAGTTAGAGAAATCAATATTCATACATTCAATATGTATTCATACATTCAAAGACATGTTATTGGACTTGAGGCATGTGATGAAATGTTAGTTGCTGGAATTGATGGAATGTGGAGGATGAGAGTTTCCGGTTACTCTTGTTATAATGGTCAATTATAATAGTATAAATTAAAATCAAGACTAGAATCTAAATTTGAAAGGAAGCACTCTTAAGAAAAGCTGTCGACTTGTTTTTTTGTCCATTACCATCATGTGGTATTTCATACTGGAGCACATCATGGCATCAATCATGCATCACATGATGTTGAAAATTAAAACCAGTACTTCCTCCTCCCAAATATAAAAATCACCAACATATTCTGTGGTTAGAGGATACTCACCCAAAAAAAAGAGATAATTATTGAGATTGTACTGCAGACATTCAGTAAAGGAATGAAATTATGTGAATCTTTCAATAATGAACTATTTTTATAGTGCTG
Source organism: Raja brachyura (assembly GCA_963514005.1). The sequence goes on from OY740784.1 coordinate 50,799,725, forward strand.
TGCCATGTAATTAATTGGGCCACAGGGAAGAGAGCGGAGAAAAGGGCTGGTAGATGAGCGGTGGAATAAGGAGTGGGGGGTGGGGGGGGGGGGTGGGGGAGGGGGAGAGGGCGGCGAGTACAGAAAAATCAGTATGGTAATAGGAAGGAAAGTTAAAATAGTTTTTTTTTGATAATCATTACCTCATTATAAAGGCTATGTGCTAATGCTTTTATTTTTACACATTCTTACTTGCATTTTTCCCATCCATGCCGTAATCAGGTTCACTTAAGATTTAATCCTATCTTTCACAAGTTATTCATGATTAAAGTAAAAAAAAAAGGCAAAAACTGCTTCTCACAGAGAGCCTTTTTCCAGGAGCTTCCTGTGATGATGTCCCAATGCCACTCACAATGCACCAATCACAATGAGCTCTCAAGCTGCCATGCCACAACCCCCCGCCCCCTCCACCCCAGGTTATTCATGATTAAAGTTTAAAAAAAAGCCAAACTCACCTTTTAAAACACCAACTTCCAGTGACGTCACAATGCACCCCCCACCCCCCCCCACCCCCACACACACACAATGCGTCCCCCGCTTGGTCGGCTTGGCCCACCTTGCTTTTATCCACTTTCTCAGCCCCGCTCACTCGGCTCCGCCCCTGGGGGAACAGGTTATGTTGGGGGAATGGGTGATGGGGATGATTGACTCTGGGGGGCACCCATCTCCGGGATCAGCGCTGACGCCACGTTCTGGGGCCAGCCCTCCCATGTGATGCAGCACCCCCCGCCCCCCCCTCCGCATTGGAGGACGGGACTCAACTGGTCCCAAGTGGTCTAGTATACCTATAAAAGTCTAATCTTGTATGTGTGTTGTATGTATGTATGTCTGTATGTTTTGCATCCTGCTCAAAATGCTACGTGCTCGCACTTAGATGTTTACATATTCTTACTCGCTTTCTTCCCTTCCACGCCGCAATCAGGTTCACTTAGAATTTTATCCTATATTTCAAGCTATTCAGTTTTTTTTTAAAGGCAAAAATTGCTTCTACCAGATAGCCTTTTTCCAGGAACTTCCAGTGCAGTCCGTCTGTTTTTTCTTTCTTCGTATCCTGTTAGGTGTATATTTTTTGGTTTAGTTTACTTTATTTTTAGCTGTGTATATGAGGGGGGCGGGGGATGAACGAAACATTTTAATCTCTTCTCTGTACAGGGACTCGACCATTTCCCTGTCGAGTCTACGTTGTCGTTGGGCCTAACATCGTGGAGCCGGCGGCTCCAACCGGAATCGACCTGGGGCTCCAGTTGCAGAGCCTGCGGACTCACCATTGCGGAGCTGGCTGACTTCGGAGCTGTGGCGGTGCTGCGGTTGCGGCTGTGACCCGACTTCGGAGCTTCGGAGGCTCCAGCTGCAGGCCCTGTGGACGGTAACCTCGGGAGCTTGCGGGTCCCTGGTAGGAGACCGCTTTTCGGAGCTCCCGCAATGGCAACTTCTCCCGCCCGAATCGAGGAATTTAAATCGACCCGGAGCACGGCCTTACATCGCCTGGTGCGGCTTTAACACCGCAGGACTTACCATCGCCTGACGGGGGCTCTAACATCAAGAGCCTTGATCAGCTCGATGCAGCAGTTTGACTGTCTGACTGCGGGAGAATAATAATAAAGAGCAGAGAACAGGGAAGGGATAAGACTTTTCCCTTCCATCACAGTGAGGAGGTGTTTGAAGATTCACTGTGATGGATGTTTGTGTGGAATTGTGTTAATTGTGTGTTTTGGTTTTTGTTGTTATGACTGCAGGAACGTAATTTTGTTTGAACTTTAATGTTTAAATGACAATCTCTCCCATATTTTATAATCGGAATTTATCAGACGCATTCTAAGGGCTGAATCAGCCGTTCATGGGGCCTTTCAGCATCCAGCGCGGCTTAAAAACAAACTGCTGCATCAAGGCGATCGAGGCTCCCAATGTTGAAGCCCCCGTCGGACGATTAAAGGCCCTGTGAACAGGTCAATTCAAGCCCCACGATTCGGGGTGGATGAAGCTGCTGTTGCTGGAGTTCGGAGGCGGTCACCAACCAGGTCAGCTTCCGATGTTACCATCCACAGGGGCCCATGGCCGAAGCCTCACGTGTGTGCGCGCATGCGCACAGCCGCCAAGAAATTGTCCCCCCCCCCCAATGTTTTGATAGCGATTTCCGTGCCTGGCCTCAATGACATCACAATGGGACTTTGCAATGGTAACCGCAGCAGAAGGAGAGGTTGGAAAAGGGGAAGAGGGAGAGAGACAGAGACGGAGAGAGAGAGAGAATTACGTTGGGGGAACTGGTGAGTGGTGGAATATTGCGGTAGCAGCAGCTTTAAAGAGAAAGCTGCGCACCACCATGTTCAGTCCAATTGGGTTACACAAGGGAGGGGAATGTGTGACGGGGGTCGGGGTGAGTGTATGACAGGGGGAGGGGTCGAGTCAAAAGTCGAGTCTATTAATTGACTCAAAGATTGATTGGCGTTTTACAAAAGAAATTCCACAACTTTCCTCTGACACTGCCCGCAAAACACCCCCACATGATGAGTCCACACTGCCCACCCACCCTTCCCCCACTACTCCCCCATCCAACCCCGCTCCAGCCCCACCATACCCCCACACCCCCATCCCCACTCTCGTACCCACTCACCCACCCTGTCCATCCCCCGCCCCCACACTGGAGAGATGTTGCTTCACTGAGCAGACATGTTGACTGTAGCTGGGAAGTATTTAAAATACAAATGATTCCTTCAGTTATTTACAGATTGTTTCAATGCTTCACTCTATATACTTAGCACTCTATACTTGTGGAATTCTTTGCCACAGAAGGCTGTGGAGACCAAGTCAGTGGATATATTTTAGGCAGACATAGGTAGATTCTTGATTAGTATGGCGTCAGAGGTTATGGGGAGAAAGCAGGAGAATGGGGTTAGGTGGGAGAGATAGATCAGCCATGATTGAATGGCGAAGTAGACTTGATGGGCCAAAAGGCCTAATTATGCTATCACGATCTTAAGATTTTAATGACATTTGATATTTGCAACGATTTTCCCATTAGTATGTCATTTTACATTAATGTTTCAGTTGAGAAGTTAAGCATTGTCGTGGCATGAAAGATTATTTGGTAGACTATTGCTAAAGTCAAAACTTTATTCATTTTAATATATCAGTAAAATTACCGATTGACTCAGTGGAAAGGTTACGCCACAAACTGTTTTTGTTTGTGTTTACACGTACTCATGGAAACACCAATAAAATTTATTTGAGATTTGAATAGGTGACAACATTGGGTGGACTTGTTCTCAATAGTATTAATCATGATTAACTGTATAGAGTTGATATTTTGTAATTAGACACAAAACCAAGGTGATCTAAGATTTATTTAAATATCTAATTAATAATAAATTTTAACATAAAACTCAGGTTTATATCACTAGTGAAACAGAATGTTCATTTATCAGGATAGGCATCATTAACATGATTTATTTCAATTAATATAATACTGGCTAATGAAATTTGGATGCTTCAAGATATTAACACTAAGCCAAACTATTTGAAATTAAGGAGACACGAGACATGGCGGATACAGGAATCTTGAGCAAAAAACAAATTGCTGGAGGAACTCAGTGGGTCAGGCAACATCTGTGGAGGGCGTGGACAGACAATGTTTTGCGTTGAAACCCTGCACCAGTCTGAAGAAGGGTCCCGATCAGAAAAACGGTCTCTGCATTTCTCTTCATAGATGGTGCCTGGCATGTTGAGTTCCTCCAGTTCTATCTCATTAAAAATTATGCTCCATTTCATAGCAACCTTTGAATCAAAATCAGTATGTTCCATTTCTTCTGCACAAGAGGTGAGGAGGTGGGGAAATACAAACATTATGTCACGTGTGTTTGTGTGACCACTGCCAGAGAAAGTAGTTGAAGCGGGAACCAGGACAGCATTTGAAAAGCACTTGGACATGTACAAGGAAATGTTTAGAGGGATATGGGCCAAACACAGGCAAATGGGACGAGCTTAGATGGGGCAACTCGGTCAGCATGGGCAAGTTGGGCCAAAGGGCTGTTTCTGTGCTGTATGACTCTGTGACTCCATTAGCAACAAGGACAAGAAGTTAATCATGCACCATTGATTCAACTGATCAGTGATGCAGAACACCAGGAGGCCGTGAAGCATTATGGTTGAAAATCAAATTGATTCCTTTTGTGAAAGCTCAGTCAAAAACTTCCAATTTTTGTTCAATGGAATTGTTTTGAATGTAGCTAGGAAGTAGTCAAAATACCAATGTTTTTTTCTCAATACTACAACTTCATACTGGGAATGAATTGATTTGAGTTAAAGGGAAGGTAAAGATTACTTTTCTTTCTTACTCCAATTGATAAAAAAACTTTAAATGCATGTAGTGGCAGTGAATGAGCAACATTGTCTAATCTGCTTCCATTGGAAGTAGAGACTGATTTTAAAAGGAGTACACTTTGATCTTGTTATATGAAGCAAAACATTTCAGCACCTGCTTTGATTAATACACACCATGATGTTTTTGATTTAATTACCCATGTGACATTTATTTAAAATTGTGCATTTATTGAACTACTGGTACACATTAATTCACTTTACAATGTCAATGTCAGCATGTTCACACATGAACACATCACGTATCTTTTGAAAAACAGCCATAACAAATGCTTTTGGAGTAAAACATTTATTGAAGACAAATGGGTCAGGTTTCTAAACATTTTCATTACACTACATTAGGCAACAAAAGATTTAATGTAAAAATATTTATTTGTACAATTTTTAAGTATTTAAGTGCGAGGACAAGGTTTATTATCACCAAATAACCTTATAACAATTACAACACGGAAACAGGCCATCTCGGCCCTTCTAGTCCATGCCGAACACTTACTCTCACCTAGTCCCATCTTCCTGCACTCAGACCATAACACTCCATTCCTTTCCCGTCCATACACCTATCCAATTTATTTTTAAATGATAAAATCAAATCTGCCTCCACCACTTCCACTGGAAGCTTATTCCACACAGCTACCACTCTCTTAGTAAAGAAGTTCCCACTCAAATTTTAATAATGACTTAAAATTAAAGAAACACAAAAAGTGCTACGATAAAATTATAGATAGATATGGAGTAACAAGCATCCATTCTAACATTAAAGCAGCCAACATTTAGAAGTTGTCAAGGTGATGTATTGGCGAATACATTCAAATAAAGTACGGATCTTTTGAGTTTAACTATGGAAGCTGGATAACAATTATTATTTACAAATGCTGATTTCATGGAAAATGGTATGATTGAAAGGGCGGCATGGTGGAGCAGCTGTAGAGGAGCTGCCTTACAGGAGACAGCGTTTTGATCCCGACTACGGGTGCTGTCTGTACGGAGTTTGTACGTTCTCCCCGTGACCGTGAGGGCTTTCTCCGAGATCTCCGGTTTGTCGGTTAATTGGCTTGATATAATTAGTGTGTGTGTGTGTAAGGTAGTGTTAATGTGCAGGGATCACTGGTCGGCACGGACTCAGTGGGCCGATGGGCCTGTTCCCTCCTTGAATCTCTGAAATTAGCTAAACTAAACTAAACTGAAATGCCATATGTACACTTTTGAAAATGTTGTTTATCCAAACTGGGACGAGTGTATTACCCGGTTACTATTCAAACACATCTAGTTCATTGGCATTTTATATGTAAACCTGGTGCATTACGGTCTCCATCTGTTCATTTACTTTACAATATATTTATTCTTATCAGTCTTGGTGGAACGATGCAATGATCTTAACTCTTTTTTTACAAACCTTTGGACCCTGAAGGCCAAACATCACGGTCTACTCGATGCCAGGTTTCAAAGATCTTCCAATGTTGAGGAAACCGGACCACCCGGTAGGAAACCCACGTGGTCACAGGGAGAACATGCAAACACCAAACAGATAATACCCGTGGTCAGGATCGGTCTCGGGTCCCTGGTGCTGTGAGACACTGCACTGCACATTGAGACTCCATTCAAGCCCCAATATGTCTCTCACTCTAAAATCCCTCAGAATTGTACTACCATGTTAGGCTTGGTAAAAATTCCCAATCTTCCAGACTACCATGTAATCCCATGCTACCTGCTCCATGGTCGGATAGTCGGCGGCTAAACCGTCTCCCTCACCTGGTTTTCCAGGTGAGGAGGGACTGTGGACCCCCCAGCAGGACCAAAAACAAAACCTGTCAAAGGGCGGATGAGCTTCTAGCTAGCCAACGGCCATCCACACTTCAGTAGAAGTTGTGATCACTGTCGTTCATAGCATTGTAAGGGATGATGATAAAGCACACGCACCAAAATCCTATACTTCCTGCGGCAGAAGTCCACAGGAACTGGAGGACAGAGATGTGTGGTGCGTCCGTCACCGTTCCCGTTGGAAACCAGCACCACTGCGTCGCTAATGTTTTCAACAATGATGAATGAATGTAAATATGCACTAGAAATGGCTCGACTGTAATCATGTTTTTGTTTCCTGCTGACTGGATAGCATGCGACAAAAGCTTTTCACTGTACCTCGTTATACGTGAGAATAAACTAAACTAACTGATGGGCAATGTAAGAATTTTAATTTAACACAGTAAATAAGAGACTCGATGGAAGAGAAAAACATTAACACTGGTTGCCAGCAGTACACAGGTGTGTGGGTATCAGCATACCATTATGTGCCCAGTTTCACTCATTTAAGAAGGGCCTGAAGAAGGGTCTCGACCCGAAACGTCGCCTATCTCCTTCGCTCCTTAGATACTGCTGCACTTGCTGAGTTTCCCCAGCTTTTTGGTGTAACCTTCACTCATTTAGTTCCATTGCTGAACTAAATGTACAGAAGTGTGTATAAACAGCAGCTAATGCACAACCCAACAATTGGAGCTGACAGCTAAATATACATTCCTCCCCGAGCTCATGGATTACTGAAAATATTTAAAAAAATTCAAATCTGATGATAACATAGAAAGTTAAAATGTTCAGAAGAAAAAGCATAAACTGCTGACAGCCATAGAATGAAATAGCACAGACATTTTTCTAAATATTTAAAAGGTTTAAAAACAAAGTACTTAAAAGGGTAGGCTCACTCATACACAAAATCTATAGATTTGAAGGTTTGTTAGACATATTCAATTAATATTTTACAAAGAAATGGTGAATTTTTTTTCAAGGAAATGGTGAAAGTGAAATGTAAAAAGAAGTTATAATGGTAAAAAGTTGGAGCACTTCCACATCCCATGGTCATTCCAAAGCACTTTCAGAGTCCAATAATTATTTTTGACGTAAAGTTATTATTGTAATGCAGGAAATTTGCCTCAAATTTAATGTAATGTGATTAGCCCCGAAGCTTGCTGAGGAATGCTGAAATATATTGTCTTTCTTGGCTTATGCTCACAAAGGCAAATAAATGATGTAGGGTTATCAGTAGAACATCCTTTACTAAAGGCTGCAACCTTCAACTAACTGGCAGTGGCTGGTACAATCATGATTCAAAGTCATACTCCAGGGTATACATTGTACTTTAAGGTGCTCTTACACCTATATACACTACACTACCTTTACTTTAAGATGGAAATAAACACAACCAAAATGTATATTTTTAATATCATATGTGTACCCATGTATAAACAAGAAATTGCAAATGCTGGTTTACACAAAAGGACACAAAGTGCTGGAGTAACTCAATGGGTCAGGCAGCATCTCTGGAAAACATGGATAGATTATGTTTCAAGTCGGGACCCTTCTTCAGTCTTTGATGATGATATTACTTGCCTATTTGAGGCAGTGCTTTCTGTAGATCCCTTCGCTAGAGGGGAGGTCAATACACCAGGCAATGTCTACCATTCCCTGCAGCCTCCTTAATTCCTCAGAGCTTAAGTTATTGAACCATCAACGAAGTTTACAGAGTATTTGTCAACATGCTAAAATTCTTTAATCTTCTAACAAAGTAGAGACATTGATGAGGTTTCTTTGTGATTGCAACAATTTGCTGGACCCAGGACAGATGTTTAGAGATATGCATGCCCAAGAACCTAAAGCTGCCAAATCTTTTTTCCCTTATTCCCTTGATCAAGCCAGGTTCATGGGTCCCTGGCTTTCCCTTCCTGAAGTCAAAAAACAGTTTTTTATTGTTACTGCATTGAGAGCAATATTGTTGTTCTGGCACAATTCAATGAGATAATCAAACTCCCTCCTGTACTCTGACACATCAATACATGTTTATCGTCTAACAACAGTGGTATTGTCAGCAAATGTAAAGATGGCGTCGGAGCTATGCTGGTGACACCATCAGGGATATAGAGACAGTAGAGCATGAGACTAAGCACACAGTCCTGAGGTGCTTCTGTGCTGACGGTCATCGAGGAGGGAATATTGTTGCCATTTCAGACTGATTGAGATCTGCTGGTGAGGAAGTCGAGGATCCAATTTCTTTGGGATGAGCAGGGATCCAGTTCCTTGAGTTTGATGTTAAGTTTAAAGGGGATGATGGTGTTGGATGCTGAGCTGTAATCGATGTGGAGAGCCAGTAAGTGCAAAATTGAGTCAGCGAGATTACATTATGCATCATGCCGTTTTCATTATTAGGACGCTCTAATTTGACGCAAAAATGACACAAAGGTTTATTGTCTGTGATCAATGAAATGTCAATCATTCAACAATGCCTGATATCGCAACCCCATAAATAATAGTCAGAGGATCTATTGCAATCTGAAGACTACATGGTGCGAGATGGAGGAGAAAGGAATGTTAAGGGGTGCAACAAGTTTTCAATCTTCAATTTCAACCAGTCTTAAGAACAGTCCCGACCTGAAACATCATCTACCCTTTTCCTCCAGAGATGCTGCCTGAGCCGTGGAGTTACTCCTGCACTTTGTGTTTATCTTCTATTTCAATTTGTGTATGGCTTTTCTCATTGGGGTTAATGTGCAAAAAACTAAAACAATTTTTACCTCGCGACCTGATTCAGATACATATAGGCCACAACGACCTGATATTTGGAAGCATATGTGACAGTTGCAATGGTATACAAATAACAATGGACCAATATAGAGTTGCTTTGCATGACTTGAGCGTTCTGGTGCTCTGCACCCAAAGTCAGGCATCCCCTTGTACAATAGTTTGTGAATTTAAAATGTAATTCAATATGCTTGCCAAACTTGGTAGGAATTTTGCATAATACTGAAACATCTCAATGAGAGAGATAGCTCAGTCACATTAATTAGCTCTCTCCCATGTAATAAAGTTACCAGATTTTCCCAGATGGGTTTTTGGTCAGACTTTGATTTTGAATTCTTTTTCGAGAACTCCATGCTCTTTAAATGTGAACTTGATCCACATCAGCAATAGATTCTGATTCTGTAATCAGACAAGTGCTTTCTTGGCATCTTCAAATGCTTCTATTCTTTACAGCCATGGGAATATCACCGTCATTGCATTTTAGGTCTATGAGCTTTAGATTTAGGTTTATTATTGTCCTGTGTACTGAGGTATATTGAAACACTTTGTTTTGCATGCTATCCAATCATATTATTATACATACTATACATACAATCAAGTGCAATAGGTAGAGCAAATGGTAAGATACAGAGTGCAGAATATAGTTCTCTGCACCAGTTCCAGAGTCAAAGTCCAATGTGCGCAAATGGGAGGTAAATGGGACATGACCCTAGCTGATGGAAGGACTGTTGAGAAGCCTGCTAATGAATATATCTCACTCTAAGCTCCCCCAAGTCTAGTTTCAGTCAATAAAATACTGAATCAAGCACTTGAACAATTAAACTTTATTTGGGATAACACAACAACAGTTCCCTTCTACTATACCTAACCACCGCGGGTTTGATCCTTGTATCTGCTTGGCCAAGCCCTTCTAGCTTCATGCAAGCAGAGACACTCCAAAAGGTCACGCAGTTCCAAGCGTTCTTCCAGAAGATCGACATCGGACCTCGTGGGAACTACTTTTTATAGGTCCTTGAATCTTAGGGGCTGAACCACATGGGGGTGGTCTCTATACAGTCCAATAACAAATATCAATTAACACTGTACATGATAAACAGTTCCCTAACCTAATAATGCAGTAACTAATACATTGTATTTGAAAGGAGCTTCTAGAAGGAAGCAAACAAGAATAAACATTGAAACGTGTGCCCTGAGATTCAAACAGTTTCTCCAAGGCTCAACAGTTTGACCAATCATCAATTAACAGGATGACCATCTCGCAACATTATTTATACTATTTACAATACCCTAGCAGTGATCCAATCCAAATGCACTTAAGGATTGTTTGCAAAACTGTAATACATTTTTATCAATTTAGGAGAAATAAGGAGAACACCTGGATCCCTCACCATCCTGCATACCAGTCTGAGCCTAGTCTGGCTGGCACCTTCCAAAGCCTGTAAATTTCAGCTAACAAGGGTTAAGCAATCCTGACAAGTGCAGGGATCCTCCATTTTGTGGTGTATTTAATTTGGCCAGTATTAACACTAGTAGAGGAGAAGAAGCTGTTCCTCATTCCGGTGGTGTGTGCTTTCAAGCTTTTGTATCTTCTGCCTGACGAAAGTGGACAGAAATAGGAATGACGGGGAGGGACAATCTTTTAACTATGTTGGCTGTTTTTCCGATGCAGTGTGAAGTATAGATGGAGTCAATGGTGGGGAGTCTGGTCTGTGTGATGAACTGGGCTACATACACAATTCTGCAATTTCTTGTGGTCTTGGGCAGAGCTGTTCCCAAACCAAGCTGTGATGCAAACTCTATGCTTTCCATGGTTCATCTGTAGAAGTTTGTAAGAGACATTGGAGACATGCCTAAAACTCTCAGTGGAAGTAGAGGTATTATTGTTCGTTTTTGGCTATTACTTCAATGTGGTAGTCCCTGACAAATCACCCGTAACATTTATGCTCAGGAACTAGAATGTCTCGACCATTTATATATAATTACATATATTATATATAATTAATAGACATTATATATAATTAATAGATCTAGGGTTTTATATCTTTTACGAAAGCAAATTATATTAATGTGCATTTATTAAGGTCTAAATCAAATAAAATAAAATGTCATCAGGTCTTGACAAGATTTAATGTTAATAAGACTTGTAGGCAGTGTCAGAAATTTTATCACCACCAATTAGGAAACCATGACCGACCGACGTTGCAGCGGCGTCTGCAGTCCATCTGTCTTTTTTTTTTGTCCCGTTGAGGATATAGTTTGGAGTGGGTTTGTAGTGGGTTTTTAACTGTGAATGTGTGGGGGGCGGGTGGGTGGGGGAAGCTTCCCTGTACTGGGACCCGACCATTTCTCTGTCGGGTCTCCGTTGTCGTTGGGGCCTAGCACTTTGGAGCGGCCTCTAACCGGAACGACCTGGGGGCTCCAGTCGTGGAGCTGCAGACCTACCATCGTGGAGCTGGCTGGCTTTGGAGTGTGGAGAGCTGTGGTAGCGCGCCGCTGCGGCTGTGGAGTGTGGAGAGCTGTGGTAGCGCGCCGCTCCAGCCGCAGGTCCGGTGGACGGTAACATCGGGAGCTCGCGGGTCCCTGGTGGGAGACCCCATTTCGGAGCTCCCACCCGAATTGCGGGGTTGAAAGTGACCTGGAGCGGGGCCTTACGTTGCCCGGCACGGCTTTAAAGGGCCGCGGGACTTGCTAGCGCCCGCTGGGGGCTCTAACATCAAGACCCGGAGCAGGGCCTTACATCACCTGGCGTGGCTGTAAAGGGCCACGGGACTTGCTAGGGCCCGCCGGGGGCTTTGACTTTGACATCGGGAGAAGAATGGAGAGCAGGGGAGAGACAAGACTTTGCCTTCCATCACAATGAATCTCCACCTCACTGTTCGTGTAAATTGTGTTGGTGTGTGTCTTGGTCTTTTTTTCTTGTTGTGTGACTGCAGAAACCAAATTTTGTTTGAACTTCATTTGAGGTTCAAATGACAAATAAACGGTATTGTATTGTATTGTATGAGGACTGAATTAACTGCATGGGTCAGTATGGTGTGGAAACTGATCCAACCCACATTTTTTCTAAATGTCTCTGATCGATCTTTGATTTTGAATTCTAGTGGAATTTGAATTATTCGCTGACTGCTCTTCATACAATGACTCTGCCAACATGAAGAGGCTATACGCCGAGCATTCTTCATACTCCTTAAAGGTAAGTGAGCTTGTTCCATACCAGTAATAGATTCTGATTCTGTAATCTGTTACATGCTGACATGTATCTTCTAGTGTTACTATTCTTTGTGGCAATGAGAATGTCATTATTGTCACATAACTCAGACATCCAGAGCCAAATTCACCTGTGCAAATATAGGACTGGTCCAGCTTGAGAAACCACAACGTTTGCAAACAAATCTTGCAAGATGAACAGCAGATACTGCTCATTGTCAACATTTTGAGTAACTTTACCATCCCAAGGAAACCACTCAGTCCCAACAATGGAGTTGCCCACTCAGTGATTTGGATCCTTAGCAGCGCCAAGTTCTGTTCCAACTTTTTCGGTTCTTGTTCCAGCTGCACGGAAACCTGTTCTCACCCAACAATAAGTGACCTGGGCTCTTGAATTAATGTGAATGTCGGCTCTGTACCCAATACTTCTAAATTATTTGGTGGAAGGATGCACACGCCAACAGCTGCCTTACTAACACCATATATCACAACCCAGTTGAGGTACTGTGATCACAGCCATCTCATAAAATTGGCCACAGTGAATGGCATTTGCTCTCCATTTCCCTGTGCCAGACTATGCATGAGATTCTGCCAACATTCTACAAGAACACACAGGAGTACACCCCTGGAATGGTATTGCAACTAATCCATGGAGAAATGTACACCCATGTCTTTCATCATCTACATAGGATGACATAAGATTTACCATCAACTTGATCTTGTCATCAACACAACCCCAAAGACCTATGATCATGTTAATTCATGGGGCTGTCTGGAGCGCTTGTGACATCTGGTCTATGAAACCCTTCTACATGACAGCTTTCCATGATGAATCTTCCTCACCCTTTGGCCCTTGTGGCCCAAGAATGCACCACTGAGGTTGCTCTCTGTAATGATGCTCTGGACAATGGAAGCGATCCATTGTGCTACAATGCTGAGAACTAAATTCTGTACTTTTCTCTTTGTTCTACCTGTTGTGCTTGAGTAGCAAGGAACTGCAAATGGTAGTTTACACCGAAGATAGACATAAAACGCTGGAGTAACCCAGTGGGACAGGCAACATCTTTGGAGAGAAGGAAAGGGTGATATTTCGGGTCAAAGGGTCTCGACCCAAAATGTCAAGCATTCCTTCTCTCCAAGGAAGCCGCCTGTTCCGCTGAGTTACTCCAGCATTTTGTGTCTATCTTCTATTGTCCTTGAGTTTGGCTTGATTGTATTATGTATCATTTGATTTGATTGTATCCCATGTGAAACAAAGCTTTTCTTTGTATCTTGTTTTTTGTTACAATAATAAACCTAAACCTAACATTACTGTCCCTCTTTGGTTTCCCATGATCACAGTCCAGAATTGTAATTCAACCAATTACCTCCAAAGTCATTCCTATTCTGTTGGCCATTTCACATGGTTCCCTTGTTACATTTACAAAAATTGTTAGATTTGCATTCCAGTATCATTTCAATATATTTTGAGCAACTGAACCATCCTATCAACAACTGGAGAGCAGCCCTGAGTTACGATCTACTTAATTGGAGGCCCTCAGCCTTTCTTTAATCGTATCTTACAGGACTTTATCTTGCACTAAATGTTATTCCCTTTATCAAGTATCTGTGCACCATGGATGGCTCGATTGTAATCATGTATAGTCTTTCAATGACTGGTTGGCATGCAACAAAAGCTTTTCACTGTACTATGGTACATTTGACAATAAACAAAGCTATATTAAAGCATGGTATGATGCTACGTTTTTTTTTCCAGACGCCTTCCAGTCCTCTGTACCCACAACTTGGATCAAGAATCTTACCCCATCTTTTTGTGCAACTTACCTGCTCCTGATTTTGCAAAGCTTCATTTGGTGAAGCCTAGCCTTAATGTATTCATTAAAGCTAATGAGAAGAGTGATGCTGCTGTTATTTGTCTCCATCTTGTGGGATGCTAAACAAACCTCTGACACTTTCAGACTCATTCCTGGGATGTCAGGACTTTCATATGAGGAAAGACTGGATAGACTTTGCTTGTACTCGCTAGAATTTGGAAGACTGTCGGGGGATCTTATAGAAACTTACAACATTCTTAAGGGGTTGGATAGGCTAGATGCAGGAAGATTGTTCCCAATGTTGGGGAGGTCCAGAACAAGGGGTCACAGTCTAAGGATAAGGGGGAATTCCTTTAGGACCGAGATGAGGAAAACATTTTTCACACAGAGCGTGGTGAGTCTCTGGAATTCTCTGCCACAGAAGGTAGTTGAGGCCAGTTCATTGGCTATATTTAAGAGGGAGTTAGATGTGGCCCTTGTGGCTAAAGGGATCAGTGGGTATGGAGAGAAGGCAGGTACAGGATACTGAGTTGGATGATCAGCCATGATCATATTGAATGGCGGTGCAGGCTCGAAGGGCTGAATGGCCTACTCCTGCACCTATTTTCTATGTTTCTATGTTTCTATGTTTCTTCCACCTCATTAACGCATAGTACCCAACACTCCCAAGCCTCACTCTCACCACCCGTCCATCTTTCTTCAGGCCCTTTGAGATATCACCCCCCCAGATGATTCTTCAATCATTGGCTACCAATTCCATGTTACGTTTGTCCACCTATTTCTTGCAGTCTGCCAACAGGAGTCATGGCAGACAGTAAACCACGAAGGTTGCTGCCTCTTATGTCAGCTCTATTTTGTCCGCATGCACGACTGTTCTCATGTGCCCTGCAATATTGGAACTATTTACTATTGTTAACCATCTTCGTTTCAACTTGGGTCTCCTTTTGTGACCCTAATCCTACTATGAAAGCATTTGACCCTCTGGCTCTCTGCTGCTTGCTTGAATGGAAACCCAGCTAGTGTCCATCTACTCTCTTGGCCAATTGAACTCATTTTCATTGTTTTCTTTTTAATTCCACTCAACTCAATGTGGTGCATAGCTTTTATTACCTTGGGATAATGAAAGTTCTGCATTTTATTCTCGAGGTAACTCTTTCACATTTCTGATGCCAGCTGACCGATGATCCATAAGAAAATGTAGGAATAATTCCAAAAAGCTGTGAAGAATATTTTTCATGCAACCTTATGGGCCTGTCCCACTTAGGTGACTTTTTAGGCAACTCCAGGAGATTATGCAGTCGCCACATGGTTGCCACACGTTCACGGGAGGTTGCTGGGGAGTCGCCTTCATGGTCGTGAGGAGTTCCTGCATTCTAGTAACTAGTCACGGCCTCATTAAGTTCACCGCACATTTTTCAACATCTTGAGAAATGAGCAGCGACCAGATTGAAGCCTCCATGGAGAGAAGCGAGGATTCTCGAGCTGTATGTGGGTTGGTAGGAAGTCCTGGTGGGTTGCCAGGAGGTCGAAGGTTCTCGTAGGTTGTAGCCAGAACCAAGTTTGGTTGTAGTTTTCAGAACCAAGGATAACTGACTGATGATCCATAAGAAAATGTAGGAATAATTCCAAAAAGCTGAGAAGAATATTTTTCATGCAACCATCTGATGTTAAATGTCTGACGAGATTCACAGCCGTGCATCTCCGGCTTCTTAATAGTTGTCTCCACTCCTTCTCCCCCCTCTCACGTCCTCTCCCCCTCTTTTAAAGGATTTACTGTACACTGTGCTTTAGCCATTTTAATTACAGCACCGACCTTCCTGTTCATCGCAGTGTGTGTCTGTATCACCTTGGCTTTGCATTGTGTGAATTTCACTCAGACAGCGCTCCTCCCGCTTGCCCTGTCCCCCACCTGCATAACGGGCTGGTGAAGGAAGCAACTTGACAATTCGCCAGCAGTCGCCTGAAAAATCGCCGAAGTGGGACAGGCCCATTAGGCTTCTGACAAAACATTCGAGAAGCAACGCTGATAAATATGACAGTAAGTCATTTTGATATCTGAGCTGGGATGCATCTTGATAAAATGGAGAGATGATCTTACCTTGTGCCATACTTGGGAGTGTTTACTACTGACACTACACCAATGTAAAAAAAATTATACTTTGCAGCACTGACATTCCTTGCATTACTGAACACAAAAAAAATCACAAATTTTAAACAATAGCGGAAAGGAAAGGTTGATAGGTCAACATTAGCTATGTGTAAACAAGTTCTGTTATATCAAGTGGAAATTATTATAGATCATCTCTTTGCTTTAAAGTCTTTGCTTTAAAGTACCTGGTCTTTGCTTTAAAGTGCCATCCAAATTGAGTCCAATATAATGCAGAATAGTGTCAGGGCAAAATAATTGCTTCTCTCACTAAAATAAATTTGAAATTGAGTCCCACGGACTTATAAATGGAATGATTTGTTATACAGGCTGGGTTTTGCGTATATGTTATCCCACACCTGAATATATCAGCGTAGTAGGAAACGTGAAGTCTGCCCATGTGACCATACTTGAACGAGCATTAGGAATGAGTGAGTCAAACTGCAAGGTCAAGCTGAGCTTGGGCTGATCCAAAGGATTGAGTTGGCTCTACACAACACTATTCAAGCCAAGATCATAAAGCACAGCATTCTATAAAATAAACAAAATAGATTGCTTTAGTTACTTCAGAAAGGGAAGATATTTTCCTTCCATATTGTATGTAATATAATGTTTTACTTTTTATAATTTTCTTGTATAATACTTAGGAGATATTATTGGAATATTTTCAGCTACATTCAGTTTTTTTGTTATTTCCATTGTAAACCATTTTCTTTTCACTTGCCATTTCTGTGTTTTACTGTGTTACTCTTTTCATGCTTTCGCAAGCTTGAAGTGAATTGGAGAACCTGAAAGATCTTTTGATCACCTTGGGTTGGACCAATTTCTGTAGAGAAAGGTAAAGGTTGGTGTTTCGTTTTAATTTAGTTTAGAGATACAACGTGTAAACAGGGTCTCCGACCCACCGTGTCCTCGACGACCAGCAATCACACATACACGAGTTGTATCTTACACACTTGGGAGAATTTAGAGAAGCCATTTGGCTTTTAAAGTTTTAAAATGTTTTCCCTGTAAGGAGGACCCGACCTTTCCTCTGTCGGGTCTCCGTTGCCGTTGGGGCCTAACACCGTGGAGCGGCCTCCAGCCGGGCCTGGGGCTCCAGTCGCAGAGCCTGCGGACTATTCACCGTCGTGGAGCTGGCTGAGTTAGGAACGTGAGGAGCTGTGGTGGCGCGCTGCTGCTGCCCGACCCCGGAGATTCAGAGGCTCCAGCTGCAGGCCGGTGGACGGCCTTGTGGGAGACCGCTTCACGGAGCTCCCGCAATGGAAACTTCTCCCGCCCAAGTTGCCAGGTTGAGGATGACCTGGAGCGGGGTCTGACATCGCCCGGCGCAGCTTTAATTGCCGCGGAACTTGCTAGCGCCTGCCAGGGGCTCTAACATCAAGACCCCGAGCGTGGCCTTGCATCGCTCGGCGCGGCCTGAATGGCCGCTGGACTTATTTACCATCGCCCGCTGGGGGCTTTGACTCTGACATCGGGAGGAGAATGGGGAGTGCAGGGGAGAGATAAGACTTTGCCTTCCATCACAGTGAGGAGGAGATTCACTGTGATGGATGTTTGTGTAAATTGTGTTGTGTCTTGGTTCTTTTCTTGTTTGTATGACTGCAGAAACTAAATTTTGTTTGAACCTCAATGGATGGCACCTGTAGAAAACCCACCCAATCACAGGGAGAATGATCAAACTCCATGTAGACAGCACCCATAATCAGGATCCAACTCGGGTCTCTGGCGCTGTAAGGAGGCCGCACTAAGTACCGCTGCACTATGGTGCCCTGGTTATCAGAAAATCTCGCACTGAGTCTTCCCAACATCAAAGAGACTACTCTGTATTCATGATAAAATGTTGAAAGCTCACAGCGTTTAATGATGAATGGCTGCACAGTCAACGCAATGCCCTCCTCAACGGCAAAATTATTGATGTGCATCCACCTTACACTACTATGACTTTATTTACAGTCCTGATGCAATATATTTAAAAATAATAAAAATGTTGCGGTGTTTCTATTCACAAAACAATCGGTCATGTGTTACAGATCATACAGATCACGTGCTACATGTGCTGTATGGGATCCAAGGAGAGAACTGAATGGACAGAAAATTGGGTTCATGGAAGGAAGCAGAGGGTAATGGTGGAAGGTTGCTCCACAGATTGGAGACCTGTGACTAGCGGTGTGCTTCAGGGTTCAGTGCTGGGCCCGATACTGGTTGTAGTCTACATCAATGATTAGGATGAGAACATACATGGCAAGATTAGCAAGTTTGCTGATGGTGACACAAAAGTGTGTGGTTTTGCAGATAGTGAAGATGGTTGTGAAAAATTGCAGCAGGATCTTGATCGAATGGCCAGGTGTGCGGAGGAATGGTTGATGGAATTTAATACAGAAAAATGTGAGATGTTGATTTTTGGAAGTCTAACATGGGCAGGACCTACACAGTGAATGATAGGGCTCTAGAGAGTGTTGTAGATCAGAGGGATTGAGGAGTGCAGGTGCATGGTTCCTTGAAGGTGCAGGCACAGGTACAGTGGCTTGCAAAGGTTTTCATACCCCTTGAACTTTTCCACATTTTGTCACGTTACAACCACAAGCATAAATGTATTTTATTGCGATTTTATGTGATAGACCAACACAAAGTGGTGCATAATTGTGAAGTGGAAGGAAAATGATACATGGTTTCCAAATTTTATTACAAATAAAAAACTGAAAAGTGGCGTGCCAAAGTATTCAGCCCCCCTAAGTGAATACCACCTTTAGAACCACCTTTCGCTGCAATTACAGCTGCAAGTCTTTTGGGGTATGTCTCTACCAGCATTGCACATCTAGAGACTGACATTTTTGCCCATTCTTCTTTGCAAAATAGCTCAAGCTCAGTCAGATTGGATGGAGAGCGCCTGTGAACAGCAAGTCTTGCCAGAGATTCTCAATTGGATTTAGGTCTGGATTTGGACTGGGCCATTCTAACACATGAATATGCTTTGATCTAAACTATTCCATTGTAGCTCTGGCTGTATGTTTAGGGTCGTTGTCCTGATGGAAGGTGACCCTCTGCCCCAGTCTCAAGTCTTTTACAGATTCTAACAGGTTTTCTTCCAAGATTGCCCTGTATTTGGCTCCATCCATCTTCCCATCAACTCTGACCAGCTCCCCTGTCCCTACTGAAGAAAAGCATCCCAACAGCATAATGCTGCCACCACCATGTTTCACACTGGAGATGGTGTGTTCAGGGTGATGTGCAGTGCTAGTTTTCCACCACACATAGCGTTTTGCATTTAGGCCAAAATCTTCAATTTTGGTCACATCAGACCAGACAACCTTCCTCCACATGTTTGCTGTGTCCCCCACATGGCTTGTGGCAAACTGCAAATGGGACTTCTTATGGCTTTATTTCAACAATGGCTTTCTTCTTGCCACTCTTCCATAAAGGCCCGATTTGTGGAGTGCACGACTATTAGTTGTCCTGTGGACAGATTCTCCCACCAGAGCTGTGGATCTCTGCAGCTCCTCCAGAGTTACCATGGGCCTCTTGGCTGCTTCTCTGATCAATGCTCTCCTTGCCTGGCCTGCCAGTTTAGGTGGACGGCCATGTCTTGGTAGGTTTGCAGTTGTGCCATACTCTTTCCATTTTTGGATGATGGATTGAACAGTGCTCCATGAGATGTTCAAAGCTTGGGATATTTTTTTATAACCTAACCCTGCTTTCAACTTCTCCACAACTTTATCCCTGACCTGTCTGGTGTGATCCTTGGGCTTCGTGATGCTGTTTGTTCACTAATGTTCTCTAACAAACTTCTGAGGCCTTCACAGAACAGCTGTATTTATACTGAGATTAGATTACACACAAGTGGACCCTATTTTCTAATTAGGTGACTTCTGAAGGCAATGGTTGCACTGGATTTTATTTAGGGGTATCAGAGTAAAGGGGGCTGAATACTTTTGCACGCCACACTTTTCAGTTTTTTATGCCTAAAAAAATTTGAGAACCATGTATCATTTTCCTTCCACTTCACAATTATGCACCACTTTGTGTTTGTCTATCACATAAAATCCCAATAAAATACATTTACGTTTGTGGTTGTAACGTGACAAACTGTGGAAAAGTTCAAGGGGTATGAATACTTTTGCAAGCCACTGTAGATAAGGTGGTCAAAAAGTATTTTGGCACATTGGCCTTCATCAGTCATAGTATTGCATATGGAAGTTGGGATGTCATGTCGCAGTTGTATAACACATTGGTGAGACTGCATTTAGAGCATTGTGTTCAGTTCTGGGTACCATGTTATAGGACAGCTGTTGTCAAGCTGGAAAGGGTACAGAGAAGATTTACAAGGATGTTGCCAGGACTAGAGGATCTGAGCTGTAGGGAGATGTTGAGTAGATAAACACAGAAAGCTGGACTAACTCAGTGCGACAGGAAGCATTTCTGGAGAGAGGAAATCGGTGACGTTTTGGGGCTTCGAGTAGGGTGGGACTACTCCTTGGAGTGCAGGAGGATGAGGGGTGATCTTATAAACGAGCATGAAATGTTATTTTTCTATTTAGATAGAATCTAAATCTAGCATCTGCAGTTTTATTTTCTAATTTCAGATAGTACATTTTATTTGCCAAATTAAGAAATTTCAAAGACTCCAGTGGCATAACTCCTTTGGTAAATATATATATATGTATATATAATACTATATATTACATTGAGAGGTAAAGATTGTGCCTGTTGTTTGATTATATGTATTTGCAGGTATGTGAGATTGCATGTTCTTCATCTTTCGAGGCAGAAGTGTATATGGATAAAATTAGTCAGCAATTATCAGATGATCAGGTTGATGCATGCAAGAATGTTGTGATAATATTCACTAGGGTATCTTAGTTGTTACATTGAAAAGTTAAATTGACACCTCACATCCAATTTCCCACAGTAGCCTTGAAATTATCAAAAGGACACGGTGATGGAGTAATTCAACAGGTCACATAGCATCTCTGGAGAACATGGACAGGTGACATTTGGGACAATACCATTCTTCAGACAACCCAATTAGTATGGGTACCTGTAGCTCATTGGTGATGAGTAAATGGCATTGAACGCCACTGTGATTTGAGTTTCTTAATGTCGATTTTAAGCAGCCACTGTTCTGCAGGTCTT
Source organism: Raja brachyura (assembly GCA_963514005.1). The sequence goes on from OY740784.1 coordinate 50,821,001, forward strand.
ATGCTCAGGGTAAAGAGATTCAATAATTCTGCAATATATTGAACTGCATTCAATGGCATGATTTGCTTTGAAATCATAACAATGGTGTAATCAAGACCAAATTGAGGTAGGTTGCTAAGTGCTTAACTAAAGTGATGCAGAGCAGCACGTGGCACAGCAGTGGAGCTACTGCCTTACAGCGGCAGGGACCCGGGTTTGACCTTAGCCACGGGTGCCTGTATGGAGTTTTTACGTTCTCCCTGTGATCTGCGTGCATTTTCCCTGAGATCTTAATTTTCCTCCCACACTCCAAAGTTGTTTGTAGGTTAATTGGCTTGGTATAAGTGTAAATTGTCTCAAGGGGGTGTAGGATAGTGTTAATGTGCAGGGATCACTATTCGGTGCGAACTCGATGGGCCGAAGGGCCTGTTTCTATGCTGTAACTCTAAACAAAACTAAACTAGACTACACAAAACAGAGTAATTGAATTGGGCTCATAGATAGTTAACATTCAGTCAGGTTCAGTTGGGGTAGCAACCTGATTGTGTGGCGGTGCTTTCCTCAATAACGGGAGTTTCCAGGACCTGCCTGCTCTTGTCACTATGAGCTACTGTTGCTATGGTGTAACATTGCCAATCAGTCACAGAAATACAGGAAGAGCTCTGATTGGATGCTGTCTTTAGCTTTTGTCTCGGCTGTATTTAATTTCCTTACATTGTGACGCAGAGCTTCAATCTGGAAGTGGGGATAGGCAATCATTCCAAATAACCAATGATGTCATTACAAGAAATAAATCTGTCCCTTTGCAAGTCGAAAGATTTATTGTATTTCAAGTTATATGTAACTTAAAGATGGATATTTTGTAATGCACCAATATTTCTGTGTTAAATTTTATCGAAAAATTAACCCATTGTTACTGCACCAATGCAACTGAAGTGGTTGTTAGTAAGGATTGGAAATACCCTAGAAACCTGTTCTAGCTAGAAAGCAATTATACTTTAAAATGTTCTGACTGTTTATCATGTAGTTTCTGGCAAATGTTATGTATCATGCAATGGTAATAGGGTGGCATGGTGGAGCAGTGGTAGAGTTGCTGCCTGGCAGTGCCAGAGACCTGAGTTCAATCTTGTCTACAAGTGCTGTATGCAAAGAGTTTGTATGTTTGTAAGTTCTCTCCGTGACTGAGTGGATCTTTTTCGGGTGCTACTGTTTGGGTTAATTGGCTTCTGTAAATTGTAAAGGGCCTGTCCCACCAGCATGCAACTCTATGCGATTAGCACGACCTAACGTGGTCGCTTGAGCCGTCCGGCGTCGCGTGGCCGGTCCCACTTCGATCGCCGGAGCTGCGTGGAATTGTGCGGAGTTCGTCCCGACACCGCGCGGGGCTGCGAAAAACCGACTATGTCCAAAAATCCCGCGCGGCAACGGCTTGTCGGCTCGCAGTCGCCTCGACATTTACACACTGCCCGGACATCGTGCCTCCATGAACCTATTTGTAAGTGCCTCCGTGACCCTCTATGTGTGTGGCTCCGTGGCCCTGTATGTGTGTGTGTGTCTCGGTGCCCCTCTCTGTGTGCCCCTCTAAGTCCTGGCGAACTTACTTTGGACTTGCTTCAAGTTCGCCTCGCTTTGCGCCACGTTGCGCCACTCACCCAACCTCCGCGCGGCCCTCACTGCCGGTTTAGTTGCGCTTGCCGCATGCAGGCGCATGCTGGTGGGAACGGCCCTGTACAGGGGATCACCCGACCTCCGCGCGGCCCCCGCTGCCGGTTTGATCGCGTTCATCGCATAGAGTTGCATGCTGGTGGGACAGGCCCTTAAATTATCCTTAGTGTGTAGGGTGGTGCTTGTGCATGGATGATTGCTGGTCGGCACGGATTCAGTAGGCTGAAGGGTCTGTTTCCACACTGTATCTCTAAAGTTTAAAATCTAAATGTATGAAGAACTGGTCATTTTGTGATCTCTGCACAATTACTTGCATGTACCTTTGGAGTTATGACCATGACTATGATTAATCCTGTTCGGCTAGATCCCTTAATGCAGTTCTACTGCAGCTGTCATAAATCATTGAACATGTCCTTTGGAAAAATGACAAGATGTTCACAGAAGTGAATACTCAACTTCTCCAACAATCATTTGAAGATTGTCAAAGTCAAAGTCAAAAGAGTTTATTGTCATGTGTCCCTGACAGGACAATGAAAATCTTTCTTTGCATAGCACAACAGAACATAGAAGGCATTGACTACAATTCTATACATAAATACACCCATGACTTAATAAATTAATAAAGTGCAAATAACATGGAGGGATATTAATGTTCAGAGTTCCGAGCCAGGTTTAATAGCCTGATGGCTGTGGGCAAGTAGCTATTCCTAAACCGGGTTGTTGCAGTCTTCAGGCTCCTGTACCTTCTACCCGAAGGTAGCAGGGAGATGAGTGTGTGGCTAGGGTGGTGCGGGTCCTTGATGATGCTGCCAGCCTTTTTGAGGCAGCAACTGTGATAAATCCCCTCAATGGAAGGAAGGTCAGAGCCGATGATGGACTGGGCAGTGTTTACTACTTTTTGGAGTCTTTTCCTCTCCAGGGCGCTCAAGTTGCCGAACCAAGCCATGATGCAACCAGTCAGCAAGCTCTCTACTGCACACTTGTAGAAGTTAGAGAGAGTCCTCCTAGACAGACCAACTCTCCGTAATCTTCTCAGGAAGTAGAGGCGCTGATGAGCTTTCTTAATAATTATATAGAAACATAGAAACATAGAAATTAGGTGCAGGAGTAGGCCATTCGGCCCTTCGAGCCTGCACCGCCATTCAATATGATCATGGCTGATCATCCAACTCAGTATCCCGTACCTGCCTTCTCTCCATACCCTCTGATCCCCTTAGCCACAAGGGCCACATCTAACTCCCTTTTAACTCCCTCTTAACTCTTAACTCTACATCTGTGTTCTCGGACCAGGAAAGACCTTCACAGATGTGCACGCCCAGGAATTTGAAGCTCTTGACCCTTTCAACCATCGACCCGTTGATATAAACAGGACTGTGGGTCCCCATCCTACTCTTTCCAAAGTCCACAATCAGTTCCTTGGTTTTGCTGGTGTTGAGGGCCAGGTTGTTGTGCTGGTCCATTGGCAGACACCCAATGAGAGTTAAAGGAGAAACAAAAGTATAGGCCTCACCTGTTTCACAAATGTCAAATGGCTTCTGTACTTACACCTCCCCCCTTCCCTCCTCCCCACTTGACCTTTGTTGCAACAGGTTCTTCGGCAAAGATGTAAGCATATCTCTTTAAGTACCACATAAAAGTGCCTGCTTCCATTTGGCTGGCCCTGCTTGTTTTATTTACGGCCTGCACTATTTCTTTCAACTGTCTTAGTATAAAGTTATAACGATTTAAACGGGGGAATTAATTGTGACATTCCTAGTTTGCGGATGACACAAGGCTGGGTGGCAATCAAGAGTCAAGTCAAGAGTCAAGAGCGTTTTATTGTCATGTAACCTGGATTGAACAATGAAATTCTTACTTGCTGCAGCACAACAGAATATGTGAATATGTAAACATGGTATATAATGGGGGGAAAAAAGTTCAATAAATAACAAATATAGTGCAAATAACAAATAATAATATAGTATTTTTGTAGTTCAGACCTCATAGCTTATTCATTGTGTTTAATAGCCTGATGGTTGTGGTGAAGAAGCTGTTCCTGAACCTGGACTTTATAGTCTTCAGGCTCCTGTACCTTCTTCCTGATGGCAGTGGTAAGATAAGTGTGTGGCCAGGATGGTGTAGGTCCTTGATGATTTTGGCTGCCTTTTTGAGGTAGCGACAACGGTAGATCCCTTCGATGGTGGGGAGGTCAAAGCCGGTGATGGACTGGGCAGTGATCTCAACTTTCGCATCTGAACGGTCAAGTTGCCGAACCAGGCCACGATGCAACCAGTCAGAATGCTCTCTACCATGCACCTGTAGAAGTTTAGGAGAATCCTCTACGACATGCCGAATCTCCGTAATCTTCTCAGGAAGTAGAGTCGCTGATGTGCCTTCTTTACAATTGCATCCGTGTCCAGGGTCCAGGAAAGATCGTCTGATATTTGCACGCCCAGGAATTTGAAGTTATTGACCCTCTCCACCATCGTCCCATTGTTATAAACACAACTGTGGGTCCTCATCCTTCCCCTACTAAAGCGCACAACCAGTTCCTTGGTTACTGATGTTGATAGTCAGATTGTTGTGCTGGCACCATTTGGTCAATCGGTCGATCTCACTAATATACTCTGACTCGACCCCATCTGTGATTCATCCAACCACAGTGGTGTCATCGGCGAACTTGATGATGGAGCTCGCACTATAACCGGATACGCAGTCATGGGTATAGAGTGAGTACAGCATGGGGCTGAGCATGTAGCCCTGAGGTGCTCCCGTACTAATTGTTACTGAGGATGAAGTGGTTCCTCCAATTCGAACAGACTGTGGTCTGAGGATGAGGAAGTCGAGATCCAATTGCAGAGGGATGAGCAGAGGTCCAGTTCCGCGAGCTTGGTAATCAGTTTGGACGGATGATGGCATTAAACGCCGAGCTGTAGTCTATAAACTACATAGGTGTTTTTATTGTCCATCACCGCAGACGTTAGTGCCACTGGTCAATAGTCATTGAGGGACATCACCTTACTCTTCTTGGGCACCGGTATTATTGATGCCCTCTTAAAGCAGGTGAGAACATCAGACCTCAGAAGTGAGAGGGTGAAAATGTCTGTAAAAACTCCAGCCAGTTGGTCAGCACAGGCTTTTAGAACATGGCCGGGTATACCATCGGGTCCAGGCGCTTTCCGAGGGTTCACCTCCCTGAAGGATCTTCTGACGTTGGCCTCTGTGACTATGACTGTAATACCGTCAGGGCGAATAGGGGCTCGGGATGGCACAGTATTCTCCCTATCGAACTGTGCGTAGAACGAATTGTGCTTGTCAGGGAATGAGGCTTCACTGTCGTTTGAGCCGCCTCCTGATTTCATCTTATAGGAGGTGATGGCATTCAAGCCCTGCCACGGTTGCCATACATCTGTCTCATCCTCCAGCTTAGAGCTGAGCTGCTCATGTGAATGCTATGACGCAGCAGCGTGACTTGGCTAGGTTGGGTGAGTGGTCAGATGTATGGCAGATGCAGTATAATGTGGATAAATGTGAGGTTATCTACTTTGCTGGCAAGAACACGAAGGAAGATTATTATCTGAATTGTGTCAGATTAGGAAATGAGGAGGTGCAATAAGACCTGGGTGTACTTATACATCATTCACTGAAGGTAAGCAGGCAGTGAAGATTGCTAATGGCATGTTGGCCTTCATTGCAAGAAGATTGGAGTTTATGTGCAAGGAGCTCCTTCTGCAGTTGTACAGGGCACTAGGGAGACCGCACCTGGAGTATTGTGTGTGATTTTGGTCTCCTAAATTGAAGAAGGACATTATTGCTATTGAGGGAGTGCAGCGTAGTTTCACCAGGTTAATTCCCAGGATGGCAGGACTGACATATGATGAAAGAATAGGTCGATTGGGCTTGTATTCACTGGAATTTAAAAGATTGAGAGGGGATCTTATAGAAACATATAACATTCTTAAAGGCTTGGACTGGCTGGATACAGGAAAAATGTTCCCGGTTGGGGGAGTCCAGAACCAGGGGTGACAGTTTAAGAATGAAGGGTAGGCTATTTAGGACTGAGATGAGGAAACATTTCTTCACCCAGAAAGTTGTGAATGTGGAATTCTCTGCCAGTGAAGGCAGTGAAGGGCAATTCACTGGATGCTTTTAAGAAAGAGTTAGATTTAGCTCTTAAGGCTAGAATCAAGGGATATGGGGAAAAAGCAGGAAAGGGGTACTGATTTTAGCCATGATCATATTGAATGGCGATGCTGGCTCGAAGGGCCGAATGGCCTACTCCTGCACCTATTTTTCTAGGTTTCTATGTCTGAAGAAGGGTCTCGACCCAAAATGGCACCCATTCTCTCAAACTGAAGAAGGGACTTGAGCCGAAACATCACCCATTCCTTCTCTCCAGAGATGCTGCCTGTCCCTCTGAGTTACTCCAGCATTTTGTGTCTATCCCTGTTCTTCTTACCCTGAAACACTGTACTTTTGAACACATTCACCCTATTCTCTTTTTATTGGTACTTTATTCTGTTTCCACCACGCTCAAAATGAAGTGTATGAAAATTAAATAAGAATTCCCACTGCTAATTGAAAAAAAATTGTAAACGCAAATCAAATGTAAACATTTTTACTCAGAATCACTTACTCATGAAGGCATCACTTACTCATGAACTCATAAGATGTATGGTTTACATTTCTGTTACATATAATTCTGAATTTAGCAGTAAAACTGCAAAGATTGGCGAAAAGCCATCTCCAAAACACAGGGCTGATTTATAGTGTTCAATACCAGACCCAGCTATTGATTTCTGCTCCTAACTCTGGCTCCACCTAAAGAATTCAAAGATAGGTTGAGCTGAGAAAAGTATTGATCAGAATTCCCTGTCGCCAACTCAGTGTACAATTGACACAGTGTGCACGAAGCCACTATTGTACATTAAGACACAAACATTGCCCGAGGTGAAAAGGTTAAGTGCTAAGCAGCAAAAAATCCAGAAATATTGCGACAATTAGTTCTGTGGAGCCACAAAAGGTCACGGCCACTGGTGGTATGTTGCTTTCACAGAGCACCAACATAACTCAACACCAGACTTTCCTTTCAACGAATCTGGCTTCTATGCTGTTCTATGAGACCATCTCCAACTCTAATAGTAAATATTTACCGGTCCCAGGGCTGGGTGAGTGGATTACTCCATTTGATGTATTCAAGCCTTAGAAGTTTCCTGAACCTGTCACTGACCTGCTTATGTTTGCACTATATGTTTATACAACCCACCTGGATTTGCTCCAATTTGGTGTCGGGTCTAGGAGGAGCAACTTGATTGAAAGTCAGAAGTTTTCTCAAATCAATTTTGTTTTAAAATGTCATTTGAACAATTACAGTTACATGCAGCATTGTAAAGTACAGCGAGACACACTGGTCACATGAAAATCCATTGGAAAGTAAAGGGCCTGTCCCACTTGGGCGACCTAATCCGCAAGTTCTGGCGAGTTTGCCCTCGACTCATACTCGCAGCATGGTCGACATGAGGTCGAGGAGGTCTTTATAACTCTCCTTCATGCTCGAGCGTAGTCCCCGTGTACTCGAGGCCTCAGCTAGGTCGCGGTGTATTTTTCAACAAGTAGAAAAATTCCCGCGAGTAAAAAAAGGTCGCCATGGAAAAAATCGATACTTTTTTACTCGTAGGTTTAGTCGTAGTAGGTCGTAGTAGGTTGTAGTCGGTCAGCATGTTAATCGTAGGCAATCGAGGGTAGTCGAAGGTAATTAGAAGGTAGTCGTAGATAGTCTTCATCATAGTCGAAGGGAGGTCGAAGGAGATCAAAGAAGGTCGTCTTCACTCTCCACTAGTCGGTGTCCAATTTTCCCAAAGCTAGTTGTAGCTAGTCGAAGCTAGTCTTCAACATAGTTGAAGGAAGTCGAAGGAGGTCTTCTACATAGTCAAAGGAGGTCTTCAACATGCCATTTTTTCAAACTCTCCTAAACTCTTCTAAACTCGCCAATTAGGTCGCCCAAGTGGGATAGCCCCTTTATGAAGTTCATAAGTTCATAAATTCATGTTCATCGGAGCAGAGTTTGGCCATTGTGCCATCGAGTCCACTCCGCCATTCAATCATAGCTGATCTATCTTTCCCGCTCAACCCCATTCTCCTGCCTTCTCCCCAGCTGGGGACAATCCAGTGTAGACACTGTCGAATCCAGTGGTTTAAATATTAAAAGAGACATGGCATTCGATGATCTTTCTTTTTCTACAATTTTACGATTTTTGATAGGAAGAATGATTCCTGAAAATGTCTATGGAATAAAATAACATAAAGGGCGGCATGGAGGTGCTGCTGGTAGAGCTGCTGCCTCAAGGCGCCAACTACTTGGGCTCAATCCTGATCTTGGGTGGTATGAGTTTGCACATTCATTCTTTGACCACATGCGTTTTTTCTGTAGGTTAATTGACTAGTGTCTAGGGAGTGGATGTGAAAGTGAAATGACATTGAACTGGTGTCTACGGGTAATTGATTATTCTCCTAGGAGACTTCAATGCCAGGGTCGGCCGGGACCAACACCTCTGGAAGGGTACCATAGGAAAGGAATGCATCTGGAACATCAACTCCAATGGAGCTCTGCCTCTCAGCAAATGTGCTCAACACAACCTCATCATCACCAACACCCTCTTTCGCCAGAAAAACAAACTAAAGGCATCTTGGAGACACCCACGTTCCAAAAAGTGGCATTTCATTGACTATGGGACTGGGACTGCCGTGACATGAACATCACAAGGGCCATGATCGATGCAGATGACTACTGGACAGATCATCCATCGCCTCATCCACTCCATTATGTCCATCAAACTCAAGAGGAAGAGGAGAATTCAAACAAAGCAGAGCCGGCCAAGGCTGAACCTTGAAAGCCTGGAGGAAACTGCCACCCAGCAGCGATTTCAGGCTTCTCTTGGGGAAAGCCTCCAACAGGAATATCCTGATGACATTGAAGGGTACTGGAGCCGGCTCAAATCCACCATCCTTGATACCTGTAAAAACATCCTTGGGTGCAAGTCCAGAAACCACCAGGACTGGTTTGACGAGAATGACACGGAGATAGAACAGCTCATCTCCAACTAAAGGAAAGGCTTTTGTGCCTGGCAAAATGATTTAACCTGCAAGGCTAAAAGAGCGGGTCACTCCAGAGCCAAGGCGGACGTCCGGGTGAGGGAGCTTAAGAACTCTTGGTGGACAGATAAAGCTCTGGAGATCCAGAGGCTGGCAGTTTCGGCTGACACCATTGGCTTCTTCAGCGCTACTAGGGGCCTTCCATGGTCCAAGCTACCGCGGCTTATCCCCACTGTGCACGAAAGACGGACAAGAACTGCTGAAGGACAATGAGTCCATTAACGCCCGATGGAAAGAGCACTTCCAGGAACTCCTCAACCGTGACAGCACAACTGAACCAGATATTACCCACCGCATCCCCCAGAGTCCCATCAGAGAAGACATGGAAGAACCTCCCACCATGACAGAGGTTCAAGATGCCGTCAAGAGCCTTAAGAGCAACAAGGCCACCTTGTCGAAGGGAGGTCGAAGGAGATCAAAGAAGGTCGTCTTCACTCTCCACTAGTCCTACTCCTCAAGGTCTGGGAAAAAGAAGAACTTCCCTCAGAAACATAGAAACATAGAACATAGAAAATAGGTGCAGGAGTAGGCCATTCGGTAGGCCTTCGAGCCTGCGCCGCCATTTAATATGATCATAGCTGATCATCCAACTCAGTATCCTGTACCTGCCTTCTCTCCATACACCCTGATCCCATAAGCCACAAGGGCCACTTCTAACTCCCTCTTAAATATAGCCAACGAACTGGCCTCAACTACCTTCTGTGGCAGAGAATTCCACAGATTCACCACTCTCTGTGTGAAAAATGAATTTCTCATCTCGGTCCTAAAAGACTTCCCCCTTATCCTTAAACAGTGACCCCTTGTCCTGGACTTCCCCAACATCGGGAACAATCTTCCTGCATCTAGCCTGTCCAACCCCTTAAGAATGTTGTAAGTCTCTATGAGATCCCCCCTCAAACTTCTAAATTCCAGCGAGTACAAGCCGAGTCTATCCAGTCTTTCTTCATATGGAAGTCCTGGCATCCCAGGAATCACTCAGGGATGCTCTAATAGTGACCATTTTCAAGAAGGGGGACAAGGCTGAATGTGGAAACTACAGGGGAATCTCGCTCCTGTACACAACAGGCAAAGTCCTAGATCATGTCCTCGCAAACCGACTTCTACCATTGTCTGCGGAGGTACACCCAGAATCACAGTGTGGCTTCCGCCCATCCAGAGGTACAGCAGACATGATATTCACAGCACGCCAACTCCAGGAAAAGTGCCGTGAACAAAGGCAGCCTGTACATGGCTTTCATATACCTGAGGAGGTGCTGAACATCCTAAGACATATGAAGGTAGACAAATCTCCTGGGCCTGAAAAGATATTTTCGAGGAGACTGTGGGAAGCTAGCGAAAACAATTGCAGGTGCCCTGGGTGAGGTAAATGACCCATCATTAGATATGGGTGAGGTGCTGGAAGACTGGAGGGTGGCTATTGTGCCTTTATTTAAGATGGGCTGCAAGGAAAGGCCTGAGAATTAATGACCAGTGAGCCTAACATCTGTGAGGCAAGTTACTGGAGAGTATTCTGAGGGATAATAGATAAATGCTTTTGGATAGACAGGGGCAGATTGGGGATATTCAGCATGGTTTTGTATATGCTAGTTCATATCTTATGAATCTGATTGAGTTTTTTGAAGAAGTAATCAAAAGGTTGATGAGGGCAAAGCCGTAGCTTAGGGTGGTGGGCACATTGCTGTTTGTAGTTTTTATCGATGATTTAGATGTAAATGTAGAAAGTATGATTAGTAAATTTGCAGACATTAAACAGGGTGCTATCGTAGATACAAAAGATGGTTATTAAAAATATTAACAAGATCTTGATGAGTTGGGCAAGTGAGCTGAGGAATGGTTATTGAAGTTTTATGCAGAGAAGTGGAAAGAAAATTGTACATGAGATAATATTTATAAAAAGAAATGCAATATTGTAAATAACAACAATTTATGTTAATATACAGTAGCACCTCAACATAGAATGGTCCAAGGCAATTCACAGAGGCATCAGGATAAAATGAAAACAAACCAAAGAAAAAAAGAAATACATAGGAAGGTCAACAACTGTGAGTGTGTGTGTGTGAGAGAGAGAGACATTGATACTTTCTCATGCCACTGCCACTTTCTTATCCACACCCTACACACTAGCAGTAATTTACAGAAGTCAATTAACATACAAATCCCGCATGTCTTTGGGAAGTGGGAGGAAACCAAAGCACTTAGAGGAAACCCATGTTGTCAAAGGGAGAACATGCAAACTCCACACGTGCAGCTCTCAGGTCAGGATTTAACCCAGGTCTCTCACGCTGAGGCAACAGCTCTACCAGCTGCATCACTGTGCCGCCCTCTTTTAAGTGCTTTTTTTAAACTTCTGCTGCCTTAATCTTTTGGCTTCTAAATTCCCAAAACAGGAAAATTTGAAAAGAGACAAGAAAACTATCCAGCCTCATTGCACATCATTTTAAAAAGCTACATTAGAAAAGTATAGGAAACTTGCTGAAAATTCAGTGTATAGACATTGAAGTGATAAGGCACTAAATGATTCATACTTTAAGCTGGGGACTGATGTCATGTAACGTAAACGGAACAGGGCAGAGAGGGGAAGTAAACCACAGTGAGTAAACCAGTACTCCTCCCAAAACCAAGTGAGCCACGGAGGGCAGGTCTGAGTCCAGGACAGGTTTCCTGGTGCCGATGTAAATGAGGTATCAGTGCTGTGCAGCAAGGTCACTTTGCGGACACAGCGTGGAGAATCTCTGAGTCATTTACAAGTCACTGAAGAGAAACAATGGAATGGAAGCTCGAGACCTTAACGTTGTTTTAGCAGTGTCTGCCTCTCTACTAAATAAACTGCAGCTGAACATTTTTAGTTGGCAAATCCCATTCGCCCAACCTAATCAATCCATTTACTGAATTTAATCAGGAAGTTAGCTTCAAGTTCAAATGAAAGAAACTTTAAATCAAATATTACAACCTGTAGAAAAATAATATTTCATCTAAGTGCAAAATAACACAAAGTCTCTGAGTTTGAGATGGGTTAAGTTGAGAACTTGCTGACATTTTAAGTGTGTCCTACTTCAAGGCTTATACAATAGCGATATGATTGTTATTTTGACAGACTTTTACACATTTCTTTTACAGCTTGCCCTAAATGTAAAAGGCAACAATTATAGGGATCCAGAGATAAAACAAAAGTGCAAAGAAAACATTTTGAACCCTACATCACATTTCAAAGCATTTTCTGTTCACTGGTCTTGATCGTGCAAGAGGAATTGCGGTAAGCTGTTACAGTGAATTAAATCACAGAGCTGCATGTCACTTGTTAAAGGAGGAAATCATTGAAGGGACTTGACCCTAAGTGTCACCCATTCCTTCTATCCAGAGCTGTTGTAGTGACAGATTTTCATATCGTTCAAGGAATCTTTCCTCTAGCCACTATGATTGAAGGCAGGGATTTAGGGGATAATCGAAACGCATTCACGAGCTCTCCACGAGACATTCAATGCCGTCGAAAGATAAATCTTCAAAACCCAGTCTCTTAATTAATAGTTTCTTTATTGTAGTAAAAACAGTAATATATTCATCCAAACTTCCTCTTGTTTAAGTACATTTTGATCTTACTCGTAGTCTAACTCGTGCATGGTCGAAAGCTATGATCTCTCCCCCATGCTTCTTCAAACTAAACTAAACTAATTACTAGGGCATCTGCGCGGGAAACCCAGCCGCAAACACGCCTCTGACTACGTATATATTGCCACCGACATAATTACAGGCACATAAAATTTAAAAGTAACTGTTTATAGTTATAACATACTGAGTTAAGTTAAATGGCTACTACATACTGGTTCCTAATTGTTCTGAGTATATAAAGAGGTAATTAATAATAGACATTAAAAAGGGAGCTATTAAAGCATATATCAAAAACAAAAAATAACATGCATTATATATCGGCATTCAGACTTCTTCCATCTTCAACTTCATCTTCTAGAAGCAAGCATTACTTGGTTATTGGTCTTATTAAAACATTATTCTTAGTCTGAAATTGTACTGTATGCACCAAACCCTTAACATCAGGCATGATACCCAGTATATAGTCCAAAACACAAAAGTCCAAAGTTTTGACAGCATGAAACTTCTTCCTCCATTTCCGATCAATTCATGGATATGCCGTAACAATAATGTTGAAATGTGAGAATCCTTCGAGAGAACAATAGGATTTTTAGCAATACATGCATTGTGATGTTTTGTTTAATTTCCGGATCATTAGCAGAGATTTCAAATCCCAGCTCAAGCTTTGGCCATTCTCTGTCTGGCTTAAGTGGGACAGTCCCTTTAAGTGATGTTTCTTTGAAGACTACAACACAGTCAAAGACCACCCTCAAGATCCCTTTCTTGGGATCACATGATGCAGAATGTACCAAAGCTCTCCATCACTTCAATTCAGTTGGTTTGTTGGTACCATTTTGGCATAATCATTGTCAATCATATCATTTAGGAAAGATGTATATTTGTCATGAAATTTCATATTATTTGCCAAATTATTGCATTTCAGATTCTGTGTGCGTTGCTCTGCCTTATGACAATTATTTGACAGACTATTACTTTCTTGTTTGAAAGGTAAGTCCAGACAATAGTGTCCGTCTATCATCTTTACTGAGTCGTTCATAATATCCAATAACTCTAACTCTTCCCTGAACATTTTTTCAGATTCCTTACTGGTACTTTAATTGAAGTCATGATTCCATTGCTTGATCAATAACTTTTCCAAATATTTACCAGTAGATAATTTACCAGTAGATATTTAATTAACAGCAGTGGCAGGATAGTTCTTCTGGTTCCTGTTTTTGTTGTTCCTTCTCAAGGAGCCATAGATAACCCATCCTAATAGGGATTTCACAGCAAACGGTCCATCCTCTTGGCTCCTCACAACTCTATAGGTTCCAATGCCTTCAAAGCGTTCGTTCCGATAAGTAGGTCGATACCAGAATTTATTTTAGGTATCTTGACATCCTTCAAGTAAGGCCCTTGTTTCAAGTTCTCATGTCTGGATGTATTTTGATGACAAACAGGCATGGTCTCATGTGTAAACACTTCAGATATTGGTATAAAATTGTCTTCTTCCAGACTAGATTTTTCCATACTTGTAATGTGACGACTTTCGCAGGAAATCTCCTCTTCATGGTACGCAATAGAATCTTAGTCTTTTCTCCTGTAATGTCCAGCCTTCTCATCAAGCTTTCTGTACAAAAGGTAGCCGAACTTCCATGATCCAAACATGCATATGTTTGCAACACTGTATTCCCCTTGCTATTCCTTACCTGTACTGGTAAAATACAGAAGATACAGGTTTCTACCCCGGCCCCAATACAAAGGACAAAGGACATTTATTATCACATACACCAACTGGTGTAGTGAAATTTGTCTTGCCATGCAGCACACAAATAAAGATAAGACACAACATCAAAGAATTTAACAGTAAACAAAAACATTTTCCCACAATGGTTCCCATCTGTGAGGGAAGGCAGCAAAATCCAGTTCCCTCCCCAGTTCACCCATAATCGGCCCTATTGAGGACTCCGCAGTCACCGCTACGGCAACCCGATGCTTCAGGCCCTCTCGCTGGATGATGAAGCTCTGGCATTGGGTGAACACTCTCAGCGGCCCGGAGTGTCTGGAGTGGCCGCTTCCTCCCCGGAGTTCACAGCTCCCGAGGTCCACGTGCCGTGCTGGTCGGAGCTCCGACTCTGCCGATCTTGGCATGAGATCCCAGGCTCTGCGGTTTTTTTAAAGATCAGTGCCACCCGCGGCTGGAAGCTCCACAGACCACAGACCACAGCTCCGCGATGTTGGAGTTGGCAGTTCCAGCCTTCTGGAGCCCACCGCACGGCGACCCGGGCAAGGCATCGCCTGCTCCACGATGGTGCTCCAGCGCTGTGCCGCCACTGAAGATGACGTCCCGGCCGGTCCCGGCAGGAAACACTGCTCCAGACTGTCGGTAGGCCGCGAGGAAGGGACGAAGATATGGCCTGGAGAAAAGCCGCATCTCCGACCAGGTAGGGACTGAGAAAAATAATTCCCCCCCCCCCACCCCCCACATAAAAATACCTCCAAAACAAACACTTTTAACTAACTAAAATTTTAAAAAAGGATGAAAAGACTAACAGCTGCTGGTAGGGCAGCCATACTTCACGGCGCCCCTGCACAACACAATATGGACAGTTATCTGAGGTGAGGTGACAGCATCACTAGTAGCTGGCTTCTCCTTCTGTTCTATTTGCTCCAGCTTCTTCTGCTCAGTGTGAAGTGCTTCAGGATGATCTTGCTTGCACTTATCACATTATAGGACTCTTACAGTCTTTAACCATGCGTCCTTCTTTCAAGCATTCAAAACAGTTTCCCTTCTCCTTTAAGAAATCCATCTTTTCTTTATATTCCTTCTTCTTGAATTTCCACCTTATGGTGTGACCAACTTTGTTACATGACAAGCAGAACCTTGTTGGGTTAACAGTAGATGTATCTCCATCCTTTTCACCTTTTGTTTTTGCAAGTCTTACAGCGGTAGCAAAACTACTTCCCTTGGGTCCTGAGCTTTCTTTTGTTTCAGCAAATAGGTCCTTCTGCAGTTGTATAGGGCCCTAGTGAGACCACACCTGGGGTATTGTGTGCAGTTTTGATCCCCTAATTTGAGACAGGACATTTGTGCTATTGAGGGAGTGCGGCATAGGTTTACAAAGTTAATTCCTGGGATGGCAGGACTGTCATATACTGAGAGAATGGAGAGGCTGGCATGTATACACTGGAGTTTACAAGGATGAGAGGGGAACTTCTTGAAACATATTAGATTATTAAGGGTTTGGACACGCTGGAAACATGTTGCCCTTGTTGGGGGAGTCCAGAACCAGGGGCCGCACTTTAAGAATATAGGGTAAGCCATTTAGAACGGAGACGAAGAAAAACTTTTTCACACAGAGGGTTGTGAGTCTGTGGAATTCCCTGCCTCAGAGGGCGGTGGAGGCCGGTTCTCATTATATTTTCAAGAGAGAGCTAGATAGGGCTTTTAACGATAGCGGTGTCAGTGGATATGGTGAGAAGGCAGGAATGGGGTATTGATTGGGGATGATCAGCCATGATCACATTGTATGCCGGTGCTGGCTTGAAGGGCCGAATGGCCTACTCCTGCACCTATTGTCTATATTGTCTATGAAAGGTAGAACCTATGACAGTTGTAATTGTTTTAGGATCTTGACTGCTCCCATAACGTAAATTGGACATGAACCGTACTTCCTTTTCTATGAAGTTCACCAGATCAGGAAGCATGGTCTCTCGATTCTCATTTTCCTCCATCAGACCTGCTTTATCCCTCCACTTGTTTCTCAGTCTGTAGGGCAGGTTTAGAGTGATAATTTTCATATTGCTAACAACATTAATTTCTTGCATGTGGTTGAGATGTTTCATCGAGCCACAACAACTTCTAAGAAATATCGCAAACACCCGCAATGTTTTCACGTCTTCTGGCTTGATAGCTGTGCAAGCATTGGCCTTCTTCATGTATGCATTGGTGATCTGGTGCTTGTTACCAAACTGTTCTCTAAACAATTTTCTTGCCGTTCGATAGCCCTCACCGGCAGGCAACCTCCGACAACTTGCAACAAGCTCCTTCGGATATCCGCTTGTGTAGTACTCCAGATATTGTAAACAATCTTCATCATCGGTAGTTTTCCTCTCCACTCCTCTCTCAAAGCGGTCTATGAAAGATTCCTTGAACGATATGAAAATCTGACACTACATCTAGTCGAAAGCTAGTGGCTAGATGTAGTGACAGATTTTTATATTGTTTAAGGAATCTTTCCTCTAGCCACTATGATTGAAGACAGGGGTTTAGGAGATAATCAAAACGTGTTCATGAGCTATCCACGAGGCATTCAACGCTGTCTTAAGATCAATCTTCAAAACACTGTCTCTTAATTAATAGTTTCTTTATTGTAGTAAAAACAGTAAGATATTCATCCAAATTTCTTCTTGTTTGAGTACATTTTGATCTTACCCATAGTCAAACTGCATGGTCGAAATCTGTGACCTCTCCCCCATGCTTCTTCAACTGAACTAAACAAAGTATTAGGGCGTCTGCGCGAGAATCCCAGCCGCAAACACGATTCCGACTACTTATAAATCCCATCCACATAATTACAGGCACATAAAATTTAAAGGTAACTGGTTATAGTTATAGCATACTGAGTTAAGTTAATGGCTACTACAGATGCTGCCTGTCCCGCTGAGTTACTCCAGCATTTTGTATCTATCTTCTGTTACTGTCTAATTTGTTCTGCTTTTTACACAAATTGCTGTAAGTTGGCCCAATCAGTAAAACCTGGCCACAGACATGAAATTGTACTGTATATGTTACCCTCTATATACCCACTAAATGTCACAAAACATGTTAGGGCTAGTCCAATCAAGTTATAAAAGGGAAGAGATTGTCTTTTTTAAACTAAACTATCCTTCTGATAATATATTGAAAGAGAAAATGTAAAAGATCCATGCCAGGTCAGGCAGTGTCTGTATCGAGAGTAACAGCGTTCGCGTTTCAGGTAAAAAAGACACAAAGTGCTGGATGTTCGGAGGACCTTAGTGGATAGTGGATGTTCGGAGGACCTTAAAAGGAGTGAACGCACGAAAGGCGGCAGGCCCTGATAACGTACCAGGGCGGGTGCTCAGGGAGTGTGCTGATCAGCTGGCACATGTCCTTACGGACATATTTAACACCTCGCTGAACCAGGCTGTCGTCTCATTATGTTTCAAGACTGCCACCATCATACCAGTGCCAAAAATATCCAACATACAATGTCTCAATGACTACCGCCCTGTAGCACTCACCCCCATAATGATGAAGTGCTTCGAGAGGCTGGTCAGGGACCACATTACCTCCAGACTCCCCTCCACACTCGACCCATACCAGTTTGCTTACAGGCCAAACCACTCCACAGAGGACGCTATATCCTCCGTACTCCATCTGAGCCTGGAACATTTAGAGAAGAAAAACACCTATGTGCGAATGCTGTTCGTGGATTTCAGTTCAGCATTCAACACCATTATCCCCCAGCACCTGATAAGCAAACTGGTTCCATTGGGCCTCAGCACCCCCATGTGTAACTGGCTACTGGACTTCCTCACTGACAGACCCCAGTCTGTGAGGGTTGGAAATAACATCTCCAACACCATCTCTCTGAGCACCGGCTCCCCTCAGGGCTGTGTCCTGAGTCCACTGCTGTTCACCCTGATGACTCACGACTGTTGTGCCAGGTTTAGTACAAACCACATCATGAAGTACGCAGATGACACAACAGTGGTGGGCCTCATCAGGGACGACAATGAGCTGGCTTACAGGGAGGAGGTGAAACAACTGGTGGACTGGTGCAATACGAACAACCTGATCCTGAATGTCGAAAAAACAAAGGAGGTTATCGTCGACTTCAGGAAAACACGGCACAGTCCCACACCACTTCACATCAATGACAGCGATGTGGAGGTGGTCAGTAGCACAAAGTTCCTGGGGGTGCAGATCACTAACAGTCTGACCTGGTTGAATAACATCTCATCAACAGTTAAGAGAGCGCAGCAGCGGTTGCACTTTCTGCGCCGGATGAGAAGAGCTCATCTCCCCCATCCCATCCTCACTACTTTCTACAGGGGCACCATAGAGAGTATTCTGACCAGCTGTATCTCTGTCTGGTTTGGGGACTGTAGAGCCTCCGACTGGAAGTCTGTGCAGAGAGTGGTGA
Source organism: Raja brachyura (assembly GCA_963514005.1). The sequence goes on from OY740784.1 coordinate 50,839,531, forward strand.
GGACAGCGGAAAAAATCATCGGGACCTCTCTCCCCTCAATCGGGGATATTGCGACCAAACGTTGCGTGTCTAAGGCCAGCAGTATTATAAAAGACCCCACACATCTCCATCACGGACTGTTCATTCTGCTGCCCTCGGGAAAAAGATATCGCAGCATAAGGAGCAGAACATCAAGGTTCTGCAACAGCTTCTTCCCACGAGCCATCAGACTCCTGAATGCCATGTAATGGGCTGCCACCATTGTCTATTTATCCTTTTATCCTTTTTATCCATGCCTATCCTTCTGTTAATTTATCGTGTTGCACAGGGAGCCAAATGCAACGTAATTTCGTTTGGAACTGCATATATCAATGTATTTCTAAATGACAATAAAGTTTGTTTGACTTGACTTGAGTAACTCAACGGGCCAGGTATGGAGAACAAGAATGAGTGACGTTTTGGGTTGGGATTCTTCTTCAGATTGAAGAAGAGTCCTGAGGAGGTGCTGCCTGACCCACTGATTTACTCCAGCACTCCAGTGTCTTATTTTGTAAACCAGCCTTTGTGTTGCATGTTCACATTTCTGGTTTTTGACTATAAGGACTTAAGGGCCTGTCCCACCTTTACAGCCTAATTCATGACCTGTGCCGAGTTTGCCCTTGACTCAGACTCGCAGCATGGTCGTCACGAGGTCGTAGGAAGTCGTAGGAGGTCGTAGGTAGGTCATAGGTACTCGTGGCACCAAGTAGGTCGGGCCGTTTTTTCTAGCATGATGAAAAATGTCCATAAGTAAAAAAGGTCATGAATTAGGTCGTGAAAGTGGGACAGGCCCTTAAGTCCTTATAGTCCATGGCGTGTGCAGAAATTAAGGGAAACATTTCTGAGGGTCAGCATTATTCTGCATTTGGAATGGCAGGGATTAAACAGGAATTGTTAGTACAGTTTTATTAAGTGCATCTAATGTGCCTCAGTTTAGTCCCTCCCTGCCAGAAGTAAAATTCTAATTCTAATTACGGCATGGCGACGCAGCGGTAGAGATGCTGCCTTACAGCGCTGTAGAGATGCTGCCTTACAGCGCCAAAGACCCAGGTTCGATCCTGACTATGGGTGCTTCTCTGTAAGGAGTTTATACGCTCTCCCTGTGACCTGTGTTGGTTTTCCAGGGGAGCACTGGTTTTCTCCCACACTCCAAAGACGTGCAGGTCTGTAGACTACTTGGCTTTGATAAAATGGTAAATTTTCCCTAGTGTGCGTAAGCTTGTGTTAGTGTGCGGGGATCACTGTCAGCGCAGACTCGGTGGGCTAAAGTTTCCGCGCTGTAACTCTAAACTAAACCTAACTAAATTCTGCTGTAATACGGTAGTCACACTCTTAAGGCACCTCGTGTCATAGAAGATCACAATAGTTTAAATGGGGGGCAGGGTGTTAGGAACGATAGAGTTTCAGATTCATAACAACAAAGTTATTTTTCTCTACATGATTTTCAAAAGTAGAGGTCTTTTTAATAATTCTAAGATTACTTTTTTAAATTACAGGCACATTAAAGCCAAAAATGCTCAAAGCTGTATGTTACATTGTTTATTAGAGTATCATTGCACAAGTATCAATCAAAACAAATTCTTGTTGAGAATTGAGAAAATGGTGTCTGATTTTTGTGGGGAAGCTACATGGAAACCTGTTTTTCCAAGGCAGGTTTTCCCCTGTTTACCAATTTCCAAAGCGATTTTTACGCGGTTCTTTACTTCCCGATCAAAATTGCATTGTAGCCTATTCATAAAGGGCCTGTCCCACTCGATGATATTTTCGGTGACTGCTGGCGTCATATCAGTGTCGCCAAAAGATTTTGAACATTTCAAAATCCAGCGGCGACACAAAAATAATGTTGTGACACTTGAAAAAACACTGCGCGCCATATGTCATCACGCCGCATCACCATATAATAACCATATAACATATAACAATTACAGCACGGAAACAGGCCTTCTCGGCCCTTCCAGTCCGTGCCGACCATTTATTTTCCCTAGTCCCATCTACCTATATAACCATATAACAATGTATCACGCCGCGTATTTATTGGTGACCCGATACGTCAGTCATTGATGCCGGCAGTCGCCGAAAAAAAATCGCCAAGTGGGACAGGCCCTTAATACATGTATTAATGGAGAGTGCCTGTTTGTTTGCAACTGACTACAACATCTAAAATAATATTAAATTACGTTTGAAATATAAGAATGAAATTAAAGCAACCCTCTTTTGCACAATAAAATACTACAATGATTAATAAGGGAAAATGGCTAGTTATTTTTAGCTGTAAATTGTAAGAGATCAATGCATGCCAGGATAATGGAAGACCTCTCTTGACCTTTTTTGAATAGAACTATCAGATTTGTGATATTCTTCCAAACTGCTATATTAAGCAGGTTTAATGATGTATCTGAGAGATGACACATTTTTGGTATTGTTGAAGTATGAACCTAGGATAGAGGCTCCAGAAATGCAGTGTCCTTTTTAACGCATTTGATGCAAATCAAGGAACTGAAGGAACTGCCGATGCTGGTTTAAACCGAAAATAGACTGGAGTAAGTGAGACGGGTAGCATCTCTGGGTGACTTTTCGGGTCGAGACCCTTCCTCAGAATGAGCTAAGATATATATTAGGTATGTTCCAATTATTTGTCGGATCATGTGTGAAAGGACAAATAACCTGCTCCTGCAAATATGATTATTATGACATTCTTGCTATAATAAATTTTAACAAAAGCATTGGCCTCACTGGCTTTTGTTACATTTTTTAAAATCTGTTTATTTACAGTGAAGATTCAATAGGGAATAATACGCCAATTGAAGGTTGGAAGCTTCTATTAAATGGAATAGCTTTACTTCCAAGGTTAAGGACCATCAGCATGAACTATAAAGAAGAATAAACAGACAGAAAAAGCTGGAGTAACTCAGGGGGTCAGGAAACACCTCTGGAGAAGAAGGGTCTTGACCTGAAACATCACCTATTCCTTTTCTCCAGAAATGCTGCCTGAACCGCTGAGCTACTCCACCTTTTTGTGCCTTTCTTCATTTTAAATCAGCATCTGCAGTTCCTCCTGACATATAAAGGAGAATAAGAGAACTCAATGAAATTTTCAGTTATTACAGATTGAAGCATTCTGAAACAAATATGAAACAATCTTACTTGGATTACCTGAAATTAAAGCATATAATTAGCTAGTTATCTAATTGTAGCTAATTACAAAATTCAATGAGTAGATCTAAACATCTATCCATTTCTTAAGAAAAGATAAACTTTTTTTAAATTGCCTAAGTGTCCAAATAACATTCACACAATAATCCACCATATAACATAATTTTTAAATCTAATATTCATGAATTTATAGGCCAAATGGAAGGAATTTAGTGTTTAATGCCTGTAAATTAATGGCCATTTAAATCAACTAGTGAGTGGGTTTTAGTGCAATGCGGTGGATTAGAACGTTGCGGGTTGCGGTTTGCGGTGAAGTCAGTATTAAAAATGCAGCCGGTTCATACATTTTTTTTGTCCCCTTTTCGCAACATGAAAATTTGATTAAAGCCTAAAAATAAAAATAAAGCCTTAAAAATAAACTGTGTAGCTTCTTTTATTGCCTACCTTAGGTCCGTTCTGCTGTCGGTGTTCATAGCTTTAGAAGATGATTTTTAAACTACTGTAGTTAATAAATAATCTAGCGTAGTTTAAAAATACCTTTATGAATGAAATGTCGGAGCGATTTCTCTTTAGCGATGAAATCGCCCGACATTGATCGATTCGGCCTGATTTGGCCGATTTGGCCTAGAAAAAAATCGGCATTTTAAACCCGCCCCCCTCTGAAAGGCGCCAAAGTTGCGCACACGGGGAGCGGCAGAACTGCAGCGCTGCTAAAGGTAGGTATTGTAACATCTCTAGCCAAAGGGTCTATTTCTGCGCAGTATCTCTAAAATCAAGAGATACAATAGAGGTTTAAATGCTCCTGCTTCTTTTTGTTATGTTATTATGCAAAGTATACACCACTCACCATTTAATCTCTCCAGCCCGTAAGACCATCATGAGCCGAGAACATACTAGACTGAAAGATTTGAAGAGATTTGTATTTTTACCTGGATGGCACAGTAAGTTGCTGCCATACAGCGCCAGAGACCCGGGTTCAATCCTGACTACGGGTGCTATCTGTACGGAGTTTGTACGTTCTCCCCTTAACCTGTGTGGGTTTTCCCCGGGTGCTCCAGTCTCCTCCCACACTCCAAAGATGTACAGGTTTGTAGGTTAATTGGCTTGGTATAATTGTAAATTGTCCCTAGTGTGTGTAGGATAGTGTTAATGTGTGCAGATCGCTAGGCGGCATGGACTAGGTGGGCCAAAGGTCCTGTTTCCATAGAGTATCTCTGAAATCAAAAGATAGGGGTTTATATTAAAAGCTCCTGCTTTTACTTCTGATGTTATTATGCAAAGTATTCACCTACTCACTATTTCGTCGCTCCAGTCTATAAGCAGAGTAGTACACTAGAAAGATTTGAAACAATTGGTATTTTCACCTGTGGGAAGTGAGGAGGTGGCAGAACCATTTGTGTTCCCACAATAAGGCTTCTTGTTTTGGAGGAAGTGAGGGGAGTTGAGGGAGAAGTTACAAAATGTTACAAAATGTGACAGCAATTTATACCTGGCAGAAAAAACTGTTGATGTGTGGAACTAGTTTATCAATCCCATCTCCGATAATGACAAATTCCACGCAGTTCTTCCTTTTTTTACCTTGACCAAGAATTTCCCTTGACAATCTGGCCATTTATATCTTCCCTTCCCAGGTGTCTGTCCTTGACCTAGACTTTTCAGCTGACAGCATCTCATCTTTGTACAAGGCACTTTGCAGATACATGATCAATTCTACACTGATGTCTATAATTCTAGTTGTGTCTACGTAGGTAATTAAGCAGTCACAGCTTGGTTCTGGCTTCAAGGAAATTGAAGCAACAGGTGAATGCCTTGAGGAAATAAGGTGAGAAGGAGCTAGGGTCAGATTTTGAGTGGTTGTGAGGGAGAGAGGCCCAAGGGTTGAGGAGCAAGTCACGGATTGAATTACGGTGAAGGTCAGCCACCGGGCCAGAAGTGGAAATGACAATTGGAAAATGTGAATGTTTGGCAAGGTTGGGATAGGGTAGTGGAAGGCATTTTGTGGTTTGGGTGGTGTCAGAACATTGGAGGTCGCAATTGTCAATATGGAATAGACTTAGTCAATTTAGTTAGTTTGTTGATAGATACGGAAAGCTAGAGTAACCCAGCGGGACAGGCAGCATTTCTGGAGAGAAGGAATGGGTGACATGTAACTCATCCCTTCCCACCCAAACCACCCCCTCCCCAGGTACCTTCCCTTGCAACTGCAGAAGATGCAACACCTGTCGCTATACCTCCTCCATCGACTCTGTCCAGGGACCACGACAATCCTTTCAGATTCACTTGCACCCCCTCCAACCTCATCTACTGTATCTGTTGTTCAAGATGTGGACTCTTATACATCAGCGAGACCAAACGCTGACTGGGCGATCGTTTTGTGGACACCTTCGCTCAGCCCGTGTGAACCAACCTGATCTCCTGGTTGCTGGACACTTTAATTCTCCTTCCCATTCTTACACAGACCTTTCTGTCCCCAGTTTTCTCCAATGCCAGAGTGAGGCTAAACACAAATTGCAGGAACAACATCTCATATTTCGCTTGGGCAGCCTATAGCCCAGTGGTATGAATATTGATTTATCTCACTTCAGGTAGCCCCAGCATTCCCTTTCTCTCTATCCCTCCCCCACCCAAGTCACACTAGCTTCTCATTTTCACCATACAAACAGCTTATAATAGCCTGTTTCCTTTATCATCGTAACTTTTTTGCATATCTTTCATTCATTATTCTTTATCTCACCACATCACCATCTATATCTGCCGTTTCCCTTATCCCTAACCAGTCTGAAGAAGGGTCTCGACCCGAAATGTCACCCATTACTTCGCTCCAGAGTGCTGCCTGTTCCGCTGAGTTACTCCAGCTTTTTGTGCCTATCTTCAGATTAAACTAGCATCTGCAGTTCCTTTTTCCACGTAGTTAATTTGTTGGTTGTTTGCAGAGTAGTCTATGATTTAGGTTTGGTTTTGGGGAAGTTAAAGCAAATGGAATTGAGAGATCAATTTTTTTACCGACTTCATAAGCCAAATAACTAACTTACTTAAAGTGGGACTACCTGATTCGGATTTCTATTTTGGCTCAGGATCTTCTCGGGAAAATCCTCTTTATATGACATAGGAAGCCTGTTTGTGCAGAAGATGTTGCAGATAATGTGGGACACTACTCTCACTTAGAATCCCAGGACCACAGTTCAGACATTTATTGCGATTCACATGAAGATCCTAATTTTCATGAATGTTTTATTATCCAAGAAATTGGATCACGATGCTCACAAACATCAAGGTGATTTCAGTTCCAGGCATATTTATCTGTGCAGAAGATTGATCTTTTCACATATTTATTACAATATCCTCCTGAGCAGTAGTTTTCATTTATTTTTCAAGTGGTTCTCTTTTGCCAAATGGTTGATGATGATCAATTGTGACCAGTTCTCTGGTCTGCATTTAAAGGAGCAGAATAGAGACCCATTTTTAAACATCTTCTAACCCACTTCAAATCCCAGTGCTCCAGCTTTCATTTTTTTGGTACACTTATTTAAGACTTAAATATTTAAACTAGTCTCAAGTGATGAAGTAAAAATAGAAAAGAGATGGGGGAGATATTGAACAATTTCTTTTCTTCGGTATTCACCAAGGAGAAGGATATTGAATTATGTGAGGTAAGGGAAACTAGTAGAGTAGCTATGGATACTATGAGTTTCAAAGTAAAAGAAGTACTGGCACTTTTGAAAAATATAAAAGTGGATAAGTCTCCAGGTCCTGACAGGATATTCCCTAGGACATTGAGGGAAGTTAGTGTAGAAATAGCCGGGGCTATGACAGAAATATTTCAAATGTCATTAGAAACGGGAATAGTCCCCGAGGATTGGCGTACTGCGCATGTTGTTCCATTGTTTAAAAAGGGCTCTAAAAGTAAACCTAGCAATTATAGACCGGTTAGTTTGACTTCAGTGGTGGGCAAATTAATGGAAAAGATACTTAGAGATAATATATATAAGTATCTGGATAAAGAGGGTCTAATTAGGAACAGTCAACATGGATTTATGCCTGGAAGGTCATGTTTGACTAATCTTCTTGAATTTTTTGAAGAGGTTACTAGGGAAATTGACGAGGGTAAAGCAGTGGATGTTGTCTATATGGACTTCAGTAAGGCCTTTGACAAGGTTCCTCATGGAAGGTTGGTTAAGAAGGTTCAACTGTTGGGTATAAATGCAGGAATAGCAAGATGGATTCAACAGTGGCTGAATGGGAGAAGCCAGAGAGTAATGGTGGATGGCTGTTTGTCGGGTTGGAGGCAGGTGGCTAGTGGGGTGCCTCAGGGATCTGTGTTGGGTCCTTTGTTGTTTGTCATGTACATCAATGATCTGGATGAAGGGGTGGTAAATTGGATTAGTAAGTATGCAGATGATACCAAGATAGGGGGTGTTGTGGATAATGAAGAGGATTTCCAAAGTCTACAGAGTGATTTAGGCCAGTTGGAAAAATGGGCTGAAAGATGGCAGATGGAGTTTAATGCTGATAAATGTGAGGTGCTACACCTTGGCAGGACAAATCAAAATAGGACGTACATGGTAAACGGTAGGGAATTGAAGAATACAGTTGAACAGAGGGATCTGGGAATAACCGTGCATAGTTCCTTGAAGGTGGAATCTCATATAGATAGGGTGGTAAAGAAAGCTTTTGGTGTGCTAGCCTTTATAAATCAGAGCATTGAGTATAGAAGCTGGGATGTAATGTTAAAATTGTACAAGGCGTTGGTGAGACCAAATCTGGAGTATGGTGTGCAGTTTTGGTCACCCAATTATAGGAAGGATGTCAACAAAATAGAGAGGGTACAGAGGAGATTTACTAGAATGTTGCCTGGGTTTCAACAGCTAAGTTACAGAGATAGGTTAAATAAGTTAGGTCTTTATTCTCTGGAGCGCAGAAGGTTAAGGGGGGACTTGATAGAGGTCTTTAAAATGATGAGAGGGATAGACAGAGTTAATGTGGACAAGCTTTTCCCTTTGAGAATAGGGAAGATTCAAACACGAGGACATGACTTTAGAATTAAGGGACAGAGGTTTAGGGGTAACATGAGGGGGAACTTCTTTACTCAGAGAGTGGTAGCGGTGTGGAATGAGCTTCCAGTGGAAGTGGTGGCGGCAGGTTCGTTGGTATCATTTAAAAATAAATTGGATAGGCATATGGATGAGAAGGGTATGGAGGGTTATGGTATGAGTGCAGGCAGGTGGGACTAAGAGAAAAAAGTTGTGCGGCACGGACTTGAAGGGCCGAGATGGCCTGTTTCCGTGCTGTAATTGTTATATGGTTATATGAAGCAAGATTTCTCTTTTTTTTTACTTTTAGTTTTCAAGATACAGCGCAGAAACAGGCCCTTCGGCCTACCGAGTCCACACTGAACTGCGATCCCCGAACATTAACACTACCCTACACACACTAGGAACAATTTACACTTATACCAACCCAATTTACCTAAAACCCTGTACGTCTTTGGAGTGTGGGAGGAAACCGAAGATCTCGGAGAAAACCCACATGGTCACGGGTAGAACGGTGGCGCGGCGGTAGAGTTGCTGACTTACAGGGCCAGAGTCCCGGGTTCAATCCTGACTAAGGGTGCTGTCTGTACGGAGTTTGTATGTTCTCCCTGTACCCTGCAGGGGTTTTCTCCGAGATCTTCAGTTTCCCCCCACTCTCCAAAGACATACAGGTTTGTAGGTTAACTGGCTTAGACAATAGACAATAGACAATAGGTGCAGGAGTAGGCCATTTGGCCCTTCGAGCCAGTACCGCCATTCAATGTGAGCATGGCTGATCATCCCCAATAGTACCCCGTTCCTGCCTTCTACCCATACCCATGACTCCGCTATCTTTAAGAGCCCTATCTAGCTCTCGCCTGGAAGTATTCAGAGAACTGGCCTCCACCGCCCTCTGAGGCAGAGAATTCCACAGACTCGCAACTCTGAAAAAGTGTTTCCTCGTATCGGTTCTTGGTATAAATGTTTAAAAAAATTGTCCCTAGTTGGTGTAGAGTAGTGTTAATGTGCGGGGATCGCTGGTCGGTGTGGATTCAGTGGGCCGCAGGACATGTTTCCACGCTGTATCTCAAAATTAAACCAACATACAAACCCCATACAGACAGCACCCGTGGCCGGGTTCAAACTCAGGTCTCCAGCGCTTCAAGTGGTGTAAGGCAGCAACTCTACCGCTGCCACCGTGTCGCCCTCAGTTCATTGGAATTTCATTTCTGAACTCTGGCTCAAAACCAGGCAAGGTTGAGGAATTTAAAAAAATAGAACATGGAATTGGAACTATGGTCTTGATTGAGTTGGTCCACAACCAAAATGTTCCATATTTGCCAATTAAATGTAATCTCATCTCATGGGGTCTAAAGTATCAGGAATGGACATTTTTTTAAACACGAGAAATGAGAGTTCACGGTAAAACTGGTAGGAGATATGCTTTGTATAAGTATTCTGGAGTGTCAGCTAGTGGTTTGGAAGAATGAAATGAAAAGCAACAACATTCAGCAGAGTCATTACAGTGTGCTTTTGCGAACTAATCTGAAATAAGTTTGGGTGTTAAGGATGTTGATAACATTCAAATATAATGTCATAGAGAAGTAATGGTGTCTGTATAATTGTGGTTGATTCTCCAAATAGTTCAAGGCAGTGAGAATCATAAGGTCCACACCTTATCGTAGATAATTGTATCGTAAGAAGCCAGCAGCATGTTACTTGCTTGCTTCAACATAACTATAAAAAAGGGAATGAAAAAGGAAGTGGAGAAATTAACTGAACGAGAAATGTAACTTAAGAAAGTTAAGAAATAGCTTGTTATGAAGCTGGAACTAAAGAAGTGGTTATAAAACTACTTAATTTACAAATGGTGTTTAAATAAATAATAATGTCCAAAAGTGAAAAACAGTCCTCATCTCTCCCTGATAAAAAATGTTTTAATGAGCTTTGAGGCATTCCAAGGATAGAACTCCCATAATAATCCTGTCATCAACTGTTATATTGCTGAATACTTTAAAATAGTTTCTCCTGAGTTCAGTGTGAATAAAACTTTGCTGCCCGTGTTTAAACAAAAAGTCATGAAGTCTGGAGTTGCGGCCAGATTTCCTCTACAAGGTGAGGTGTGGCCTTCACTAAGTGTATGGGACTGTATGAAAGGGACACACCTTGTACAAGAGAGCCAAAAGCTGGAAAGCAGCCAAAGAGTCAGACGCCAGGCTCTATACTCTAGATGGTGGGAGAGGTCACTCAGCCTGGCTATACAATGGTATTATCTGAGGCCAAGTACTGCAACAGAAACTAAGAATGCTTCCTGTCCTCATAGCTGCAACACAAACTGTCCGGATTTCAGCCTCATTCTGTCACACTGGCAACCACTTGGTCTCCGCTGAATGTCTGATGGTTGGGAAAGGAAAACATTGCTGTTTCTTGGGAATTCTGTGCACTCAGCTCCTCCAACTTAAAATAAGTTTTAGTACCTTACTTCTTAAAACACGAATAAAGGAATAAACCATTTAAACAGACTTCAAGATGCACTGGAAATTTTAATTTAGAATAGAAGCAAAATAATATTGAGATCAATTACATTTTAATGAAACAATTCTTATTTTACTTTTTCAACTCTGTACAGATTAATTCAAGACTGATAGATGGAAGTTTGATCCTTGTTATACATGCAGAACCTATTGAATTAATCTAAAGTTGATTAATAAAATCTGTAGTTTATAAGGTTGCGTGTGTCCCTTTAGGAACTGTGTGTACCCTTTGTGCAGGAAGGAACGGCAGGTGCTGCTTTACACCGAAGATAGATACAAAATGCTGGAATAACTCAGTGGGTTAGGCAGCATCTCTGGGGAAAAGGAATAGATAACGTTTCAGGTCGAGACTTCTTTAGACTTAAAAAGCGTCTGCCTGAAACCTCACCTATTCTTTTTCGCCAGAAATGCTGCCTGACCCGCTGAGCTACTCCAGCATTTTGCGTGTATCTTTTGATACATTGCCGTGCCTATCACTGCCAGTGCCACTGCCATTAGTTGAGCATTGATTACTTTCAGTGAAGGGAGTTTTGTTGGTAGCACTGTCTTGCTGCTTGTCTTAGCGAAGAGCAACCCAGAAGAACCCATGAATACAATATTGCTCACAAATTTAAGGTGGGTGCAGCAGAGCAGAAATCAAATGTAAATTAATAGACAACTGTGTTCTCCAGCTAAAATAAAAGCAATGGGAGATAATGGATGTAGCATATATACTGCTAAGCTTGATAAATACAGGACGTCTCAGACAATTATCCTATGCATAGAATGAGATGAGATGTTTCTGACTTCCATTGATATCATTGAGCTCTGGGAGAGGAAGCAGCCATGTGTAATATGTGGAAGGTGATACCATATGGTTTGTTGGTGATGGTTAAGCCAGAGAAACACGAGATGTTGCACGTTTACCATTGCACACAATAATGAAGGCATTGAATGAAAAGCAACCCCTTGGCACAGCCCCTTCTGAGATTTTCATGGATTACAATTTAGGCATTTGCAAATATTTTTACATTTGAAAAAAAGTTGAGTGCACCACTGAGTTACTCCAGCTTTTTGTGGATATCTTCTGAAAAAAGATGTAGCCAGTCTAAGAGCAGAGTCAGACACAAAGCACTGGAGTAACTCAGAGGGTCAGGCAGCATTTCTGGAGAACACTCAGAGGTGACATTTTTGGGTCAGGACACTTCTTCTGCCTGATTGTTGTAGTGGGGGAGAGAAAGCTGAAAGAGAGGTGGGAGCAGTAGATGTTCTTCAGAGATACTGCCTTACCCGCTGAGTTACTCCAACACTTTGTGTCTTTTTTAAAATTAAACCAGCATCTGCAGTTCCTTCTGTCTACCAATTCTATGGACTGTCTTCTATTGCACACAGACCTCAGTTTTTATACTAGTAATAGTTATTAATTTATAGAATTTTTTGAAATTATTACTTAATATCTATGTGTATTATGTTTACGGGCCTGTTCAGCCGCTGCAAGTAAGAATTTAATTGTTCAGTTGTCAGTACTTATGACAATTAAACACTCTTGACTGTTGACTTTTGAAGTCTATTTATTTCCATTAATAAAATAGACGACATCTGGCTCGGCTCTAGCTTTAACCATTAGAGCCAAAACCCATTCTGTAATAGTTTACCTGAAAGGCAGGAATAGATTCTGATTACTCATGGTAACCCTATAACCCACTAATATTCTGCTTGAAACCGCAGCCTTAGATGCCCCCATGCAAGGCAAGGGGTGATCAGTCTCCTTAATCAATGCCACTAATCAATCTATACTAATGCCACTAATTAGTTTCTCTAATCAATCACAGGGCAAATCAGATTGAAGGTGACAAGTCTGAAATGAGAGCCTTAGGGGCAATGTGTGCCTGGACATCATTAGTCACAATTAACCAGAAAAGTCAATCTCAAATCAAATCACATGATCTCACAAAGGTTAGCTATCTTTCTGCTTGGACACTTCTCAAACTCAGCTCATCACTGACATTTTTAATCCATTCCTTGCTCTTAGACATGGAAAATGAGAAATTCCTGAGCGCTGGAAACAGGAAGAGCTCATTCAGCTCTCTTTGCCTCTGGCACCACGTGCCTGATTTCCGTGATTCCACTCTCCTTCAGTGTTCACGCCCCTGTCATTAGTTTGGTTTAGTTTAGTGCAGAGTTGTAGTATGGAAACAGGCCCTCTGACTCACTGAGTCCATGCCAACCATTGATCACCCGTTCGCACTAGTTCTATGTTATCCCACTTTCGCATAAACACTCTATACATAGGGGCAATTTACAGAAGCCAATTAGCATACAAACCCACACATCGATGGGATGCGGCAGGAAACTGGAGCACCTGGAGGAAACCAACCCAGTCATAGGGAGAACACGCATACTCCACATAGACAGCGCCCAAGGAATTTCAGATTCCTCCTATACAAATGTTTATCATACTTAGCTGAAAAATATATTTACATCCATGTACAACTATACACATGAGTCATAAGTAAATAGTTTTCTGGGCAAATACACTCCACACTATTTTTCTTCTCTAAGTATTCATAATTTTACTTTCCGCTCCTATCTCAGTATCATTGCTCCCACTTCAGCTGGACTGCACACACAACCTAGGAGAGCAGGTACAGAGTTCCATGAAAGTGTGGACACAGGTGAACAGGGTGGTGCAGAAGACATTTTGCACACTTGCCTCCGTCAGTCAGGGTATTGAGTACAGGATTTGGCGTGTCATGTTTTTGCCGTACGAGATGTTGGTAAGGCTTTTTTTGGTGAACTGTGCTCTGTTCTGGTCACCCTACTACAGGAAGAATGTCATTAAACTGGAAAGAATGCAAAAAAATCTATGAGGCTATTTACTGGATTTCAAGGGTTTGAATTGTAAGGAGATTCTGGGTCTTTGTATCTGGAGCATTGTAGGCTGAGGAATGACCTTATAGAGGTTTATAATATCATGAAAGGCAGAGGTAATGTGAATAACCACAGTTTTTCCCTAGGGTCGTGGAATCTGAAACCAGGGGACATAGGTTTAAGGAAAGAGGGGAAAGATTTAAATGGGAACTGAGAGGCAACATTTTCACACGCAGAGTGGTGCATATTTGGAAAGAGCTGCCAGGAAAAGTGGTGAGCTGGGTGCAATTACAACATTTAAAAGATAAACAGGTAAATGGGTAGGAAAAGGTTTGAGAGACGTGGGCAGGCACAAGCAAGTGAGACCAGCTCGGTTAGGCAACTTTTTCAGCATGGACAAGTTGGGATGAAGGGCCTGTTTTCATGCTATATAGCTCTATGACTATGATATCACTATGTTATTATTTCCCCATCTTTCTGTTTCCCCAGTGTCTCTAGTCGATCCTTCTCTCCCGCAACCATATTTTGTTACTTTTCTTCAATTTTGTTCTCATCCCAAGCAACCAACTAACTCCCTTTCCCAAGTCCAGAATGTGTTCACTCTCTTCCTCCATCCTGGTTCTCACTTCTTCTAATGCCCATTCATTTACATATCAACAATGAATATCTTCAAAGTTCTATTCCAGGGTTTTGAAAAGGTGCTTTTGTATGAGCTGTTGGCACATCTGAGAGATTTAAACATGGACAATTATAGGCAATTAGGGATACTGTGTGAAGGGTTTCGGCCCGAAACATTGCCTATTTCCTTCGCTCCATAGATGCTGCCGCACCCGCTGAGTTTCTCCAACACTTTGTCTACCAGGAATACTATGTGTTTTTTTTTCAATCTCTTACCTTGCCGGAGATGCGATTGTTTTCCGGATCGTATATCTCCGGTCACCCTGTGGCCTAACAACATGGAGCTGGAGACCTTGCTCGGGACGGACTTTGAGCCCCACCGCAGGGACGTGGACTTACCATCAGAGCTGATACCTTGCCTGAGATCGACGCTCCAACCGCGGCCTGCGGATTTCAACATCGCGGAGCTCGCAGTCTCGGGTAGAGACCGAAGCCGGGAAGCTCCAGTCGCAGAAGGTTTTGACCAGCCCCGACCCAGGTACGATCGCCCGGCGCAGGGGTGCTGAGATCCCCCCCGAATACAGGAGCTTGATTGCCCGTACACGGAGGGCTCGCTGCCGGCTATGGGAGCCAAGATCGTCCCGTCAACAGAAGGCTCGAGGCACCTGACTGCGGGAGAAAAAAGAAGGGAGAGATTCAACCTTTTTTTGCCTTCCATCACAGTGAGGAATGTGGAGGAGTCACTATGGTGGATGTTTATATTTTGTGTGTTTTGCTGCTTTTTAGTGGTATGATTGTACGGCAAATCAAATTCCTCGTATGTTGCAAAACAAACTTGGCTAATAAAGTATGATTATGATGATTATGATTATGATCCCAACCTATGAAAATGGTCAGGTCAGAGGATAGCCAACAGAGCATCTACTTTTCGCAAAGGTACATCCACCAGGGGATAAACTGCTGACTCAGAGACTTAGACTGAAAAATAACAACACAGACGATTAGAAAGGAAAGGTATTCTGAATTGGGAAGCAGAGTCTGGTGGAGACTGTCCTCAAACAAGGGATGTGATATCACCCCAGGGGGGCACATGAGTTGCATGGGTACCAGGTATAATGACGGTTTTGTGAACACAACCAAATATAATGCTAATTAATGTATATATAGCCGCTGAAAATCTCAGAAGAGTTTTTGCACTGCTCTTGTTTTGTATATATTTTTTATTATTCTGAATAAAGTTTATTTTGAGGTGGAGGAAATGGGTAATCTGGAAGGATGAAATTAAATGGGCCTAGAGGTCTTTTTCAGGTTAATATTCGTTGCAATCAATTCTTGTAAAAGAAACATTTCCGCCACAAAGGTGACAGAAAGGTATTGATACATGAACAGGAAATCACAAAGGAACTTTCACCATTGTAAGAGAATTCATTGGAGTATACATTTCCTTTAACATGCTCTTTGTACTGTGCTACATCTATTGTTACATATAAGTGAATGGACAAGCTTAGTAACAAGTCTTTAAGGCTACAATAATCATAAAGTATGAACTCAACCTCTGGCCGAGATTGCTCTAGATTTACACTTACAAAAGCAGTCAAGTGCAATTCATTAGGTGGTACTTTCAATGATTACAAGGAAATTGTTGACAGTCCTGCAGGGAGCAATTTTGCTGAAGCAGAAAAGTGACAATGATAAAAACAGATGAAAACATTTGGCAAAGCTTAAAAAGACCAAAAGATCCAACTTTTGCCTTAAAGGAAAAGCATTCAATGTACATTGTGAAATGTTCCAATATGCCTCAGTGTATTATCATGTCTGTTGCAATTTTCAGACAATTCAAACGGCTTTATTAAACCAGTAACTGCAGCTCCTTCCTACACATTTTTTCTGCTCCACTGCAAAATCTCCTCAAGGTATGTCTACTTTGAAGAAGTTCTCCTCCACTCTCCGACGAGAGTTCTGCAACATCCTCTCTTGCTGCTCCCCCTTGGTGATTGCTCCTGCTCTCCCACTCTACGCCACATCAGCATCTATATCTCTCATTTCCTTTATCCCTAACCAGTCTGAATAAGGGTCTTGACCCAAAACGTCACCCGTTCCTTCTCTCCAGAGATGCTGCCTGTCACGCTGAGTTACTCCAGCTTTTTGTGCCTTATTGTATCTCAGGTTTAAACTAGCATCTGCAGTTCCTTCCTACACATTGTCTGCTTTACAATTTATATTTACCCACTGGCATTTTGACATTCCTTCCCTATAATGTTTGAAAACGTTTAGAGCCTTCCAAGGAAATCATTCAATTGATATTCATTGAGTTGGATTCTAAATCCTACAAGGCAAAAGGGTGGCAACCACACTGTTAGTCACTAAACAATAAGAAATCGTTGGATAATCAGGGGTCATTTACTAGTGGCAGAAAATGGTGAGAGTGATAACATGACTGTGGTATAAATAGCCATTCTTTTATCTGCATTATCCTTTTACATAAACAGTAGCAAGTGCTTAGTACAAATGTAGACATTATTAACAAATTTCTAAAAAAATATTTAGTTAAACCGTGTTAACTATACTTTAAATTAACTTTTCCAAGAATATATTCATAATGTGCAGAACCAAAATAAATATTTATTTCAAAAAATGTGCATGCAGCAACACTGCAAGCATAATATTAGTTTATTCAAAGGAAAAAGTAAATTACTTACGGCGCTGATTCGGTTAACATCAGAAAAACAATCCTGTCTAGCGTTGGTATAAACTTGTAGAATTTGTGTGGAAGTGATCAATGCCAGAGCACATGTTCTACATAAAAGGATGTTCCCATGAACGATCCCATCATTAACTAGTATGTACTGTACTCTACTGAATGATGTTATGAGAATCTAATTGCCCAAACCTACTGTTCGCCTTTGTTCCCACAGAATCAGTAAGTCCGATTTTTACCTGAAAATGTGTTGTTGAATTGCCTTTCTAAAAAGGTGAGTTAGTCCTGAATGACCAGGACAAAGAACTCCTGCCCATTATTTCATTTGTGAGAACACATAGAGACCGAATGGAAATAGGAACAAGCCTTTGAAGTTTAGTCAGTAATGACTGATAAATGTACATGCTTTATTATATATTGTTCAGGGATGCACGCCAAGTTTATAACTCCTGAACGCTGCTCGTCAGGAAGAGAAACTAATGCTTGCTTGCAAATATAAAATTTTAGATGTTGTAGTCATGTTTTATTTTGTGATTCAGTCTTCAGTGATTTTTGTTTTATTTTATATATCACTTTTTATATACTTGTATTATATCTCATGCACATTTTATACTCATATATTCATCACATATTTTACATTTTTCAACTTTGGTTTAATTTTATTATTCTTTTTCCTTTTGCTCTTGATATCTGCTTCCATTGTTTTCTCAAGCACTAGTTTCAGTTCTGTTGCAGTTAAATTGCTTCAGTTACGATGAGAAACTGCTTTGACCATATAGTCAGGAGAAACTATTCCAGATATGAGGAGGGGCTGTTTTGTTTATTAGGAGTGGGAAAGCAGATGTAGGATCTGTGAGATGTGCAGAACTAGACAAGGCTATGGGTTGAGCACTGCTAAATGCACTCAGTATATTTATCAGTACTTACAGTAAATATCTATATTACTAAAAGTGTCATCTTGACCATTTCCTGTTTGCACTGCATATTGATTTTAGAAAAAATTGCTATGACTTACGGCTGTGAGTTTTGGTCATCTTACTCAGAGTCCCCCTCCGCTGGGCAGGACAAGAGGATTTTTCCCATCTGTGAAAAATAAAAGACTTATTAATGTTTTAAAAATGTTGAGATTCTCGCTCCTGTCAATCACACCATGAAGGCCATGCCCCTTCTGGTGGGAGGGGGAGGGACTATAAAACCCAGAAGTGTTGAGTGCCTCAGTCAGTCTCAGCAAAATGGGGGAGCTAGAGTGTCACCTCTCAGTCTGAGCTGTGAATAACACTGAACACATGTCTACTAAACTGAGTGCCCTTGTGGTTTGAAAATGTAGTTTGAAAATGCAAAAGTTGTTTTTGGTTTGAAAACGCAAAAGAGTTTGTTGGTTTGAAAATGCTAAAGTGTTGGTTGCTTTGCTGCGCCTAGTCCATACTGGGATGCATCGCAGGTGATTGTGACCGGCAGGTTGATGTTGAAGTATGCCAGGGTAGGTGCATTAGCGAGCTGTAGTTTTAAAGTCTCAAAATGCCGCTGGTGTTGGGGTACCAGGACCAGCTGTTGTCCTTGTGGGTCAGTTGACGCAGAGGGACTGACAATTTGCTGAGATTTGGGATGAATTTGCCCAGGTAGTTGACCATATCTAAAAACTATTGTAAGCCAGTGACATCAGTTGGCACTGGCACTTCATTGATTGTTGCATTCTTCAGCGGGTCAGGTTTTAACCTGTTGCTAGTGAACACGTGACCGACATAGGTAACTTCAGGAACTCTGAACTTACACTTCATAGGGTTCAGTTTTAGATTAATGTCTCTGGCACGGGTCAACACCTTGCATAGGTTGGCATCATGCTCGGTTGCGTCTCAGCTGTAAACTAGGATTCCATCAACAATGATGGCACAAGGATATTCCGCGAACAGTTGTTCCATTGCACACTGGAAGACTTCACCGGCAGAGTTGATAC
Source organism: Raja brachyura (assembly GCA_963514005.1). The sequence continues at coordinate 50,858,365 of OY740784.1, forward strand.
CGAAGGGCATTCTTAAAAATCGGTAATGGTCAGACAGAGTGGCGAAGGTTGTTAACGCCGATGACGCACGGTCTAACGGGTTTTGCCAGAAAGAACTTTTGGCATCCAGGACTGAGAGCACAGTTGCATTACCGATTTGTGCCGCTAAGTTCTTGGTAGTTCTCATTGGGTAGTGTTGGCGTTTGATTGCTGTGTTCATATCTATAGGATTGATGCAGATGCATAATTCCTTCTTGTCTTTCTTTGTGGTGACGACCATGGTGGAGACCCAGTCTGAGGGTTCGCTGACTTCGGCAATGACTCCGATAGAGACTATACGTTTTAGTTCATTGTGTATTTTCTCACGCATGCCATGCGGAACGCGGTGAAGAGCACGTACAATCGGGGTGATGGTATGGTCAACAGTGATCTTGTATATTGTCGGTAGCTTGCTGAGTTTGTTGTCAAACAAGTCTTTATAGTTGGATAGCATCTGTTTTGTTGGTTCCTCTGTCAGACAGTGTTTGTGGACAGCATGCTCGAAATAGACCAGACCCAAGTCATGGCATGCATTGATGCCTAGCAGGGTTTCAGAACTTGGTTGGACAATGTAAAAGAGTAAGTTCTTTGTCTGTTCATTGAAGGTACATTTGAGATCAGCTTTACCCAGCGGGTGAAGAATTTCCCCTCCATAAGCATGTAGAGTGGAGGAGTCTTTTTTCATGAGCTCAGTGGTTCTTATCTTGTTGAACACTTTGAGTGACATGACGTTTACTCTGGCGTCAGTATGGACTTTGGCGATCAGAGGTTTGTTATTGATTATCATGGTCACCACAGTCACTTTGGATCAGTCACTTTGCCTGGGGTGCGCAGGTTTAGGTGAAGTACAGTAGACTCTGTGTATGTGTTATCAGAGTCATTCCCGTGGGAAGATTTGGCCTGTTCATGGGAATCAGAATCGGATGGGTCTTGTTGAATCAGGTGCAGCTTGTCCTTGAAGCTGTACTCCCACTAGACCAACAACAATTAGCAAAGTGGTTGAGTTTCTTGCAATTATGACATATTTTCCCATGGGCTACACAAAATTGGCACCCCTGGGGTGGAAATTGTTACAGTTGGAGCACCTCGTGGCAGGTACATTCTGATCTTTGCGGGATGCATTGAGAATCTTTGTGGAGAATAGCTAGCCAGATACAAGGACGGAGAAATTGTCCACCCCCCCTCGGTTTTCGCCATCGGAGGGAACCGAGGCTACCTCAGCTACGTAGGGCAACCCAGGCTGTGCAGGAAATGCAACAAGCCTGGGCATGTGATGGCCCAATGCACTGCAGTTGTCTGCAAAAACTGCAAGATGGAGGGCCACGAGACAAAGGACTGTCAGGCCAGTAAGAGCTGCAACCTGTGCGGGGAGGCAGGCCACCTTTACAGGGCTTGCCCTAAAAGAGCCTGCACTTATGCACAGGCGACAAGAGGGGCTGCTGCCAGCACCCCCAAGGTGGGCGAAGCACCCCCCACCACTACCAAGACCCCAGCAGAGAAAGGAAACGCCGATGAGGACAGCCCAACCACCTTGAAGCCCCAAGTGCCAGAAGGAGACGCCCAGCATCTCGCCCAGGAGGGAGAATCGATGGAGGAGGAGGAACAAAAGGAGAAATGGACAACAGTGTCGTATAAGAAGCCGAGGGTTCAGCCCAAGGAGCCGAGGCCGCAAAGGACTGGTAAGTCTAAAAGCAAGCAAATAAAAAGATGCCTTTCTATTACAGAAGGCAGCAATCTCTCCTCTTCGTCGGAGGATGAGGCGACCGGGAAGTCCCAGCGAGGGAGACAGAGGAGGAAAACGGGGGAAGAGAAGAGAGAGGCCACGACGATCACGACCCGGCCCCAGGAGACCGAGAACAGAGAAGCGGCGGAAGGGCCCCAACCCCAGGACACCAGGAGCAGTGCAGCGGTCGAGGGGCCCCAGGCCCAGGACATCGGGAGCAGTGCAACGGTCGAGGGGCTCCAGCCCCTGGAGACAGGGATCATCATCACAGCAGCAAATGGGCCCCAGCTCCGGGCAACCGGGAGCAGCGCAACGGCCGATGGGCCCCAGCTCCGGGTGACCGGGAGCAGCACAAAGGCCGTTGGGCCCCAGCTCCGGGCGACCGGGAGCAGTGAACCAGCCACCGTGACCCAGCTACAGGAGACGGAGGAAGCCGTGTGCCCGAAAGGGGGTGGAACGAGAAGGCCCCCCTCAACGACACCACTAGTTGCGCCACCAGAAACCCACCTCATCACTGGATTCCTGAGCCCAGGAAAGCTGAGGCAATTCACCGAAACGGTGGGAATGAGGGGACACGAAAACGGTCAGTGACTCTAAAGACAATGGAGCTCAAACTGGCATCTTTAAACGTGCGCAGTATAAAGAGCACTGCGCGATGTGTGAACGCCTTACAGTACCTGGCCAAGGTCAAGGCAGATGTGACTTTTCTTCAGGAGTGCGGGCTGCCACACCTCCGCTGCTATCGGAGGTGGTCGCGATGGTGGCCCCACGGTGTGTCGGTGTGGTCGGGGGGCAATGACTGTCGTGCTTCCGGCCTGGGGATTTTGCTGCGGGGAGGGAACTTCGCCATCAATGAGGTTAGGGAGGTGGTTGGGGGGAGGCTCCTTGTGGTGGATGTTATGTACCGTGGCTCTCCGCCCCGGCTGATTAATGTGTATGCCTCACCCACGCAGAGCGAGAGGCTGGCCGTTCTCCAGCAGCTCCCAGTGCTGCTGGCCACGTCCCGGCAGCTCGTTCTGGCCGGTGACTTCAACTGCATCATTGATGCGGCTGGACGATCCGGCAGTGCCGACAGCAGACTGGACAGCACGTCCAAGTTCCTGAGGGATATGGTAAAAGATGCAAAGCTGCGCGATGCCTTCAGCGACCCTGCAGGCGGGTCCCAGCCACGGTTCACCTGGTCGAGATCGGACGGTTTAGCCCGATCTCGGATAGACTTTGTCTTCACGACGAAGGCCGTCACGGTGAGACACACTGACCTCACGCCGGTGTTCTTCTCCGACCACTGCCTCCTTCAGGCTTCCTGTCACCTACAGGAGGACCGGAAGGCAGGCAGAGGGACGTGGAAGCTAAACATGAAGCTGTTGACCCCAGAGAACATCGAGGAGCTAAAGAGGGACTACGCATGTTGGAGAACGGTGAAGCCCCTCTTTGACTCCCCCACACTCTGGTGGGAAGCAACCAAGGAGAACATTAAGAGGTTCTTCATAAGTAAAGGGGTTCAGAGAGCAAGACAGAGTCAGAGGGAATTGTGCCAACTCCAGACAGATTTGCAACAACTGCTCCTTCTGCAGTCGAGAGGGGTGGATGTGAAGGAGGAACTTAGAGACGTGAAGGACCGGCAAGCTCGGCTCTTTACCTCTGAATCCTCCAAGATCATCTTCCGATCCAGGGTCCGCCATGTGGAGCAGGATGAGACGTGCTCACGTTTCTTCTTCCATAAGGTTCACAGGGGGAGCTCTGTGATGAACAGCCTTAGGGAGGAGGACGGCTCGGTAGCATCCTCACACACAGACATGCTGAGGATCTGCAAATCCTTTTACACAGATTTGTATGACCAAAAGGCCATAGACAGCACCTCCTCCCAGAACTTCCTGTCCTCGATCACGGAGGTCTTGGAGGACAGCAAGCGGGAGAGTCTGGACCAACCACTGACCCTAGAGGAGCTGACTGGCTCCATCCGTTCCTTTGACTCGGGTAAAACTCCCGGAAGCGATGGCTTACCGGCCGAGTTGTATTCGGCTCTGTGGGACTGGATGGGCCCGGACCTGCTAGAAGTGTACAACGACATGCTTCTAGCTGGTAGCATGTCAGACTCCATGAGGAAGGGCAACATCACCCTAATCTACAAGCAGAAGGGGGAGATGAAGGACATAAGGAATTGGAGACCCATAACGCTCTTGAATGTAGACTACAAGATCCTGTCTAAGGCCATCGCCAACCGGGTCAAGTCTGCTCTGGGACAGGTGATCCACCCGGACCAAACTTGTGCTGTACCTGGCAGGAAAATCTCAGACAGCCTAGTGCTGCTGAGAGATACCATCGCCTACGTGCAGGACAGACGGGTGGATGCCTGCCTAGTCAGCTTGGACCAGGAGAAGGCCTTTGACAGGATTTCGCACACGTACATGAGGGACGTGCTCTCCAAAATGGGGTTTGGGGAGGGAATCAGGAATTGGATCAATCTGCTCTACACCGACATCCGTAGTGCAGTCCACATAAATGGGTGGGAATCAGACAGTTTCCCTGTAAGGTCTGGAGTCAGGCAGGGTTGCCCTCTCTCTCCTCTCTTGTTTGTCTGCTGTATTGAACCTTTTGCCGAATCCATCAGGAAGGATGCGAGCATTAGAGGAGTGACACTGCCCGGCAGTGGGGGCATTCAAGTAAAGACCTCCCTGTACATGGACGATGTCGCTGTCTTCTGCTCGGATCCAGGGTCGGTCCGCAGATTGATTAGTATCTGCGACCAGTTTGAGTCGGCCACGGGAGCCAGGGTGAACCGCAGGAAGAGCGAGGCCATGCTCTTTGGCAACTGGCCCGACAGATCTTCCGTCCCCTTCACCATCAAGCCTGACTTCTTGAAGGTGCTGGGGATCTGGTTCGGGGGGGCTGAGGCGTGTAACAAGAATTGGCTGGAGCGGATAGCCAGGGTGGGGAAGAAGCTGGAGCTGTGGAGGCAACGCTCCCTCTCCATAACGGGAAAGAATTTGGTCATCAGGTGTGAGGTGCTCTCGGGCCTGCTGTACTTGGCACAGGTGTGGCCTGTCCCTCCTTCCTACGCCACAGGGATCACCCGGGCCGTCTTCCAGTTCATCTGGGGGTCGAGGATGGACCGGGTGCGACGGGCCACAATGTACAAGTCGGCAGACAACGGGGGTAAAAGCGTGCCCAACGTCGCCCTCATCCTGATGGCCACCTTCGTGTGTGGCTGCATCAGGCGGAGTGTAGAGCCAAGGCACGTGGGCACCAAGTGTCACTACCTGCTGAGGTTCTACCTGTCCCGGTGTTGCGAAGGATGGGCCTGGCGCAGATGCCACGCAATGTGCCAGTCAGCTGGTCACTGCCGCCCCATCTGTCGTCTGTGGAAAGGTTCTTCCGGACCAACACCTTTGACCACATGTCCATTGGGCAGTGGTCAGCACAGAATGTCCTGCAGGTACTGCAGGGAAAGGACTCGATGGACCCGGTGGCGTGGTTCCCTGAGCAGACTGCCCAGCTTGTCTGGCAAAATGCCTCATCGCCAGAACTCACCAACAAGCACCAAGACCTGGCTTGGCTGGCGGTGAGGGGAGCCCTCCCAGTCAGATCCTTCCTGCACCATCGGAACCTCACTACCAGCGCACGCTGCCCTCGGGACGGCTGCTATGGAGTGGAGACGGTCGCCCACCTCTTTGCAGAGTGTGGATTTGCCCAAAGAGTCTGGAGAAAAATGCAAGGGTCCCTGGTACGCTTTATTCCAAACAGCTCTGTCACAGAGGACTCTGTGATTTACGGACTGTTCCCAGGGACACATTCAGAGACTGACATCAAGTGCTGCTGGAAGGTTATCAACTCGGTGAAAGACGCTCTCTGGTCTGCCCGAGCTTTGTTCACCACCCAGCAGAGCGAGATGTCCGTCGGGGAATGTTGCCGACTGGCCCACTGCAGACTGCAGGAGTACGTACTAAGGGACGCACTGAAGCTCGGTGCAGCCAACGCCAAGGCTCGGTGGGGGAGGGCCACAGTCTAAGGTCCTTCCGCTGCTGGACATGGGGGCACTGTATGGTGGAGACGCCCCTCAAAATAAGGGAAGGTATCCCATGCCGGGGGGCCACATGAGTGGCACGGGTGGGGGATTAATTAGTAAAATTTGAAAAATGTATATAGACTGCATGGAAGAATTTGTATAGCCTCCGAAAATGTCGGATGGATTTTTCGCACGGTTGATGTATTGTAAATATTTATTACTTGAATAAAGTCTATTTTGAAATAAAAAAATTCCTTGGAATCGCAGCAGGTCATTGGGGGCATGGTATGGTGAATAAACAATGGCAAGGATATCAACCCAGGGAGTCACATGAGTGACAAGGGTTCTTGGTCTTGGGAGAGATTGCAAACTCAAGATTGTGAAAGTTCTGGCCTAATATTTTAATTAAAGAAAGTTGAAGCTCAAAGAATCACAAATGTCAGATGATTCTCTGACCGAGGGAATGGTGAGCTTGAGCTGGGTTTCATTAAAATACACATAGAAACTGACAGTGATTTTGGACAATGTTGCTGACGTGCAGAATATAAATAATAAATAAATAGAGATAAATCCTCATGGAATCAAAGCTAACAATAGTGGCAGGAAAGCAAATTAATCGCTTTGGATTCTTTGACTAAGATGGGACAGATAAGAGTGGAACAGAGGAAAGTTTGATTTTCCTTCGTGTGATTAGAATGGTTGTCATTTTGGTTCAAACTGATTGGACAGTGGGAAAAATGATTTAAGGGACTTTAGCAAATGGTAACATGCACACACATTTATGAGGTTTCAAATCTTTTAAGGAGCTGAGCGGAGAAGGGGTTTGGAGATGGGTGGCAGTTGCAAGAATCGGAGACAGAGGAGGCAGCGGGTGCTGGAACTTTGTGCAAAACATAAAATGATCAGTAAGTCAAGCAGCATCTGAGGAGGGAATGGACAGGTGACGCTTCAGGTCGGGATCCTTGTTCAGCCAGATTAAATGTATTTGAGGGGGGGTGGGGGGTAATGCTGGTTGATTTGAAGAAAGGAAGTAAATTTCTCGAGGATAAAGGGTAGTTATTACGAGACCTGTTAACATTTTTGATGGGTTTCAGCAAACGCAGCTTCTTTCCTGATATGCTAACATCAGAGCCAGGAAGGGAAATTGAATGAGCAACAGTGTAGAGGGAATAGGAAGCAGGAGGGGGGGTGGGAGGTTGCAACCTTCACGTGGTCCCACCTGTTTCGACGAATGCAATCAACCCGGCGTGCACAATCAAGTAAGGTCAAATAGAACAAGTTGTCCTACAACTTTACGCTGTGCACGCTATACGCAAGAAGGAGCAGGAGGGATATCACATGCATAAGATGAATTTTCAGAAGATATGAGGGAATAGGAGAGAGAGTAGTCTAGGGCTTGAAGCTACAATAAAACCTATACTGATGAATTATCGAAAAGAAAGGAGGAGACAGGCAGCAGAGCAGATTTTACTTTGGAGTCACGTGACTGACTACGTGAAGAAGGCCGTCAGCCTGCATGCACGTAATTACGTTGACTCGCTTTGCGCAACGAGCCGACTGGCGGTAGCGTTCCTCTGTCCAGCGGTAAGTTAAACCTGAAGGTAAGTTTCACCTTGTTCCCAGGTTTTCTGTTTTCTTTTTCTGCAGGAATCTCTGTACAAGAGATATACCTGCTGGACAAATTGGGGCGAAGTCCGGACGGGCCGTGAAACCGGTCATGGACCGCGGGGAATTCCAGTCTCGGACCACGGATACCGGGACCAGGGGGATCCGGCTACAGAGACCGTGGAAGTGCGGGTAGACGGCTGCCGTCAGATTCTCCACCCGTCACTGACAACACAGTCAGTGGATTCCAGACTGGCTGTGGTTTCCAGAAAGGGGGTAACACAAACCACAAGCCGGCAAGGTCTGTGAAGCCAGGCCAGGAGGGTTCCCCCCGACATACAGGGGTCATCTGCTTCCAAACCGGCTGTGGTTCCCCAGGAAGGGGGTAAAACGAACCACAAGCTGGCAAGGTCCGTGAAGTCAGGCCAGGAGGGTCCCCCCCCCCCCCCCCCCCCCCGTCGACATACAGTGGTCAGCTGTTTACAGACTGCTGTGGTTCCCCAGGAACCGGGTAAAACCAACTGGAAGTCAGGTAGGCCTGTGGAAATCAGGCCAGGAGGGACCCCTCCAACATATAGCGGTCAGCCACTTCCAGGCTGCTGTGGGTCCCCAGAAAGGGGGTAAAACCAAAAGTAAGACGGTCAGGCCTGTGGACTAGGGGAGTCAGGCCAGGAGGGTTTCCCTCCTTCAATGGGTAGTGTCTGCAGACGGCTAAACCCACATGGAGCAGCTGATGGAGAGGTTGCTCCACAATAATACTCCAAAGGAGGGAGTTATCTGCACGGGTCTCCTTGGGGCCCGCGGCAGCGACACCTGTGTCAGTGCCACACAATGTCTCCCTCTCTGAGGAGGGGAGCATTCAGCATCAGTTCCTGTCTGACTAAGAGCAAAAAACCTGATATACGTCTGTAGGAGGGGCAGTGTCAGCGCAGGTATCCTCAGGGGCCTGCGGCAGCACCTGTTTTCAGGGCTGCCTATGAATCTCCCCCGCTGTGGAGGGGAGTGCGAGTGGTCATTGTGTAACTGACTTTAAAATTGAAAGTATGTCCGTGGAACATACTGGAGCACATGCATTATGGTTTCAAGAGATACTCACAAATGAAGGTGTTGCTGCTGGAGGAGTTGGTCACCAGCCGTTGGCAGAATACCCGGAAGGGGCCAGAGTTCCCTCACGCTACAAGTGCCGGAAGTGAACAGCGCTATCAGGGTGACAACAGAGGGCATGAAATCCAGGAAATTAAACCAACCGCCGAATCCTCTCTTCAGGTAAGACTTATCCCACAGGTAAGACCAGGATGAGGAAGCAAAAAGCTGTCAGGCTAATCAAAGTACCGACGACGAGCAAAGCCTCATTGGTAGGCGATGAGACACCCAACGCCTCCATCGGGGTAAGTGCTTCACTGAAACCGGTGGCAGCTTGAAAGCTGGGCACAGAATTATGGCCAAAGTTCTCAGTATAATGAGGTTTCAGACCAAGGCCCAAGCCGGTCTCAGGGAAAATATGGAATCCACACACCCTACCAGTCCTACTCTCCAATCAAGGGGAAAAAGAACCTGCATCAGCGGCCTTTGGGCTTACCATAAGACCACCGGTAGCCATGGAGGTAGGTGGATCTGGTTCTTCCGAAACATGGGGTTGTGGACCATTTACATGTTGGTAATATTTACACTTGTGTTTTTTGTACAAGTGACAATGATAACATGAGATTCAGATCTGGGTTTAAAAAAACTGATGATAACATGTGATTACTTTGTACTACACAACATACATAGATTCCATGCAGGCTTGGAATTGGGGCCGGGGTTGTCTTTCGAGGCAGGCCCAGTATTATGGCCAGGATTGCCTTTCAGGACAGGGTGAAAGATGGAGGATGTCACTTCATCCAGATTTAACTCGTATGTGCAGTATAAACTTTCAGAATAGGAAACTTTGTTACTGTCTAACAATTGATTTCTATAGGAGCTATATGGCAAGCATCAATCTCAAAGATGCATGCTATTCAGTTACCATTCACAGGGATCACCGGAGATATTTGAAATTTATCTGGATGTGCCAATGATAACAGTTAAAGTGTTGCAAAATGGGCTAACTTCTGCTCCCAGGTTTATTTACCAAATTACTAAAACCAGTGCTTGGGCTGCTCAGAGCTCAAGAACATTTGTTATCGTCTATTTGGATGATGTTTTAAATGCTGTTTTTACTAAAATTGACTGTTGCAGCCCTGAACTATATTTGAGAAATTGGGGTCCCTCATCCATCCAGTTAAATTTAAGTTGATACCAATCAGAACTATTGATTATTGGGATTTACATTTAACTATCAACTTAACAGGGACTCTGCCCTGGGGCAAGAGATGGAATTAACAGAAGCCAGTAACAACCTTGTTGTTTTGAAGCAGCCTTCTATTCATCAAGTGTAATTGGCAATATAGCAGCTGTGTTTCAGCGGTGCAAATTGGGCCTTTGTATTATCAGAAGTTATAACGTGCAAAGAATTAACCTCTCAAGTACCATATAGGTAATTATTAGCAGACCTATGCTATTAGCAGCTGAAGCTACCAAAGTCACAATGGCGGCAGTATTCAGCATTGAGCCAGTAATTTTGTTCAGAAATCTTCAGTAATTACAAACTGATGCTAGTGCTCAAAGATTAAGAATACCATCTCCAGTTACGGAGGCAGTTGCGGTTTGCATGAGTTACCAATTTTTTAGTTATTGGTATCAACTACCTATAAACACCAGGTGCATTCTAAAGGTTATTGTGAGAATATGCATATTCTGCATGCTCAACTCCAAGTTGATACACTATGGTGGTGGCATATGTTAGTCACATGGGTGCAATCAAGTTAAATTGCTGTGATATTTACCTAATCTCATTTGACGCTATTGTATCATCATGTGAAATCAATAATAACATAGAATGGATGTTTGATCACAAAGTATCTAATGTCATTATGGCTCGATGGAACACCAAATATTGATATGTTTACATTCAGGCTCATTTATCAGTTGCAAAATATGTGCATACAGTGGCGAGAGATACATTAACGCCACACTGGGGAGGAATGTTCTTGCATGTCTTTCCTCCATTGTGCCTCATCAGTTGGGTCTTGCAATAAATCAGCAAGATGCCGCTTCAGGCTTTTCGAACTGCCTGACTGGCATATGCAGCCATGGCTCCCACTAATGTTGGGAATAATATAGAGCCTTATACAGTTACTAAAAACATAAAACTTTGCTGGTTCAGCCTGTGACTCAGGAAACCAGCCTCTGCATGATAAATCAATTAATTGAAATGCAGACTCTGCGACGACTATTCCTGCGGCTCACGTTGTCAGACCGATCCATGTAGTGCTCACTGCAGAGTGCAGGGAAAGCACCAAAAGGCAGTACATTGCCACTTCAGCAGATGGGAAGCATTTTTGTTTGAATACACGTTACATACTATACAACATGGATAACTGACGTCTTAGAGTTCATTTTCAAATGGGTCTTGGACTATAATTAAGTTACAGTGCCATTAACTGTGCCAACGTACCTTCTCATCATATTTGCTGCAGCACACTGTCAGCTCTCACCCTCTGATATCCATAATTATATAGGATATCTTTAACACAAGTTCTCCCAGACCCAGTTACACGGACGTATGGGACACTGACGCTATGTTAACACTACTTCACCAGGGGGCTCCAGCAGGCACGGGCCGTGAGTAATTACTCAGGGTAGGCACTCAGTCCGCTTTAAAAAAAAATAAAACCGCGCATGCGCAGATTGTTCTCTCCGTTAAATAAATAAATTAATTAAAAAGCAGTGACATTTCAATTTGCCCTTCCTACGCTTCCTTGTCCTAGACCAATTGGGGGAACAGTTCCTTTCACAGCGTGTGGAGAGCCAGGGGTAAAGTTGTGGGGAGGGCACGAGTGTTGAGAAGGAGGGTGTCGGGGATACTGCCAGTAACTCACTCACCGCTACCGCAGCTCTCCGGTTGCAAAGCCACACACTGTAGCTGGGGATAGAAGCAGCTCGGGGAGCAGCCACCGGGACCCGACAGCAGAACTGGCCGCCACTTCAGCGCCTTCTGCCGGCCCGCTCACCTCTGGCAGTGCTCTCCGTCGGAACACCTGTCACCTGCCGTTCGCCGACTTCGCTCATGTCAGCGGCTTCCTGCAAATCCTTAAATTCCCACAGCCGAGTAACCTCAATTGCGCTGTTGGAATTTAAGGACATGAGTGAGGCCAGTGAGCGGCAGGAGAGAGGTTTTTAGATGGAGAGCTGCCAGAGGTGAGCGGGACCGGCAGAAGGAGCTAAGGTGGTGGCTGGTTCCGCTGTCCGGCCCGGCGGCCGCTCAGCCACCCGAGCTACTACTCTCTCCCCCCTCCCCCCCCGGCCTCAATGCGGTGGCATTCCACACCTCAGTGCAAGGAGCGTCACAAGTGGCATTATCCCAATCCCCTCATTCATAATATTCGTGCCCTCCCCGCAACTTTGCCCCAGGCCAGACTCCCCAAACGCTGTGAAAGGAGCTCTCCCCCCACCCCCACACCCCGGGAAATACGGTATTTAAAAACATAAACACAAAATGTACTTACCACATGATCGTTACACGAGCTCCATTCTTCTCTCGCTGTTACCTAACATACACTTAAAATATTGACAACCCATATTTGAAAACCCCGCCAAGAAACTTGCGCAGCGCATGCGCAGTAGACTGGTGCGCATGCGCAGTGCAGCAAAGGCAGAATTTCAGCTGCCTTCAGCCCCGATTGAAAGTGACGGCTTCAGGCAGCGCTGACGGCACGTGGGCGGCACAGAGCTTCCCGTGTTACAAGTGCTGTGGATGAAAGGCACGGTGAATTATGCCTACGTAAGAGATCGATCTCTTACATAGGCATATTTCTCCCATGCCTTTATTATTTATATTTAGTTATTACTATGTTATAATTTTAGTCCGGGTAGGCAGTGCCTACCTTGCCTACCCTGACGGCATGTGCCTGGGCTCCAGCTACATCCTTATCTTTAGCTGGCTCTCATAAGGTAGTTATCCTCATGGCACTGGCCTCAGTGAAATGGGTCCAGTCACTACATAAATTGCGACTGGATAGGATGGTTACATCTGCTAATAACATAATATTTTATGTTTTGATTTAATTAACCAGAACAAACCAGGGGCATTAGGTCTCAAACTAGTTTAATGGCATACCCCATGTACCTTCGGTAATGTGAGGTCACAGATTTACAACCATACATCTAGGTCACCCAGAGCTTTAAAGGCTCCAAACTAGCAATGTTTGTTAGTTACAAAAAACTTCATAAGAAGTATAAGGTTGACCATCTCCAGGTGGTTAAATGGGGTTTTGGCCAATGCATGAGTCGATACTATATTTTCAACACTCACTCCACCAGGGTTGCTACTACATCAGCTCCAAGGGGCGTGTATGTTCCACTGGACAACATCCGAGCAGCTGCAGGATGGTCAAATGAACATACTTTCCCAACATTTTACAATAACCCATTGCCAAACCGGGGGTATTTGCCAACTCCATTTTAGATTCTGTTTTATAGTTTCCCCCTGGATGAGAGGGGTCACTATTATTTTCCTTTGATGATTAAAGCATCAGCATTTTTAACAAACTAGTAATGTCTGAATGCATTAATCTTTTTCACTCATCCATGGTCATTTCATGCAGTGTGTACGCATGGAATTGTTTCTGACATGAAATCACAGAGCTTTGAAATCTTACTAAAATAGTAAGATTAAACGAGAACTTACCAGTTTGAAGTTTGATCTTTATTTTATGAGGAGTTATGATGAGTTATTACAAGCACACTGCTCCCAACTCTCGTATCATAAAGGTCATCCGGTAGTTCTACTCTTCTCTAATCTTACTATGTTCAGTTCAACCATTATTATCTGTGATTTCACACCGCTGCTTTGAAGGTTGATGCGCATTAGGGCTGACGGCCTTCTTCATGTAATCGCTCATCGTAACTCCTCATAAAATAAAGATCAAACTTCAAACTGGTAAGTTCTCATTTAATCTTACTATTTTACCAACCAATGACAAATAAGCATTTGCATTCTTTGCATTTGTTATTGGCGTGAGGGTGCAGAAGATGGGAGAAAGCAGGTTTAGTTTAGTTTAGAGATACATCATGGAAACAGGCCCTTCAGCCCACCAGGTTCGCACCGACCCCAATCATCCGTACTCCAGTTCTATCCTACACACTAGGAACAATTTACAACTTTTACTGAAGCCTTTGGAATGTGGAAAGAAACCAGAGCACCCAGAGAAATCCCACACTGTCACATGGAGAATGTACCAACACCATACAGACAGCACCCCTGGTCAGGATTGAACCAGGGTCTCTGGCGTGGTGAGGCAAATCAACTGCTGCGCCACCAAATAAAAATTTAATAGATGGGCAAAAGCCACCTTAAATTAAAGCACTGCAACAGCTCTGAAGGGAACAAGGTTTCACTTGAATGAAAGAATTTGGCCATAAATAAGATGCATATTAAGCCAGTGGTAGGCATTCGCACATATAGGTTGGGGCGTAGGCAAAAGAGGTATGCACAGTCGGCTATGTGATAGCAATCTGGGAATCCTTTGATCTTAAAACTTGACATTTATAGTCAAATTAGAGTATTTTCTGAATATGACAAGTCCAGAGAACAATGCATGCATCACTCACTTGTTGAATCTTTGTATAAGTCTACCTTATGTTACATGTGGCACTGGACATGGCCCACAGCACAAAAGCTACGGGAATTCAATGATTCATCACTTCAATGATACTTTAGTTTGCATACAACCCAGTCTGCTTTGTTAGCCCGGTAAAATCTTATAGCAGACCTCTCCGAGGCAGTACACAAGTGTGAGCATGGCATTAATGGCAGGACGGGGAATGTAAAGGTGATTGGCTGCAAGTCTAAATGTAAAGGGCCTGTCCCATTAGCATGCGACTCCAGGCGGTGAGCGTGACCTAACGCAGTTGCTTGAGCCGTCCGGCCTTACAGGGCCGGTCCCACTTCGATCGCCGGAGTTGTGTGGAGTTGGTCCCGACATCGCCCGAGGCTCCGAAAAACTGATCGTGTTCAAATATTTTGCGTGGCAACGGCTTGTCGGATGCAGCCGCCGCGACGCATTACGCACCACCTCAATGTCGTGCCTCCGTGACCCTCTCTATGTGTGCCTCTGTGACCCTCTCTGTGTGTGTCTCCCCGACCCTCTCTCTGTACGTCTCCGTGCCCCTCTCTGTGTGCTTCCGTGTCTCTCTCTCTCTGTACCTCTCTGTCCTTCAAACTTACCGCGGACATCGCTCCAACTTCGCGCCACGTCGAGCCACTCACCCGACCACCGCGTGGCCCCTGCTGCCGGTTTGGTCGCGCTCACCGCATGCAGGCGCATGCTGGTGGGACTGGCCCTGTACGGGGATCACCCGACCTCCGCGCGGCCCCCGCTTCCAGTTTGGTCGCGCTCACCGCATGGAGTCGCATGCTGGTGGGAAAGGCTGTTTACAGAGCAAAGCTCAGATACCAGACTCTCGAAATGGAGATTCTATTTAAGAAACATATACCTGGTGGCCAAAATAAAACCCTATTCCATCCTGGGAAGGAGTTGAGCGGATTTAGATCATAATTCAAGGATGTGTTCAAAACTTTATCTAAACCAGCCCTGCTTTCCTGAACTTTGTCTTGTCATTATTTGAGATCTGGCCCATTGCTGTGATATCAATAGCAAACTTGTGAATAGAGTTAGCATATAATTTGGTTGCACAGTCGTGAGTGTGTAGGGATAATTATTGCTTATTCTGATTAGAATAGGTTGCAGAGTGCTACCTTCTGGAATCACTGCTGTTCATCTGGTGAAGGTACTCCAACAATTTGCAAGAGAATGAGGATTTTTTTTAATCTTTAGCAAGAGCTAAAGAAGTAAATCTTGAAAAGGTAGCATTAATAAGAAAACTTAAAAGCAGAGCAGTAGAAATAAATGGATTATGTAAATATGTTCATGTAAATATGTTACTCGTTATTCCTTTGAGAATGATCCTTTGGATGTGCATGATTTATGCCATCACAACTCAATACTTAGTTCCTATGAATCCGTTCAAAATTGGCTGATAAATTCTGTAAGTCTCGGGATGTCAGACAAGAAGGTCTTGGAAATACAAGTGGAAACAATCCATGCACAATTTTTTACCAACATACACTAGTTTGTGGCTACTAAATTAAATGGACTCAGCTGGACATTTCATCAAATGCATTTCACCTGTTTCATAGAGAATGATCAAAGGAAAACATCAAAAAACACAAATGTTTTGTAAGTAATTACTGATACATTCAAGTACGTCTAGATGGTATGTTTGAGCAGTAGTGGAATTATATTAATCAGTGGAGGAAGTATGGTGCAGTTGAGAGCAAACATTCTTTGCAAAATTTCCTCTTACATATGTCAGGACAAAGGGACTGTATGATATAATTAATCGTAGCATGAACTGATTATTTAATCAATTGTTAAAAGCAGAATGAAGGAACAAAAAGTGTGATAACTACTGAGATCTGCAACCAAAAGAAGGAAATATTGTTTCCTGTTATTTAATGTTGCATATGTGTGATATAATGCAGAAAAGTCAGAATCAGGGCTAGATTAAGATATTTTTTATAAATTTTAACAATTCATAAATCATATTAATTATAATAATTTATTTTAGCTTTAGTTTAGCTTACAGATACAGCATGGAAACAGGTCCTTCGGCCCATCGCGTCTACACTGACCGTCAATCAACCATTCAGATGTTAAGATGTTTGTTAATATCCCACAAAATTGTGTTTTAGTTTAGTTTAGAGATACAGCGTGAAAACAGCTCCTACACACACTGGGGACAATTTACATTCATACCAAGCCAATTAACCTACAAACCTATATGTCTTTGGTGGAAAGAAACTGAGGATCTTGGAGAAAACTCGCGCAGTCACGGTGAGAACGTACAAACTCCGTACAGACAGCACCCGTAGTCAGGATCAAACCTGGTGCAAGCACTGTAAGGCAACAGCTCTCTCCCCCTCTCCCCCTCTCCCCCTCTCCCCCTCTCCCCCTCTCCCCCTCTCCCCCTCGCCCCCTCTGCCCCTCTCTCTCACCCTCTCTCTCACCCTCTCTCTCACCCTCTCTCTCTCTGTGTCTCTCTATCTATCTGTCTCTTTCTCTCTGTCTGCCTGTCTCGGTGTCTCTCTGCGTCTCTCCCAGTTTGTTTCAAATCTGGGTACAAACTGCTCTTTAAATAGAAAAACACGATGATTTTTATCCCATCAGAATGTTCATCAAAATTACCTGATAAATCATAATAAATAATGAGAGTTATAAAAATTCTTCACGCTCTTCGATATAAAAAAGTTTAGTATTGTTTATAGGGGGTAATCGTTATTTTTAAAATCAACCTTGCACTTGTTAAAGTTAATTTAAGTACTGCTTAATTTGCTAACATTTTCGCTGTGTTCTGTAAGTGCAAATATTGCTTTCTTTGGATGGAGCAAAAAGTACACCATAACCTAGAAACCTAAAAAATATTTCAATTTTTCCAGGAAAATGTTTTAATGTTAATTTTTATTATATTGAATTAGCTAAATATGTAATATTAGTATCTGACTATCAATATAACATGAACTCATGCTGAGCAAGTGTTTTTAGCAGACAATTCTTGTTAGTTTGTCACCTTTGAACATTCCCTCATGTAAGAGAGATATATTACATTCATTTAAAACTGATATGATTACAAGATTATAATGAAATATAAAACCAATGCAATCCTTTGTGACATATTTATTAAGCTGATAAATCTGCAAGGAAGATTTGAATTTGTTGATAAAACAGCCTGAAGGGTCTCGTCCCGAAATGTCACCCATTCATTGTCTCCAGAGTTGCTGCCTGTCCCGCTGAGTCACTAAAGCATTTTGTGCCTATCTTCAGTGTAAACCAGTATCTGCAGTTCCTTCCTACACATTTAGCCTGCTTCATCAATGGCCCTAATCAGCCTATTATGGGGAAGTGAGACATTGCCACTTAGTTTCATATCCCAACAGGTACTGTAATCTGAACCGTGTATATACAAAATGGCAATATTCTGTCTAATAAGTTGAAGTATAAAACTAATCTATGTATGCATGAGGGTTGGATGTGTTTGGGGAAGGGTTGGGGTGGTGGTGGAGAGGAAATCTTTAAATTGTTAAAGAGACCTGACAAACTTTGAAATTAAATAAGTGGGATATATTCTGGTTAGAGACTGCAAGTAAAAAGCAATGTTTTCCGAGATATTGCTTTATGTACCACAGTGTTTAAAAATAACGTGCAATGGAAAGTTAGGTTTCTACGGGTGAATTGCACCTAGTCCATGACTTTTTTTTCAACGTTCCCCATGTGTCTGACATGTTACCACTTGAAAGAGCACAGACATGCATGTTAGTGAGAAATGACAGACATGTGTATCACTTACGGGATTTTTGTCCACCATTACATAATTGACAGAATGACATATGACAATCATATGGAAATGGCTTTCACAATGCATCTCCATGGAGTACAACACTGGAATCCTGCTTCAGAATTTCCATTACGCTCTCCATCATGATCTCCTCCAGACTCAATGTCAGCAAAATGATGGAGCTAGGAATAGGAATAGGAATACTTTATTGTCACATGTGACTAGGCACAGTGAGATTCTTTGCTTGCATGCAAGAAACAGCCACCTACGGCGCTGACAAAGTTACAAAGCACGCCGGCTCCCCCTTTTGTCCTCCCTCCCCAAAAATTCCCCCACGCCAGGTCCTCCATTGTACTTCCCCTCCCCCTCATGGTAGTCCTCCAAGCTCTCACCGACCGTCGACTGTGGGTCGACCCGCGAGGCATCACTGCCGGTGCGACGCTTCACCGCCACCGAGGCCCCATTGTCGCAAGGCTTCACCACTACCGCTGCCGAGGCCTCACCGCTGTCGACGCCCCACTTCACGCCTCCGTGGTGCCGGCCTGGGCTCCAGCCACGGGCTCCGTCGGCCGCTTTGCCCGACCCGAGCTTCTACCCACAAGGCCCTGGCCGGGCTTCGATCCGGGAGGCATCAAGACCACGGCACCTTAATAAAGGCTTAGGCTGCGTTCCTAGTCCACAGCCGCAGCTGGCCGCATGGCCCGTCAGGAAGCCTTCTGGCCTAGTGGCTAGTTAGTGATGTATTACATGCCCAAATCAGCATCAATGATGCCAAAGTGTAAATGGTTGAGGGATTCAAGTTCCTTGGCATAAATATTACTAACAATCTGTGTAGATCAACTTCATTGATGCACACCAATGCCTCTACGTCCTCAGAAGATTGAGGATGTTCGGCATCTCCCCAATGACACGTCCAACCATACTGTTGGGTTGCTTCACAGTTTGGTTTGGCAATAACTCTGCCCAAGACTGCAAGAAGCTATTGTCTAGGAATCATAAGGAAATATGACCATTAAACATTCTTGACAATAAATTCATAAATGGTGCCTGAGGACTAGAAAACTGGAAATCCTGTTTGAAATAAGGAACAAGTTGGGGGCTGAGGTACAGTACTCATTCTTTGGCAATCTCTCCATTTGAGCTGCAAGGAGTATAGAAGCAACCCAACAGTATGGTTGGACGTGTCATTGGGGAGTATAAAATCAGTAAATTTACCTGAGGAATTAGTGTGAAATTTGAAGAATTAAATCATGCACATAGGGTGAATTCTGCATTAGTTTTGGTATTTTATGCAGCTGTTGAATTTCTTCAACAAGAAGTTAAGATAAAATGATTAAAGAACTTTAGCAGTTTGTTATGGAAGGAACTGCAGATGTTGGTTTATACTGAAGATAGACACAAAATGCTGGAGTTACTCAGCGGGACAGGCAGCATCTCTGATGAGAGAAGGAATGTGTGACATTTAAGATCAAGACTTCTTCAGACTAAGTATTCTTCAGTCTAAAGAAGGGTCTCAACCCGAAACATCACCCATTCCTTGTCTACAGAGATGCTACCTGTCCGGCTGAGTTAATCTAGCATTTTGTATCTATCTTTAGCAAATTGTGTATTATCTGCGGTTTTTCACCCTATGGATAGGCACTGCTTAATTTTTGCTGAATGTGAAGTGCATTTTATATAATGCCTTTCACTTCTGTTCGGGGTGCCACAAAGCAACTTTACAACCAATTAAGTATTTTTGGAAGTAGGAAATTTTGATTGAGCTCAATTGTGGTGATTCATTCTTCAACTAGAAAGCTAATTTCATTTTTAGAAGAAAGTGCCAAGCAGAGGGTTGGTGGCTTCCTACAAGAAGGAAAGGTTAAATTCAACATGAACTCCACTTCCATTCATTCTTCTTCAAGATCGGTTCCAGAGCCACTACTGAAACCAGCCAATTAACTGCCTCCTCTGCTGGGGAGTCCTTACATGGCATGGGGAAGGGAAGCTTTCTCAAAGGAAATAAAATGCAGACAAAAAAGAACAAACAAAAATATTGACATTTCAATGCCAATTATGATATTGTAATCAATAAGCAAAGTCTAATCCTTAACAATATTTTACAATGCACTTTGAACCAATATGTGAAATATTCAGCAGTGTAATTTTAAACAGTTGATCAACATATAAACAGTTTCGTGTTACTCAGCAGTGATGTTGTTGAGTGCCTGTCTGCTGACTTTCTCGGAAGGATATAAAAGGGACTCAAACTCAAGATCACTGGAAACAGGTGCAGAGGGAAACATATTTAAACTCATAATGGCCCAAAGAGAGAGAAACGACCCTAGCAAAAGCATCACCGATCCATGTTCTCCAGAGATGCTACCTGACCTGCTGAATTATTCCAGCCCTTTGTATTCTTTTTTCCATTTCAATCAAAGCCTGCTTTTCTTTCACCAATACTCTTGTCATTCAAGTGCGATGGGAGGAAATTGTGCTTTGAAAAAAACAACTTTTCTTTTCTGCCTCCTGGAACAGTTGTTTGCTGAAATACCATATAATGAGTGCAACAGAAGAGCATTAGCAGGTGAGAATGGCAATTGACTGATGCAACACAACAACAATATTTGGTTCAGTGACAATGTCTTTGTTTGCATTCTTTTGAACAATAAACTTGTTGCTATCTGCTGTTATAAGAACATGAGAGGTGCAGCCATAAACCATATGGATGATCAAGTCTGATCCACCGCTCATGTCTAATCTGATCTTGGCCTCAGCTCCACTTTGTTCCTGTCCCCACAACATTTGTCTTCCCAGCGAGCAAAAGTGAGTCTATCTTAGCCGTACAAATTCAATAAATCATCCTCAACAACTATATGAGGTAAACTTCAAAGATTCATGACCTGAGAGAGGAAATTCCTTGGGTCTGCCTCTGGAGAGGGTCCAGAGGAGGTATGCATGGTAGGTATGAGTAGATTAACCAATGATGAATGTTTGGCTGCACTGGGCCTGTACTCGCTGTAGTTTAGAAGAATGAGGATCTTCATTGAAACATACAGAATAGTGAAAGGCTTGGATAGAGTGGATTTGGAGAGGATGTTTCCACTAGTGGGAGAGTCTAGGACTAGAGTTCATAGCCTCAGAATTAAAGGACGTTCTTTTAGGAAGGAGATGAGGAGACATTTCTTTCGTCATAGGTTGGTGAATCTGTGGAATTCTTTGCCACATAAGGCTGTGGAGGCCAAATCAGTGGATATTTTTAAGGCAGAGATACTGTAGTTAGATTCTTGATTAATACAGGTGTCAGAGGTTATGGGGACAAGGCAGGAAAATGGGGTTAGGAGAGAGATAGACCAGCCATGATCGAATGTTGGAGTAGACTTGATGGGCCAAATGGTCTAATTCGACTCCTATCACTTATGGCCTTTTGGCCTTGAATGGGCAATTTATCATTCTGCAATTGAGCCATTCGCTGTAGATTCCACACTACTCCCCCCCTCCCCCTCCCCTCCCTCCATCAAGGGGAAACATCTCCTCAAAGATAGACACAAAGTGCTGGAGTAACTGAGTGGATCAGGCAGCATCTCTGAAGACAAAGGATGGCGCCCTGACCATTCCTTCTTCTCCCCTCTGCAATCGGGGAAAAGGTATTGGAGTGTGAAAATGCACACCTCCAGTTTCAGGGGCTCCAGAACTAGAGAGCAGTCCTGAACTACTATCTCCTCATTGGTGACCCTTGGACTATCTTCAATTGGACTTTACTGGCTATACCTTGCACTATTTCTTATTCCCTTATCATGTATCTATACGCTGTAAAGGCTCGATTGTAATCATGTATCTTCTCTCTACTGTCTGGTTAGCACACAACAAAAGATTTTCACTGTACCGGATTTAAACGTGACCATAAACTAAACTCCAAGTGAAACTGGTGATGTTCTGGGTCAGGACCCTTCTTCACACTCCGCATCTGAGCGTGTTTCCCACCAACATCCTTCCGAATTTGATGTTTCAATGAGCTGTGAATGAAAATATTACCTAATATAATCCAACTACCTCCCAATGACATGAAATCAATTCCCTCACCTGTGGAAGGTGGAAGGGGACAGGGACAATTGTGAGATAGATAGATCACTATCGAACAGGAACTCACCTGGCCATCTCACATGAAAACCTTATCTGACGTGATACTTTGATAGATATCTCACCACCTGGTGGGAGGGTGGTGCTGGAGCTGGAGTGAGGGCCAAGCCCGGGACTTGGGATGGGGACATGACCAGGGCCGAAACAGAAGCCGCCGCTGGAACCTAGGACGGGCCTGGGTCCATGGTCAGGGACAAGCCTGGAGATGAAGTTGTAACCTGCACTACAGCCCAGGCGGTGGCCGAGCCGACGGCTGGCGTATAAAGCCAGGGCTGTGCGTACGCGAACCAGGCCGAGTTCCAGGACCTGGCGCTGCTCTATGACCTGGGTAGATCCCGGGGCAGGGAATGGAAGTGCGGGGAGGAGGATGAGGGAAATGAGGAGGAGGGAGATGGGGTGGGGAGTTGGGTGGTAAATGGAGATGGGGGTTGTGGAGTGGGTTGTGGAGGAGGGAGATGCCCCCTCATTATCTACCCTCACTCCTACCCACTACCTCCCTCCCTTTCTATCCCCCTCCCTCTCCCTTCCTCGCCCTCTCTACCCTCCCTCCTCCCCACTCTTCCTCCATCACTCTCCCTCTACCCCCCTCCATCTCTCTCTCTACCCTCCACCCCTCCCTCTACCCTACCCTCCCTCCCTCTCTACCCCTCTCTACCTCCTCCCTCTCCCTCTCTACCCCCCTCCCTCTCTACTCCTATGCCCCTCTCCTTCCTCTCTGTCCCCCCGCCCTCCCTCTCTAATCCCCCCTCCCTCTCTAACCCCCCTCCCTCTCCAATGATTGAAGAGGGAGGGTGAAGAGGAGGAGGGAGTGCTGGGGGATGAGGGGAAATGAGCCGCACCTGTGCAGTTGGGGGCTATGTGTGAGTATTGTAACATTACGTTGGGGGAATGGCTTGTGTTGGGGGAATGGGTGAGTGGTGCAACAGGTCTGTTCTTGGTCTAGTTGCTTTTAAAAATGAATTCTGGAGGCTGTGCACAGATGCTAATTTACAGTTATATTATTTCTGTTCATTTTTCCCTTTTTAAAGTTAATTAAGGGCTTTGAACTGAGGTTTATGTGCAACTTGAAAAGAATGTGGGAGTGAATGGACCAAATTTCATTTCACTGTTGTTGAAAGAATTGAAACTAAATATTTATAAGTTGCTGTAATATAATTTATAAGTTGCTGTAAGTAATATAATATAATTATTTTCTATATGCATTTGTTCCATAATGGATAGATTGCAAGTACTACCTCTGTTGCTTTCAAATGAATAAGCATCAGTAGATCGACATCACAAGTGAAGTGGAAGTGAATTTTCAATAAGGATGCCACCACTTAACTCTTAATTGTTTATCTTAAGCCATCCCCTGTTGGATCATGGTCTGTGCAAAATGCCTTGGAGTGGCATGTGCAGTTTAAAATTAAGTGAAATATATTTTTAACTTTTAACCAATCGCTTAAGTTTTGTTCTCCACCCATTAGAATAGAGATCTGAAATAAACTGTGGCGGTCATGACCTTGCTATCAAACTTATCATGGCCTTAGATACTGATGGACAAAAGACACAAAACTAAACTGCACCAACCTTTTCCTGAGATAATTCATGAGATTTATTGGACAGTTGCTCTTAGGACAATCCAATATTCTCAAATTGTGAAAATTTTTTGAATACATTGCTCTCCGAGGTCATCATAAATCAACTCAGTTAAGCATTGAGCAGTCTGACTTATCAGTTGAAGTTACCACAGGTTTCAGTCATTCCGGTACCTCACACGAATATCGGAACCTCCGTGTTTCCTTTACATAATGCCAATGCTAATTGTTGCTACAGTATTTAATGCTATTAACTTGTTGGGATTCTCAGTGCAATGGCATGCTAACATCAAGCCTACTGTAACCATAAGCCACAATAGTGGGACAGAGTAAATAGTCAATGAAGATTAATCAGCGTCAGAAGTTCTGTGATTCAAATTACAATTCCCTAATAGTGTCTCAGCTATCTTAATAAACGTGGAGACCAGTTGCCAGTTAAAAAATATATACTTTTAGTATAATATACAATACTTATTACACAGTCTTGTTTATTAACTGAATACTGACCAAAATGAAATTAATTCAATGTGTGTACACATCTGAAACATTAATAATCATTTATGAATGTACTCTCCTATTATCATGGTTTAAAGTCTGAAAGTGACAATAGTGTGAATTAGATTTTACTTCGGAGTCACGTGACTACGTGAAGAACCCCGTCCAGCCGCATGCTCGTCATTACGTCAGACGCATGGCGCAGCGACCGGTTGGAGTAGCAGAGCTCCTCCAGCGGTAAGTTTAAAAAACTTAGTGCTAAACTTAGTTTGGAGGTTGCTTTCTGTAGATATGCTTGGTTTCACAGCGCTAGTGCCAAAATGCAGAAAGCTACGAAGGTAAAGGGGAGGCAAGTCGCTGGCAAAAGTTTGGAAGAGTGCGGGTAGCGGGTGCCCGCCTAGCTCACCTATATCATTGTTAACAGGGGGGTTAACGACTGCCTGTGAGCAGCGTCACCGCGCCGGTGGGGTGTAAGGCCACTTCTAAGTCTGCTAGGCCCATTGACTCCAAGTCAGGCCAGGAGGAGTCACCTCCGCAAGGGGAGACCGCTTCTAAACGGCTCAATGAAATCGAGGTCCTGTTGGAGAGGATACTCGCAAAGGATGCACTCCGAGAGTACGAGTGGTATCCATGCCTGGCTGATGGAGAGCCTGTGCCAGCAGCGCCTGCAATAGGGCTGCTTGATCGCTCCCTCATGGAGGAGGAGAGCTTTACGGGTCAGGGGAATACTGACGCCGAACCAGTGGGTGAACAGAGCCCAGGGGGTGAAGGGTATGAGATTACAATACCTGATTTGGCTGCAAAATTTGCCATTCACCCAGAAGCAGGAGAGACATTGGGGCAGCAGTTGTCCACAAGCATAAATTATTTGCTCTCCCATCAGCTCCAAGAGTTGGTACTGGATGATACTATAAAGAAGTATAACTATAATGAAGGGCACCTATCAGAAGCACATCAGGATGTTTTGGGGCTTCTGTGCAGTGCACATTTTGAGGTGAACTGCTTAAGAAAGAGTGCCATACACCCAAATATTTGCCCTAAGTTTGCATCGCTCTGTAAGCCTAGCAATGTACAGTTGCCTAATCTGCTATTTGGGGAGGACCTCGTAAAGCAAGTTAAAGAACTTGATGATGAGGCGAAAACTGTGGGGTTAATAAAAGTGCCGACGAGCAGCAAAGTGGGTCAGAGGCAATTCCCCTATCGACGGGGTGCAATAACTGGGGCTGGTGAAGGGACGAGCCGTTCATTCCCGAACATACGATGCTGCCACCCTGCCAATGCCACATGGGGAAGGATGAATTTTCCCATGTGGAACAGGGGGCAACAAGTGCAGGTCAATGGTTTTGCTCCTGATAGAATCAAATTAAGTGAGGACAATGTTCAAGTTGGGGACAGGTTATACTTGTTCCTAAAAGAATGGCAGAAGATAGCATCAGATCAGTTTGTGCTGTGCAGTATAGAAGGGTTTCGAGTTGAATTCTACCCTAATTTGTGTCCACCCACTCAGTATGTTCACTCATACACTCATTTTCTCACATGAAGAGAATATGCAGATACAGGCAGAACTTGAGGTATTGTGCAGTAAAGGGTGATTGAGAAGTCGGTTCGTCAACACCACTAGTTTGTGTCAAATATATTTCCTAGGTCTAAAAAGGATGGGGGATGTAGAATCATTCTGGACCTGACGAGCCTTAACCCTTTTGTACAGTATAGAAACTTCAAAATTGAGACTTTTCTGACGGGTAAACAGCTGATTTCCAAACGGTGTTATATGGCAAGCATAGATCTTAAAGATGCATATTACTCAAATCTGTTCATTGCGATGATAGGAGATATTTGAAGTATAGCTGGATGAGTCGGTTATGGCAATTCAAAGCACTGCCTAATGGATTAACCTCAGCTCCTAGATTGTTTACCAAATTATTAAAACCAGTTCTAGGGCTACCCTGAGCTCAGGGTCATGTTGTAATGGCCTATTTAGATGATATCTTAATTGTAGGAAAGACTCGGGATGCAGCTGAATCATCTGTTTCAGTTGTTAAACTCACTTTTGAGCAATTGGGGTTCATCATTCATCCAGATAAGTGACATCCAAGTAATAATTAACACCAGTCGAAATTATTACTTGGGCTTCACCATTAACTCAGATCACATGTTAGTGACTCTGCCCAGTGATAAAAGGCAGCAGTTAATTGAAGGTTGTATCAAGCTCCTTGGTGAACAAAGACCTTCAATTAGACAGGTGGCCAGTTTGATTGGTAAGTTGGTGGCTGGTTTTCCAGCTGTGCAGTTTGGACCTCTGCATTATCAACAAATGCAACGAGCAAAATAACAGGCACCGAGGACACATGCAGGTCATTTTGGCAGGCCCATGGAATTACCAGCTGATGCCATTTCTGAAATACAATGGTGGATCACAAGTCTCAAGTAGTTCCAGGGAAGTTTTGGTTGAACCACCTTCCATAGTCTTACAGACTGATGTTAGTGCTCTAGGTTGGGGTGCTACTGATATGTCTTCCAGTTGTCGAGGCAGATGGAATAGTGATGAGACATCCCTTCTGCATTTGCGAGGGATCAATTATTTAGTGCTTTTGGGAACCTTTTATTGGCTTAAAGCTTATTGCTCTGCCAAGAGTCACTTGCATGTGGAGGTTCAAATTGACAACTCTACAGCAGTGGCATATGTTAATCACATGGGTGGAGTTAAGTCGGAATCTTGTGACAGATTGGCTAATCATATCTGGAGCTGGTGCATTGACAAAAACATTTGGCTTTCAGCAATGTACTTACCAGGTAGATTCAACACAGTGGCAGGCACAAGGTCATGCCAATTCAATGAAAACATAGAATGGATGATGAATCAGGACATATTTAATGATGTTGTTGCTCAATACGGGATGCCAGGTATTGATTTGTTTGCATCTAGACTAAACCACCAGTTGCCTAAATACGTCTCATGGGAACCGGATCCTGGGGCAGCAGCGGTTGATGCATTCTCGCTGCATTGGGGTGGAATGTTTTTATATGCATTTCCTCCATTCTGTCTCATCAGTCGATGCCTGCAAAAAATCAAGCACTTCAGGAGTATTGGTAGTGCCAGACTGGCCTACTCAGCCATGGTTCCCTCTCGTTTTGCAGATCATTCAGCCTCGTATGATTGTTCCCAAACATGAAAAACCTACTGGTGAACCCGGTAACTGGCAAGCAACATCCTTTACATTATCGTATTGATCTGTTCATTTGCAGATTCTAAGAAGGCCATACCTGGGGAGAGGACTGTCCGATCGCACCATGGACGGCCTGGAGGGATAGTACCCAGAAGCAGTACATCTCCTCGATAAGAAAGTGGGAGGTGTTCTGCTTACGGCAGAATATTTCATATCAAACTGCAGGCATCCCAGACGTGCTGGAGTTCTTGTCAACTCTCTATTTTGATCATAAGTTAAGCTATAATGTGATCAATATAGCCAGAAGTGCTCTGTCCTCATATTTACCCATGGAATCAGAATTATATTCTATGGGGACACATCCTCTAGTTTCTAGATTTATGAATGGAGTGTTTAATTCCAATCCTCCTAGGCCCAGGTATTTGGTTATCTGGAATGTAAGTGAGGTTCCTATGTATTGGCATATGCCATTACTTTTTATGCCTATGATTTGCTCAAGCAGAGTAGAATAGGGGTGGCAGGGTGTAAGATTATCTTTTCAGCATACCCCACGGATTCCCGCTTGTGTGTAGTGTCATGTTTGTTATATTACATTGAGGCTACCAGAACCCTAAGAGGAGAGGAATCAGCATTATTTATTAGCCACAAAAAAACGCATAGAAAGGTGTCGGTTCAAACTATTTCAAGGTGGCTAAAGCAGGTGCTAGTTTACGCTGGTATTGACACTGACAAATTTAAATCTCATTCCACCAGGGCGGCATCAACTTCAGCGGCCAGGGCGATGGACGTCCCTATAGACCATATCCTTGCGGCCGCAGGATGGTCCAGTGAACTGATATTCCAAAAATTTTATCATAAGCCAATTGCCATATCGGGGGTATTTGCCGGTTCTGTTTTAAGTTCAGTTTTATAGTTCCCCTGGGATAGAAGGGGTTACTATTGTTTCTTCATAAATAGACCGTTAATTTGTTTCAAGCAATGTTATGTTTGAAGCATTATTGATTAATTTCTTATTGTGAGTCAATCAATGCAGTGAGACTCCGAAGTAAAATAGTAAGATTAAACGAGAACTTACCAGTTTGAAGTTCGATCATTATTTTATGAGGAGTTATGATGAGGGACTATGTGCCCTCCGCTCCCAACCCTCATCAACATCATATGGTAGTTCTAGTCTTCTCTCATCTTACTATTATACTTCAGTCACTATTACCTGTGATTTCACACCGCTGCTTTGAAGATTGACGCACGTGCGGCTGGATGGGGTTCATCACGTAGTCCCTCATCGTAACTCCTCGTAAAATAACGATCAAACTTCAGACTGGTAAGTTCTCATTTAATCTTATTATTATGCTTGCTTCCGGCAACCTATAAAAGCATTTACATCCAGTTCCAGTATAGAGTATTAATTTTCACTTTAAAGCAATCGAACTACATACTTAACTTGAGCCAGGATGTTTAGGCACTGTGAACTGTGAAGAGGATGTTTGAAGGTTGCAAGGGGACCTGGACAGGTTGAGTGAGGTGGCAGATGCAGTATAATATAGATAAATGTGAGGTTATCCACTTTGGCAACAAAAACAAGGGGGCAGATTATCATCTCAATGGGGTTACGTTAGGTAAGGGGAGATACACCGAGACCTGGGTGTCCTTGTACACCGGTCACTGAAGGTTGGCGTGCAGGTACAGCAGGCAGTGAAGAAAGCTAATGGAATGTTGGCCTTCATAACAAGAGGATTTCAGTACAGGAGTAAAGAGATTCTTCTGCTGTTGTATCGGGCTCTGGTGAGACCACATCTGGAGTATTGTGTACAGTTTTGGTCTCCTAATTTGAGGAAGGACATCCTTGTGATTGAGGCAGTGCAGCGAAGGCTCATGAGATTGATCCCTGGGAAGGTGGGACTGTCATACGAGGAAAAATTGAAAAGACTAGGCTTGTATTCACTGGAAGGATGAGGGGGGATCGTATAAAATTATAAAAAGACTGGACAAGCTAGATGCAGGAAAAATGTTCCCAATGTTTGGTGAGTCCAGAACCAGGGGCCACAGTCTTAGAATAAAGGGGAGGTCATTTAAGACTGAGGTGGGAAAAACTTTTTCACCCAGAGAGTTGTGAATTTGTGGAATTACCTGCCACAGAGGGCAGTGGAGGCCAAATTACTGGATGGATTTAAGAGAGAGTTGGATAGAGCTCTAGGGGCTAATGGAGTCTTGGGATATGGGGTGGAGGCAGGCATGGGTTATTGATAGCGGACGGTCAGCCATGATCACAATGAATGGCGGTGCTGGCTCGAAGGGACGAATGGCTGCCTCCTGCACCTATTTTTTATGTTTCTATGGCACTAAAAAACTGAAATAGGCAGGCAAAAAGGCAAAATAAAATTGCTAAAAAGACAAGAAAAAGGTATTTATTGGCAAAAAAGGCATAGAAAGGCATTTATTTCCACCACCATATATGGTTAAAAATAATAATACAAAGGGACCGTCCCACTTGCGTGACTTTTTTTGGCAACTGTCATAGGTCGTTGGGTGGTGCAGGATGAACATAACCCTGACCTCTTCCACAGAGCTGCTGTGGAGATAGTTGACACCTTCAAAGTTAAGCATCCATGTCACCAGCAAACTGGTTGAAATAAAGAACTACAGATGCTGGTTTATACTGGGTCAGGCAGCATGGCTGTATAAAAAGGAAGGGTGAAGTTTTGGGTTGGGACCATAACTGACTTGGTCACTTCACACTGATGCGATGACCAAGAAAGTGCATCAGCGTATTTAATTTATTTGATGTTTGTGAAGATTTGGCATGTCCGATGCTCTTGAACCTCTACTGATAGCTATAAAAAGTATTTTGATCGGATGCATCTCAGCCTGATATGGAACTGTTCTTCTCTTGACCACCTGAACCTGCAGAGAGCAGTGAACACATGTTACTCCACCACACATTTATCACTTTTCATCCAGTCCATTTTCACTCTGTGAGGCATCAGGAAAGCTGGTTCGCCAAGGATGCCTGCCATCCTGACCATCCCTTTACTCTCTTCTACCTACCGGAAGAAGATAAAGGAGCGTGAAAGCTTAGATATCCAACACAACTTCTTCCAGAACCAACGCTATCAAGCTCCTGAACCAATTATCTCATTCAACTGCTGTTCCAGAATGCTGCCATGCAATCTTACTCAACCTTATATCATTCAGTTATTCCATTATTATAGTTTAGTTTATAGATACAGTATCGAAGCGGGCTCATTGAGCCCATGCTGTCCATTGATCACCCATTCACACTAGTTCTATGTTAGCCAATTTCTCATCCACTTCTATTACATAGCAACAATTTATAGCAACCAATTAACCTACAATCTCGCATGTCTTTTTTGGATGTGGGAGGAAACCGGAGCAGTCAGAGGAACCATAACCCCGTTCCCTGACGTACAAATGGTGTTAGAAATTCGGGACTATCTCCTGCAAATGCCATTTTATGCTAGGATAATTTCTCACAGAGAGTGGTGAGTGTGGAATTTCATTTCGGAGTCACGTGAGTGACTTCGTGAAGAGCCCGCCGGCGCGCATGTTCGTCATATCGTCGTATCGCGTTGCTGCGACGGCTGGCGGTGGAGCGCGCTCCTCGCCAGCCCTTCATAAGGGAACCACTGAGGTAAGTACTCTACCTTAAGTTGGTGGTTCTTGTTGCGTTTTGTTTTCACAGCAAGGACATGGATGGGAGTTCTAGAGGCCGGAGAACGTCTGGATGAAGTCGCCGGTCAACAGTCCCGGAGCCAGTGATATCGGCAGTACCTGCAGCGCAGGTCGGGACAGGGGCGGAAATGTCGGTGAGCTCTGTATTCACAGGTCCGGATCCGCCAGCACACCACAGCTCGGAGGAGTTCGACGAGGAGGAGTATGGTGTGCCGCCAGAGCAGGAGGACCCTGCCATGGCAGCCAGGTCGTCAGCAGGCTTGCTGACGGCCTCGAGCAGAAGGGTGCGTGCGGCTGCACGACCCTTCTCACCCAGCCCTCCGAGGAGGGGAAGGGCAGGAGCCCGAAAGTCTAACCCTGTTGGGGCTAAGGCTTCACCTGCCGCCGAGGAGCGGTCAGGTTCTAGGACGGGACCCGGGGCGGCTGTGAGGTCCAGTTGACGCCCCCCAACTCTCGACGCCGGGACGGGTCGGTTGAGTCGGGTCTCGTCACGGTCGCCGAGCCCCCCATGGATGGGTGGGCGAGACCATGCGTCGGCGAGGTCCACGACGTGGGCTGCCGGCAAGCCTGCGCGGCTATCCGGTATCCAGGCTGCGGCTGGTGCCGACATCACGCTGCAAGTGCCCTTAGTGGCAGCGGCGTCCGCTCCCGCTAAACGGAGGCGGTTGAACACGCCCGCGCAGGAATCGCGCAGTTTCGCTTCGGCGGCTGCTAGCGACGACTACCGGCACCGGGTGGGCCTCGATGAGGTGCGGGCCGATGATAGGGGCCCCGGCCATTTTTCAGAGCCGGAGGACTCCGACCACCTGAGTGTTCAGGGTGAAGGGCGTATTGACTGGATGGAGCGGCTGCTGGAGCTCCTGCTTCATGGTCAACAGCAGCAAGCGTCCAGCAGCGACAGGCACAGGGCTGTTTCACCAACTTCTACCATCAGCCTGGAGCAGCAGAAAGAGGAGGTATTGGTCGACCCCATCCCACCTCCGTCCGATTTGCCAGCGGAGGGCCTTCTCGATGTGGCCACTAAGTTTGCGGCCCCACACTCATCTGGGCTTCCACTGAATTCAAAATTGGCAGCCACAGTGGACTTCCTCAACAACCATCAGCTACAGGAGGAGGTTCTCATGCAGGCCATGAGCCGTCACAAGGCTCCAGCCAACTGCAACTCCCTCAACGTGCCTGTGGTCAATACGCCGATATGGGGCAACATCAGTGCGGCTATCCGTCAACAGGAGCTGAAAATTCAGCGGATCCTGAAGCTCCTCACGGCCGGTATTACCGCCTTTGTGCGGTCGGTTGATGGGGATGAGTTAAACTTGGACCAGGAGGATGCTCTCGCTCTGCTGTGTACAACTCAGCATGAAATAAATGGGTTCCGCAAAAACAGCATCCGCCCGGCGCTCAACCCTAAGTTTGCAGGGTTGTGCAAACCACCGCCACCGCCGCCGCCCCGTCAGCCCTTTGGCGAAGATCTCTCTAAGAGGGTCAAAGAGCTTGACGAACAAGCCAAAACGGTGGGACTCATGCGCCCTCACAGCGCCCCCACGCCGTCGGTCTCGAAAGCTCCGCTTGTTCGACCACGAGGATCTGCCAGCACCTCTACAAGGACCTACACTCCAGCTCCACCTCGTTACCAACCACCCCAGCACCAGGGGGCTTTTTTAGGACAAGGTCGACAGAAACCCTGGTGGAAGATGAGGACGCCGCGCGCTCAAGCCAACCCAGCACCTCCACGTCCACCCACACGCGTCAAGGACCGCCGGTAACCGCGGAGGTGAGGCGGTCTGGTTCTCTTTTTTCTCTTTGTTTAACCTCACATGTTGGTGGGCGCCTTCGGTTCTTTTTGGGTGCATGGGGTGATATTACTGGTGATGAATATGTGTTACGAAATGTTCAGGGTCACAGCATTGAGTTTCTTAATGGGGACATTCCTCCATCCCAGCACAGGCCTGGTCGTACATTTAAATTGTCTGCTGCAGAACAGGCAGCAGGCTATAAGGAAATTTTGAGGCTAGAGCAGAAGGGAGTGATAGAGAAAACGGTTCATGAGCCCGTGGAATTTGTTTCCAATATATTCACTCGACCTAAGAAGGATGGAGGCTGTCGGGTCATTATTGATCTGACTAGTTTAAATACTTTTGTAACATATACTCATTTCAAAATGGACACTTTTGAAACAGCCAAATCATTGATTTCACATGGTTGCTTTATGGCATGCATTGATTTACAAGATGCGTACTATACTGTTTCCATTCAAAAATATTATAGGAGGTTTCTGAAATTTATCTGGATGGGTCAACTCTGGCAATATAGGGCTTTGCCCAATGGGCTTACCACAGCCCCTCGATTATTCACTAAATTGGTGAAGCCAATTATGGCTTATTTACGACAACGACATCATATAGTAATGGCCTATTTAGATGATATCTTAATTGTGGGCCACACCCTGGAATTGGCTCAACAGGGTGTTGCAGCTGCAGTCAATTTATTTCAGCAGCTGAGATTCATTGTCCATCCAGCCAAATCAAAGTTCTGCCCCTCCCAGGTAATTGATTATCTGGGGTTTACGGTGGACTCTATTCGCATGAGGGTCATCATACCACCTAATAAGGTTGAGGAGATCACCCAGGTGTGTCAAGGTTTAATCACCACTGGTATACCATCGATTCGTCATACAGCTACAGTAATTGGCAAACTTGTAGCATTGTTTCCGGCAGCCCGATATGGGCCTTTGCATTATCAGAATTTGCAAAGGGCCAAGATCGCTGCGTTAAGACAGCACACTGGTCATTATGATCGACCAATGCAGCTGCCGCCTGAAGCGACGGATAAGTTACGATGGTGGGTGCGCCACATTAGTAACTTGTTTAAGCCTGTCATTGAGGCTAATCCGGTGGTATACTTGCAAACTGATGCGAGCTCTTATGGCTGGGGAGCTACGGATCATTCCTCTAGTTGCGGGGGCAGATGGGATACCCTTGAGGCTACTATGTTGTTGTCACAAGGGATCAACTATTTGGAGCTACTTGCAGCATTCCACGGACTTCGTGCTTATTGTTCCAAGGTTTTTGGGGCACATGTCCGTCTCCAAATAGACAACACCACAGCGGTGGCATATTTAAACCATATGGGCGGTACCAGGTCAGTTTCATGTGATAAATTGGCTAACTCAATTTGGCTCTGGTGTGTTCAGAGAGACATTTGGATTTCAGCTACCTATTTGCCAGGTGAGCTTAATACTGTGGCGGACGCCAGGTCACGCAAGTTCAATGACAATATTGAATGGATGTTGCATCCTGAAATTTTTACCAAAATCACAGCCAAATTTGGGAAACCGGATATTGACCTTTTTGCGTCCCGGTTGAACCATCAGGTACCAACCTACGTTTTGTGGGAACCAGATCCTGGGGCTATGGCGCTAGATGCATTCTCGCTGGACTGGGGGAATTGGTTTTTCTATGCATTCCCCCCGTTTTGCCTCATCAGTCGGGTATTACGAAAGATTCAGATGGATGCAGCTAAGGGCATCCTTATTATACCCGACTGGCCTACACAGCCGTGGTATCCGGTGGCCTTTGACATGCTCAGTGAGCCTTGGGTCCTTTTAAATGGTTGCCCAGAATTAGTTACTCACCCTGTCTCAGGGGAGCCACATCCCTGCCATGGCTATTTAAATTTGTTGGCTTGCAGGTTTTGAACAGGCCGTTAGCACACTATGGCCTCTCAACTCGGACCATGGATACCATTGCGGCGTCGTGCCGAGAGTCAACAAGGCGAAGATACCGCTCACAAATCAAGAAGTGGGAAGCCTTCTGCAGCCGCTCTCACATCACGTACGATGCCGTGACTATAACCGACGTCCTGGAATTCCTCGCGGGGTTGCACCATGATGAACACTTAAGTTACAGTGCCATCAACAGCGCCAGGAGTGCGCTGTCATTCTACCTCAAGATTGAGGTGGGATCCAACAGGCTAGTGTCCAGGCTCATGCGGGGTATATTCAATATGAATCCGCCTACACCACGCTACAATATCACCTGGGATGTCAGGGACGTTTTAACCCTGCTCAGGACGTGGTCCCCCATGGAAGGGCTCCAGCTGGACAAGCTCACCATGAAGCTGGTGATGTTACTAGCGCTGACTTCAGCACAGAGGGTACAGACACTCCATAAACTACGTGTCGACAGAATGATGTCTACCCCTACAGAAGTAGTCTTCTACGTTGATGAGCTACTAAAGCAGCATAGACCTGGGTGCACAGGGCTGCAGCTGAAGTTCCCGGCATACCCCGCAGATGCTAGGCTGTGTTTAGCCTCCCATATCCGTCACTACGTCAAGGTGACGGCATGCATCAGAGGAATGGAGAGATACCTGCTTGTCACTCATAAGAGACCTCATCATCGAGTGACAGTCCAGACGATATCCAGGTGGCTCCGGGTCGTCTTGGGTAAGTCAGGTATCGACACTAATGTGTTCAAGTCTCATTCCACCAGGGCTGCATCGACGTCGGCGGCGAGGGTCATGGAGGTGCCCATGGACCATATTCTCGCCACAGCAGGATGGGCTAATGAAGCTGTGTTTCAGCGTTTTTATAACAAGCCTGTTGCTGCTCCTCTACAGTTCGCGGAA
The DNA here is from genome assembly GCA_963514005.1 of Raja brachyura. The sequence goes on from OY740784.1 coordinate 50,893,867, forward strand.
GCCGTGCTGAATGCAGGTCGAGAACGTGGAGGTGTCCCCGCATGAGGGGTTTTTGATTTGTTGTTAATAAATATGCTCTTGTTTTACAGTATGAACTATTTGAGCAAGTTTGTTCCTCCCATCCATCCCTGCTAGTGCTGTGACAGCATGGACGTGGTCCAGGGCGTGTAATCACAGAAGCTTTGAAGTCTTCACGAAGTCACTCACGTGACTCCGAAATGAAATAGTAAGATTGAACGAGAACTTACCAGTTCGAAGGTTGATCGTTATTTCATGAGGAGTCGTGGTGAGGGATTTCGTGCCCTCCACGCCCAACCCTCAATCACCTTCACCTGGTAATTTCAGTTTCTTTCATCTTACTATGCCAAGTCATTTCTGTTACTGGTTTCTGTGATTCCACACTGCTACTTTGAAGAATGTCGAGCATGCGCGCCGGCGGGCTCTTCACGAAATTCCTCACCGCGACTCCTCATGAAATAACGATCAACCTTCGAACTGGTAAGTTCCCGTTCAATCTTACTATTCTCTGCCTCAGAGGGCGGTGGAGGCAGGTTCTCTGGATGCTTTCAAGAGAGAGCTAGATAGGGCTCTTAAAAATAGCCAAGTCGGGGGATATGGGGAGAAGGCAGGAATGGGGTACTGATTGGGGATGATCAGCCATGATCACATTGAATGGCGGTGCTGGCTCGAGAGGCCGAATGGCCTATTCCTGCACCTCTTGTCTATTGTCTATTGATAATTGCAAATTTTAAATCTGATAGTTCTTGCTATAAATTAAACTGAAGTATGTCTGAAAAAAGTAGGAAATATCACAGCAGTTATGGTCTATCTGGAGGAGGGGCATGACCTTTTTCAGTCCCTATGTACCTATGTTCACACCTGTTTCCATTTCTAAAAAAAAGAACATTTTTTTAGAAACATTTTTTTTTCAAGCTTTCCCATTTCCCATAATCTCACAATTCCCGTGTTGTCGCTGTAAAATTTTATTGTACTTTCTCCAATGTGTCCATGTCAGTGTCACAGTTCACAAACCAGTATTGTGCACCATAAATACATCCTCATCAGTGTACTTAAGTGTGAAATATTTTCAATGTTTACGCATGAAAAATTCAGATATGCCATTATGGCCCTGTCCCATGGTATGAGTTCACATGGTATGAGCTCTCCTGAGTTTGCCCTGATTCGAACTCGGAGATTTATGGTAATGGCCACTCATCGATACTCGGGGCTCTCGTGGACATTTTCAACATGTTGAAAAATCTTCACGCGTCTTCCCGACCTTAGCTGCCGTCAGCGAGTCTTCCCGAGTACCTGCCGTTAGCGTTACAAGCCACTAAGAGACATCCACGAGCCCCGACGTACCCGCTACGTTCACTCTCTGTGCTTACCATGAGTTTGATTTTTTTAAAACTTGGGAGAGCTCTTGGAATGAACTCGTACCGTGGGACAGGGCCATAAGTCAGCCCTTACTTTGGAGATAAAACTCACAGATTCCACCACTGTGTTATTTTTACATCCAACCAATGGAGCAAATGTGGTTTCATGTTGTAAATGACCACCTGACTCGGTACGTGATTCAAATACATCTTTAGTCAGCACTCAAACTTAACAGCATAAAGGATGATTAGTTGTCAGTACATCCTGGCTGCTCCAACTGTCCATGCTGGGAAACAAGTGTTAGTATAAGTATTACAGTGGGGTGGAGTTAGATATGCTGGCTGGTGTGTGATTGGTTAACATGCAACATCAATCTACACATGTTTTCTTTCTGGGTGTCACAGATGTCCCAAGCTTCATTTGCTTAGTATGCGTCAACTTTCCTGTCAGAGTGACAAGATAATCTTCCATTTCAATAATGTTTTATTTCACATTAGATTGTTCCAAACACGAGTTGAAGCACTTGTAGTCACTTTTGTGGTGCAAAAGATGTGACGGCTAAATTATGCCATTCACAAGGTTCAACAAACAGTAATGTGATAATAACTATAATATTTGCACTCATGTGTTGGCTAAGACCACTCTTCACTATCATAGCACGGGTTCTTTACACAAATTGCTGTAGGACTCAGTGCATCAGGCAGCATCTGTGGAGGGAGAGGAAGGAAAGGGAAATGGAATGACGTTCCAGGTCAGGAACATTCTTCGAACCTGACCAGAAACATCGCCTGTCCATGTCTTTCATAGATGCTGCCTGCCCGCTGAGTTATAGTAATGGAGTCAAAGAGTTATACAGCAGGGAGGCAGGCCCTTTTGACCAACTTGCCCACATCGACCAACATGCCCCATCCACACCAATCCCACCTGTCTGTGTCTGGCCCCTATCCCTCTAACTTATCCTATCCATGTACCTGTCCAAATGTTTTTTAAGCTACCTGCCTCAGCTACCACCTCCAGCAGGTTGTTCCGTATACCTACCACCGTTTGTGTAAAAATGTTGCCCCTCGGGTTCCTATAAAATCTTTCCCCCCCTCACCTTAAACCTATGTCCTCTGGTTCTTGATTTCCCTACTCTGTGAATTTACCTTACCTATTCCTCTCATTATGTTGGGGTTCCTCCAGCACTTTACAATTTGCTCAAGAATCTGGCACCTGCAAGTCCATGTGCCAATAAGGGATTATTTATGTATCACCTGAGAAGACATACAAAGTCTTTCTTTAATATTTCAATTGAGAAATGGCAACTCCAGCTACTATACTGCAATATACGCCAAAATGTTATGTCAAAGTGTTCTTATGTCTACTGGGGCCAAAACATTCCTCCTTGGGTTAATTTGTAGACATTGCTGCCTCAATTGCCTGCTATCCACCATACCATTCACTTCCTAGAGTTGTATGCATATCACTCCAAAATCACAGCTGTTATTGACTAGAATTTAATGCTACGTAGCTCTTTTTTCAATGTTACACGGTTCATTTTAGATTTTTATTGAGCAAATTATGTTCACGATCTTCTAAGTGGATATGCATCAATTGAAAATTTGTAGTGAGGATTTCCGATCATGATCCATGACCTCCCCATGACATAGGTCGTATACCTAATGACCTGATTATTTCAACAATTAACATGGAATTCAAAGCTTGGCATGTCACAACTTTATCTCATTCCAACAGAGCACAAGACAGCATCTTTAAACTTTAGACTTTAGAGATACAGCATGGAAACAGGCCCTTCTGCCCACCAATTCGGCGCCAACCAGTGATTACCCCATACACTCGCACTATCCTACACACAAGGGACAATTTACAATTTTTACCAAAGCCAATTAACCTACAAAACTATATGATTTTGAAATGTGGGAAGAAACCCACGCAGTCACAGGGAGAATGTATGAACTCCATGCAGACAGCACCCATAGGCAGGGTTGAACCTGGATCTCTGGCACTGTAAGGCAGCACCTCTTCCGCTGCGGCACTATGCCACGTTTGTTGCGTCTCACACTATTTGAAAGGACACTTTGCTGACACTGGGACATCTGGCTGGGCAGCTCCACCAATCTCTCCAACTGCTCAAACATCTTCCAAAGTCCACAGAGATTATTTATACTCAACTAAAACAGGGAGTGCCTTTGTTCAGCATGTAGTGTGTAGCTGTATCATTATCCTTTCATTCTGAAGTAAAATAAATAATAATTTTATTGTTGGATCCCACAGTATTTTGCATCTTTAATTAATGGTTTAAATCTCCATAAGTTGAATGATTGTCAGTAAACTTTGAATTTACATAGAACCTGATTTTTTTTCAGCATTGTCACTGGTCAAGCATCTCTTAGCAGGAATAATATTTGATATGCATTATCATAGCAAAACATGCATAGTTTTGCAAGGAACATATATTTTAAATCCACTGACCATTCTCAACCGGAAATAAAGACACAAAGTGCTGGAGTGATGCAGTGGGTCAGGCAGAATCTTTGGAGGACATGGACAGGGGATGTTTTGGGTCAGGGCTCTTCTTCACACCAAATGTGTGTGTGTGGGGGGGGAGGGTGCTGGGGGTGTGGAAGAATGGGGAAAGAGCTGGAAGTGAGAGGGTCAGGACCAAGCGTGGCAAGTAAAAGGTGGATACAGGTGAGGAGGGTTTTCGATAGGCAAAATGATTAGACCAGAGATTCAATGATGTGAGACAAGACGATAGGTGTGAGATAAAAGGAAGGTGCGAGACAAGAGTTGTGAATTGTGAAACTCGAGGAAGGAATATATTAGGAAGGGTAGTGGGAGAGGAGAAGCAGGTGTGAGTCCAGGTAGGGCACAGGGGAGCAGGAAGGGGGTGGTGGGAAGGGGGGGGTCAGGAAAAATGAAAAGGAAGGGGTTGGGAAGAAGAGTGAGGGGGGGGGGGGGGTATAATTACCTAAGGCACAGGGCAGAAATGTCAGTATGGGAATGGGAAGAGAAGTTAAAATAATTAGCAATCGGGAGATCCAGTAGATTTTGGCGCAGGTGTGCGGCAAAAAGGTCGCCAAGTCTGTGCTTGCTCTCGCCGATGTATAGGAGACCACATTGGATGCAGTAGAGGTGATTAGAGGAGGTGCACGTGAAACTTTTGTCTCACCTGGAAAGACTGCTGACATCCCTGGATGGTGGTGAGGAAAGAGGTATATAGACACCCATTTCTTGTCAGGCTTAAGGACCTGTCCCACTGCGGGGACCTAATTTGCGAGTTCGGAAGAGTTTGCGCTCGACTCAAACTCGCAACATGGTCGACACGTGTCCTAGGAGGTCACTGTTGCTCTCCTTCATGCTCAAGGGAAGTTCCCGCGTACTCGCAGCCTCAGTTTGGTCGAGGAAAATTTGTAGTTATAGCTATGTAGTTATAGGCAGCGAGATAGCTGTCGGCAATCTCATTTGCTGACCGGGCATTTTAATTGGCTCATTGGAGTTTTCAGAACTAAGGAAAACCGGCCGGTAATGATAAATGCCCGCTAAACTTTATTAAAAGTTGTCTGGCTTCTTAAAAGCGTCCCCACTCCTTCTGCCCCCTTCTCCCCCTTTCTCTCCTCTCCCCGCTCCCTAAAGGAGTTACCGTACACTGTGCCAGCCGTCTTTTACCTTCCTGTTCATCGCGGGTGTGAATTTCAGACAGCGCCCCCCCACCCGCTTTCCCTGCCCCCCGCCTTGGGGGGTGTGGGGGGGGGGTGTGTGTGTGTGTGTGTTTCAGGCATGTTCCCTCGAGCTTGAAGGTCGAAGACAGTTGCTGAAAAGTTGCTTAGTGGGACATGCCCTTTAGTCCTGCCTCGCGTCTCTCTCAGCTTTCTTAACCCCACCTACCAACAATCAGAAGGGACCTAACCAAGAATGTCACTTCTCCATTTTCACCTGAGATGCTGTCTGATCCATTGAGTTACTCCAGCACTTTATATCTTTATTTGTCAACCAGCATCTGCACTTCCTTGTTTCAACCAGAAATAGATCAAAGGAGTACTTCATGTGGCTTGATGTTGTAGGTTTTGTGCACTAATGGGCCTGTTTCACTTCTGTATCAATCATGTATTGGCCTGTTTGCAAATTAAAATGAATTTCTCTATCCTCTGCATGATTCCAAGCATGTTTAGTTTAGAGATACAGCATGGAAACAGGCTCTTCGGCCCACCGAGTCCATACCATCCAGTGATCCTCACACAGTGATCCTCACACACTTGCATCATTCCCCGAGTTCCTATGGCTTGCATTACGAGCCGCTTTGAAACATCTACCCACTCCTACGGGCTCCTACGAGCTCGCTACCGACATTACCCGACATTCCCCGAGTTCGAATCAAGGGGAGAACTCGGGAGAGTTCATGAGTATCTCGGGAAAGTGGGACAGGGCCTATATAACAGAATGGAAACCGGTCCTTTGGTCCACCGAGTCCACTTTCTCCTGGCCCTTGGATCTACCCTGACCCCCAATCATTTAATCACGGCGGCGCAGCGGTAGAGTTGCTGCCTTACAGCGCTTGCAGCACTGGAGACCCGACTATGGGTGCTGTCTGTACGTTCTCCCCGTGACCTGCGTGGGTTTTCTCCGAGATCTTCGGTTTCCTCCCACACTCCAAAGACGTGCAGGTGTGTACGTTAATTGGCTTGGTCTACCGTATGTGTCAATTGTCCCTAGTGGTAGGATAGTGTTATTGTGCGGGAATTGCTGGTCGGTGCGGACTTGGTGGGCCGAATGGCCAGTTTCCGCACTCCGCTCTTACTTCCGTAAGGTCAGTACCTGTGATGGACCGGGCAGTGTCTGCCGCTTGAAGCCGCCACTGCAATATGAGACCAGAACCAGGGGCCACAGTTTAAGAATAAGGAGTAAGCCATTTTGAACAGAGACGAGGAGACACTTTTTCTCATAGAGAGTCGTGAGTCTGTGCCTCAGAGGGTGGTGGAGGCTGGTTCTCTGGATGCTTTCAAGAGAGAGCGAGATAGGGCTCTTAAAGGTGGTGGAGCCAGGAGATATGGGGAGAAGGCAGGAACGGGGTACTGATTGGGGATGGTCAGCCATGATCACATTGAATGGCGGTGCTGGCTCGAAGGGCCGATTGGCCTACTCCTGCACCTATTGTTTATTAACAGTATCCTAAACTAAGGATAATTTGTTGTACATTTATACCAAGCCAATTAACCTGTAAACCTGTTCGTCTTTGGAGTGAATGTGGGAGGAAACCGAGGTTCTCGGAACACAGGCATGGATATAAATATGTAGGTTTGTGTGTGTGCACATGCACTAAATCTGAATAGTCGAGCCTGGTCACCAATTGTCTTGGATCTCATGATTGGGTCAAAGATCTCATACTGACAGGACTACATAATAGCTGGTTTTCAACAAAATTCCCTTATTAACAGTATTCAGGCACATACAGTGGCTTGCAAAAGTTTTCATACCCCTTGAATTTTCCACATTTTGTCACGTTACAACCACAAACGTAAATGTGTTTTATTGGGATTTTATGTGATAGACCAACACAAAGTGGCGCATAATTGTGAAGTGGAAGGAAAATAATACATGGTTTTCAATTTTTTTACAAATAAAAAAACTGAAAAGTGTGGCGTGCAAAAGTATTCAGCCCCCTTTACTCTGATACCCCTAAATAAAATCCAGTGCAACCAATTGCCTTCAGAAGTCACCTAATTAGTAAATAGAGTCCACTTGCGTGTAATCTAATCTTGCAATCAACCAACTGCAAACCTACCAAGACATGGCCGTCCACCTAAACTGACAGGCCGGGCAAGGAGAGCATTGATCAGAGAAGCAGCCAAGAGGTCCATGGTAACTCTGGAGGAGCTGCAGAGATCCACAGCTCAGGTGGGAGAATCTGTCCACAGGACAACTATTAGTCATGCACTCCACAAATCGAGCTTTTGTGGAAGAGTGGCAAGAAGAAAGCCATTGTTGAAACAAAGCTATAAGAAGTCCCGTTTGTAGTTTGCCACAAGCCATGTGGGGGACACAGCAACATGTGGAGGAAGGTGCTCAGGTCTGATGAGACCAAAATGGAAGTTTTTGACCTAAATGCAAAACGCTATGTGTGGCGGAAAACTAACACTGCACATTACCCTGAACACACCATCCCCACTGTGAAACATGGTGCTGGCAGCATCATGCTGTGGGGATGCTTTTCTTCAGCAGGGACAGGGAAGCTGGTCAGAGTTGATGGGAAGATGGATGGAGCCAAATACAGGGCAATCTTGGAAGAAAACCTGTTAGTCTGCAAAAGACTTGAGACTGGGACAGAGGTTCACCTTCCAGTAGGACAACGACCCTAAACATGCAGCCAGAGCTACAATGGAATGGTGTAGATCAAAGCATATTCATGTGTTAGAATGGCCCAGTCAAAGTCCAGACCTAAATCCAATTGAGAATCTCTGGCAAGACTTGAAAATTGCTGTTCACAGACGCTCTCCATCTAATCTGACTGAGTTTGAGCTATTTTTCAAAGAAGAATGGGCAGAAATTTCAATCTCTAGATGTGCAAAGCTGGTAGAGACATACCCCAAAAGACTTGCAGCTGTAACTGCAGCGAAAGGTGGTTCTACAAAGTATTGACTCAGTGGGGCTGAATACTTTTGCACGCCACACTTTTCAGTTTTTTATTTGTAATAAAATTTGGAAACCATGTATCATTTTCCTTCCACTTCACAATTATGCACCATTTTGTGTTGAACTATCACATACAATCCCAATAAAATTCATTTACGTTTGTGGTTGTAACGTGACAAAATGTGGAAAAGTTCAAGGGGTATGAATACTTTTGCAAGCCACTGTATATCTTCTCTTCTTCAGAGCTGGAATAGAAATCACCAGAGACTTCTAAAGAAAAGACCCTTACACACAGATCCACCCATGATCAGAACCCACATTCACCATAGCCCAAACTCCACCACACATTGGTAACTTAAAAACTCCCCAACCCACACTCACTGTTCACCCAACCTCTGACTTCACCATTCACCATTAAAAAAAAAAAAAAACATGCTACAAAGGATATACTGTAGAAAAAGACAAAGAAAGTCAATTATTTCCATATTTATTCTGGCGCTGAGTCTCCCAAGGTGAGCTACCAAAGATTTACGTGATGTTGCCAATTTACAAAAACAGGAATTAACCTCTACTTAACCTCGCAATATAACTGCTTAGATCAGTTTTTTGCAGTATATAGATCCGCAGGTTACACCTGGGCCTCGTTTCTGAGAACTGTTCGTAGCCAGAACAGAGTGTAAGTCAGGAATGAATGGAAACAGCATGGGGTAGAGGATTACTGAGACAGCTGTGATGGGTGAGTGGCTTCCAGCCAGCCTCACTCAGCACTCTTAGCTCCGCTTGCTTTAGTTTAGTTTAGAGACACTGTGTAGAAAAACGCCCTTCGACCCACCAAAGCCATGCTGGCCAGCAATCGCCCATACACTAGTGCTATCCTAGGCACTAAGGATAATTTACAGAATCCAATGAACCTACAAATCTGCTGGTCTTTGGAATGTAGGAGGAAACCCGGAAAAAAACCCACGTGGCCACAAGGAGACGTACAAACTCCGTATGGACAGCAGCCATAGTCAGGATCGAACCCAGGTCTCTGGCGCTGTAAGGCAGGTTGACATGTGGGTAAGGGTCAGGGTTAGGAGAGATGGCATAGGGAAACATCCCGTTCCCACTGGGCTGAAGATGTTTGCATCCCCGCAGCAGCTAGCAAGTCCACCTCCATCCATTCCACCGGACTCCAAACCTTCATTCAACTGTAAGGGGTGCCCATAAGTTGGATGTCGTAACCCAGGGAGGACCTATATTTCAATCAATAGTTGCCTTCTGTCAGATGACCAGGGTGTGAAAGGTCGATGACTGTATTGGCTGTTTTCCAGGAGACATCATGTGGAGAGTGGGGGAGGGGAGGGGTGAGGTGAGTGGCTGGTTTGTAGAATGGCCTGGGCCTATATGTTTTCAGAAGTTTAATTTGGCAAAGCAGCTTTTCATTTGGTTGCAGACACATAATTCATCGATGCGGAACCTGGTGAATTGTAATGTCAAGCCACATATCCAGCCTTGACAGGGCGTCTTTGGCACATCTCTCTTCACAACAATCACTCCTTTGTGGCATTGCAACCAGGGTTAAGAGTGGACCTGTTCCTTCAGCTGTGCTGTCTGACAATCACCCCCCCCCCCCCCCACCCACTTTTGTGAATAAGTTTCATCAAATCAAATATTATATATTGAGGTTTTCTTTCTAAGCACAAATGTACCATCTGCCAAAGCTGTGCAAAGTTAAGTGTCTACAACCTATGTTTTCCAACACCAGATTGAGATGCTCCAATGTAAACACATTTATTGTCCACAGTGCAGAATATTGGATGGGAATCTGCTTACTCAACCCATGTAACAGTACAGTCTGTCTGTTGCTGTCTCACTTCACTGTTGCCAAGTCCATCCTTGTTTCACATCAATTAAATTTTTGTCTTGCATGGTCATTATCATGTTACAGATTGCTGTTTCATGCTGCAAGAATATTTTTGACTTTTGTCTACTCGTAAATGCTGTGATAAGTAGTGAGACACAGCTTTCCAATAAGTTACCCAAGTAGACATTCTTCATGGGTAAGCTTTGACAAGCTATTCAGATTTAAATTTAGGTTTATTATTGTCACGTGCACTGAGTGAAAAGTTTTGTTTTGTATGTTTTCTGATCAAGTCAGAAGAGTAAGGGGTTGGAGTAAGGGGGAACTGTACAAAAGGGACGGATTGCATCTTAACAGGTGGGGGACCAGCATTCTGGCCGGCAGGTTTGCCACTGCTACACGGATGGTTTTAAACTGAATAAGGGGGGTGGGGGGTCAAATGGGATAATCGAGAACGGAGTTAAAGGGAAAGAGAGTAAAGGGATTGTTAATGACCCCAGAATTAACGGGAAAGAAAGATCACAAAGGGATAGGAGAGTATGGCCAAGTGTAATAGGGATCGATGTGAAAGGGGCCACTTGTCAACATAATTGTATAAGGAGTAAGAGTGTTGTAAAAACAAGCCTGAAGACTTTGTGTCTCAATGTGAGGAGCATTCGTAATAAGGTGGATGAGTTGAAGGTGCAGATAGCGATTAATGACTCTGCTATAGTTGGGATCACGGAGACATGGCTCCAGGATGACCAAGGCTGGGAGCTGAACATCCAGGGATATTCAATATTCAGGAGGGATAGACGAAAAGGAAAAGGAGGTGGGGTAGCGTTGCTGGAGAGAGAGGAGATTAATGCAATAGAAAGGAAGGACATTAGCGTGGAGGATGTGGAATCGATATGGGTAGAGCTGCGAAACTCTAAGGGGCAGAAAACGCTAGTGGGAGCTGTGTACAGGCCACCTAACAGTAGTATTGGAGTTGGGGATGGCATCAAACAGGAAATTAGAAATGCGTGCAACAAGGGTAACACGGTTATAATGGGTGACTTCAATCTGCATGTAGATTGGGTGAATCAAATTGGCAGGGGTGCTGAGGAAGAAGATTTCCTGGAATGTATGCGGGATAGTTTTCTCAACCAACATGTGGAGGAACCAACGAGAGAGCAGGCTATTCTAGACTGGGTATTGAGTAATGAGGAAGGGTTAGTTAGCAGTCTTGTTGTGCGTGGCCCCTTGGGCAAGAGTGACCATAATATGGTTGAGTTCTTCATTAGGATGGAGAGTGACAAAATTAAGTCAGAAACAAGGGTTCTGAACTTGGACAAAGGTAACTTTGAAGGTATGAGATGTGAATTGGCCAAGATAGACTGGCAGGTGATTCTTAAAGGGTTGACAGTGGATGTGCAATGGAAGGTATTTAAAGACTGCATGGATGAAGTACAAAAGTTGTTCATACCAGTTTGGCAAAAGAATAAATCGGGGAAGGTGGTGCATCCATGGATAACAAGGGAAATCAGGGATAGTATAAAAACAAAAGATGAGGCATACAAATTGGCCAGAAAAAGTAGCCTACCGGAGGACTGGGAGAAATTCAGAATCCAGCAGAGGAGGACAAAGGGCTTAATTAGGAAAGGGAAAATAGATTATGAAAGGAAACTGGCAGGGAACATAAAAACTGACTGCAAAAGTTTTTATAGATATGTGAAGAGAAAGAGACTAGTTAAAACAAATGTTGGTCCCTTGCAGTCAGAAACAGGTGAATTGATCATGGGGAACAAGGACATGGCAGACCAGTTGAATAACTACTTTGGTTCTGTCTTCACTAAGGAAGACATAAATAATCTGCCGGAAATAGCAGTGGAAAGGGGGTCAAATAAGATGGAGGAACTGAGTGAAATCCAGGTTAGCCGGGAGGTGGTGTTGGGTAAATTGAACGGATTGAAGGCCGATAAATCCCCAGGGCCAGATAGTCTGCAACCCAGAGTACTCAAGGAGGTAGCCACAGAAATAGTGGATGCATTAGTGATAATTTTTCAAAATTCCTTAGATTCTGGAGTAGTTTCTGAGGATTGGAGGGTAGCTAATGTAACCCCACTTTTTAAAAAAGGAGGGAGAGAGAAAGCGGGGAATTACAGACCAGTTAGTCTAACATCGGTAGTGGGGAAACTGCTAGAGTCAGTTATTAAAGATGGGATAGCAGCGCATTTGGAAAGCGGTGAAATCATTGGACAAAGTCAGCATGGATTTACGAAAGGTAAATCATGTCTGACAAATCTGATAGAATTTTTCGAGGATGTAACTAGTAGAGTGGATAAGGGAGAACCCGTGGATGTGTTATATCTAGACTTTCAGAAGGCTTTCGACAAGGTCCCGCATAAGAGATTAGCATACAAACTTAAAGCACACGGTATTGGGGGTTCAGTATTGATGTGGATAGAGAACTGGCTAGCAGACAGGAGGCAAAGGGTAGGAGTAAACGGGTCCTTTTCAGAATGGCAGGCAGTGACTAGTGGGGTGCCGCAAGGCTCAGTGCTGGGACCCCAGGTATTTACAATATATATTGATGATTTGGACGAGGGAATTCAATGCAACATCTCCAAATTTGCAGATGATACCAAGCTGGGGGGTATAGTTAGGTGTGAGGAGGATGCTTGGAGGCTGCAGGGTGATTTGGATAGGCTGAGTGAATGGGCAGATGCATGGCAGATGCAGTATAATGTGGATAAATGTGAGGTTATCCACTTTGGTGGCAAAAACATGAGGGTAGACTATTATCTGAATGGTGGCAGATTAGGAAAGGGGGAGATGCAACGAGACCTGGGTGTCATGGTACACCAGTCATTGAAAGTAGGCATGCAGGTGCAGCAGGCAGTGAAGAAAGCAAATGGTATGTTAGCATTCATAGCGAAAGGATTTGAGTGTAGGAGCAGGGAGGTTCTACTGCAGTTGTACAGGGTTTTGGTGAGGCCACACCTGGAGTATTGCGTACAGTTTTGGTCTCCAAATCTGAGGAAAGACATCCTTGCCATAGAGGGGGTACAGAGAAAATTCACCAGACTGATTCCTGGGATGTCAGGACTTTTATATGAGGAAAGATTGGATAGACTCGGCTTGTAGTCGCTGGAATTTAGAAGATTGAGGGGGGATCTTATAGAAACTTACAAAATTCTTAAGGGGTTGGACAAGCTAGATGCTGGAAGATTGTTCCCGATGTTGGGGGAGTCCAGAACAAGGGGTCAAAGTCTAAGGATAAGGGGGAATTCCTTTAGGACCGAAATGAGGAAAACATTCTTTACACAGAGAGTGGTGAGTCTCTGGAATTCTCTGCCAGTTCATTGGCTATATTTAAGAGGGCGTTAGATGTGGCACTTGTGGCTAAAGGGATCAGGGGGTATGGAGAGAAGGCAGGTACGGGATACTGAGTTGGATGATCAGCCATGATCACATTGAATGGCGGTGCAGGCTCGAAGGGCCGAATGGCCTACTCCTGCACCTATTTTCTATGTTTCTATGTTTCTAAGTCAAATAATACTTTACAAGCCAAACTTAAGTACAATAGGTGGAGCAAAGAGAAAGGTACAGAGTACAGAACCACGGGCATTATAACCAAATGAAGTCATAGGGATAGACACAAAGTGCTGGTATAACTCAGCAGGTCAGGCAACATTTCTCGAGAAAAAGGATAGGCTACGTTTCAGTTGGAAAGTCACCAATCCATGTTCTTCATCGATGCCACCCAACCTGCTGAGTTACTCCACCACTTTGCATCTGACATTATAGCCATTCTGTGTTAGGGCAAGAAGGCTTCAGATATCCAACAGGCTATATTTCTTTTGATCCTTGACCCTCTGGGAAATACCTCCACTGCTTCTTTTATGCTGCCACAGAATTTTGACTTTCTTTAGAGAATAGAACTTTATATCACCACTTAACATAGAGCAGAGAACATTGAGCAGCACAGCACAAGAACAGGCCCTTTGGTCCACAACATCTGTGCGAAACATGCCAAGACCATCACAAACTTACCTGCACATGACCCTTATCCCTCCATTTCCTGCGTATGGGTCGGCACTGTGAGGCGGAATAGTGTCGCAGCGGTAGAGATGCTGCCTTGCAGCACCAGAAACCCAGATTCGATCCTGATCTCAAGTACTGTTTGTATAGAGTATGCACATTCTCACATTCTCCCTGTGACCGCGTGGGTTTTCTTCGGGTGTTTCCAGTTTCCTTCCACATTCCAAAGATGTGTGGGTTTGTAGGTGAATTGGCTTCTATTCTCTAAAGAAAGTCCCTATTATGTAGGATAGAACTAATGTACAGGTTGGTCGGTGTGGACTCTGTATCTCTAAACTAAACTAATCCATATCCCTATCCAAAAGTATTTTAAATGTCACTAATATATCCGCTTCACTCCCCGCAGCACGTTCCGGGTACTCACCACTATCTGTGTAAACATCCCCAAGGACCATCCCCAGGGTTCATCAGGGATATGATGGAATGCTCTTTAATTACTTGGATGAATGGAGGTCCAAGAAGTCTCACGAAACTCACCATCATTCACTGGCTGATTGGCATCTCTTTCTTATCTTAATCCTTAAACTTGTATTTCCTCCATCACTGATGCACCATTCACCAAAAGCAATCTAATTACCAAGCCCAATTCATTTTCAATGATCAGAAAAAGTTGTCTTTGACAGTGCTATTGACCACTAACTACTTATCCAACGCAATGCCCAGCAACGTTCAGCTTCAGTCTTTGAGGGACACAAAGCTACAGACTTCTTTTTACAATAGCTGATGCTGATAGGCAGCATGCCCGAAGTGAATCCCCTGGCATTCAACGGCAATGGTATCAGCATCTTGGGATGCCTCAGTAGGTCAGGCAGCAATTGTGGAAAACAAAACTATTAATATTTAGGGTCACAGTGTGTTTGGGCTGAACAGCAGCGCAGTGGTGGAGTTGCTGCCTTTCAGCTCCAGAGACACGGATTTGATCTTGACTATGGATGCTGTCTGTAGGGAGCATGTACGTTCTTCCTGTGATCGCATGGGCTTTATCTGGGTGCTCCAATTTCCTCCCACACTCCCAAGACATACAAGTTTGTAGGTTAATTGGCTTTTGTAAAAAAAAATTGTGAATTGTCCCTAGTGTGCAGGATAGTGCTGGTGTATGGGGTAATCGCTGGCTAGCATGAATTCGGTGGGTCAAAGGGCCTGTTTCTGCACTGTATCTCTAAAGTCCACAGTAAAGTCTAAAGGGTCCAATGAAGAATCCTGTACCTGAGTGTTAACTGTTTCTCTTTCTGCAAAAGCTGCCAGTGGATGATATTGAATTTCTTTGGGAGAAATGTGGACCACCATTTATCCATCCAATTAAAGACCATTGACCAGAAACCAAAGGTCAGATACAAAAACTATGTCTATATTGGTTGAATTCTGTATATCTTGTTGATTCTGTGGCAACCAACTCAGCTCAAATCTGACTTATTTGACAATATCCACAAAATCACAATTCATGAGCCTGATGGAATAATTCTAAAGAAGCTCAAAATCAATAAAAGTGCTGATGCTGAAAATGTGAGCAAAAAACAGAAAATGCTGGAAACACTGAACAGGTCAGGCAGCATCTGTGGGAAGAAAAATGATTAATATTTCAGGTACGATTACAAGACCTGAACCTTAGGTGTTAATTGGTTCTTTCTGCAGAGGCTACATAGCCTGCTGAGTGTTTCCAATGTTACCTGTATTCTCTTGCTGAAGCGCATGACATCTGGAACAATATAGCCTATTTGATTACAACATGGTCGCATTTCATCCCTCCATCATGGTGGTAGAGTGAGTCAACAGCTTCAAGTTCCTGGGTGTGCATATCCCAGCATGTTGATGCAATCAAAAAGAAAGCTCATGAAAGCTTCCATTTTCTTAGAAGATGAAGAAGATTTGGTATGCTGCTGAGTATTCTATTGAACTACTAGAGGTGTAAGGAAGAGGGCATACAGCTTGTTTAGGAAAGATCCCAGTTTAAACCGAAGATAGACACAAAAAGCTGGAGTAACTCAGTGGGTCAGACAACATCTCTGGACAAAAGGAATAGGTGATGTTTTGCGTTGAGACCCTTCTTCAGACTGAGGGTCAGGGGAAAGGGAAACATGAGATATAGATGGTGATATAGAGAGATATAGAACACATGAACGAAAGATAAGCAAAAAAGTAACGATGATAAAGGAAACAGGCCATTGTTAGCTGTTACAGACAATGCGACTCGTTGAGCAAACTGATTGGTTGCATTATGGTTCAGGAACAAAGGAGTCTGCAGAAAGTGCCCAGATATGCCAGGACCATCTTGAGTAATGACCTCCCCACCATCAAAGGGATTTACAGGAGGCGCTGTCTCAGAAAGGCAGCTAATATCATCAAAGACCACCCTGGCTACATTTTCATCTTGCCACTACCATCAGGAAGGAAGTACACAAGCCTAAAAACCGTGCCCTCCAGGTTCAAGAACAGTTTCTTGCCAGCAACCATCAGGCTATTGAACATTGCACAACACTAACCACAACCCGATCTCAGCAAATATGATCTATTGTTTTGGTTGGACTACTGGCTCTGTTTTTTGGCACTATTGTGGTCTGGTTACCTAGTGGTATTAATTATTAATTAATTTTATTATTGATTGTTGTATAGTGTGTGTGTGTGTGTGTGTGTTATTGCAAAGCTACAGCAAGTAAGAATTTCATTGTTCAGTTGCAGGTACACAACAATTAAACACTCTTGACCCTTGACTCTGTCACACTACAGCTGCACATATGCTATTTGCAAACTGCACTGCAGTAATTTGCCAATGCTCTCTTGATGTATTCTCCCAACCCACAATCTCTATTGTATTTTCAAGGTCTCCAATGTCTACAATGCATGAATATGTCAAACCTCCAGACCCTTCTCTATACTGATTTGGAAAATCATAATCCTTCCTTTATTATCACTGGATCGAAAGCCTGGAACCACCTAATACAAGTACTGTGAGGCTGTTTCTACCTGAAGGCCTGTTGCAATTTAAGAAGGATCCTGACAATCATCTTCTCCAACACAATCAGGATGGACAATAAATAGAAACCTACCCAGTACTGCCTCTTTTTTCTTTCGTTAAAAGATAGAGGCATTGTCTTTGACATGTACTGCAGCTACTCACATAGTATTCTTTTAACAGTGGCTCGGTAACACGGTTATAATGGGTGACTTCAATCTGCATGTAGATTGGGTGATTCAAATTGGCAGGGGTGCTGAGGAAGAGGATTTCTTGAAATGTATGCGGGATAGTTTTCTCAAACAACACGTGGAGGAACCAACGAGAGAGCAGGCTATTCTAGACTGGGTATTGAGTAACGAGGAAGGGTTAGTTAGCAGTCTTGTTGTGCGTGGCCCCTTGGGCAAGAGTGACCATAATATGGTTGAGTTTTTCATTAGGATGGAGAGTGACAAAATTAAGTCAGAAACAAGGGTTCTGAACTTGAACAAAGGTAACTTTGAAGGTATGAGATGTGAATTGGCCAAGATAGACTGGTAGGTGATTCTTAAAGGGTTGACAGTGGATGTGCAATGGAAGGTATTTAAAGACTGCATGGATGAAGTACAAAAATTGTTCATACCAGTTTGGCAAAAGAATAAATCAGGGACGGTGGTGCATCCATGGATAACAAGGAAAATCAGGGATAGTATAAAAACAAAAGATGAGGCATACAAATTGGCCAGAAAAAGCAGCCTACTGGAGGACTGGGAGGAATTCAGAATCCAGCAGAGGACAAAGGGCTTAATTAGAAAAGGGAAAATAGATTATGAAAGGAAACTGGCAGGGAACATAAAAACTGACTGCAAAAGTTTTTATAGATATGTGAAGAGAAAGAAACTAGTTAAAACAAATGTTGGTCCCTTGCAGTCAGAAACAGGTGAATTGATCATGGGGAACAAGGACATGGCAGACCAATTGAATAACTACTTTGGTTCTGTCTTCACTGAAGAAGACATAAATAATCTGCCAGAAATAGCAGTGGAAAGGGGGTCAAATAAGATGGAGGAACTGAATGAAATCCAGGTTAGCCAGGAGGTGGTGTTGGGTAAATTGAACGGACTGAAGGCCGATAAATCCCCAGGGCCAGATTGTCTGTATCCCAGAGTACTCGAGGTAGCCACAGAAATAGTGGATGCATTAGTGATAATTTTTCAAAATTCCTTAGATTCTGGAGTAGTTCCTGCGGATTGGAGGGCAGCTAATGTAATCCCACTTTTTAAAAAAGGAGGGAGAGAGAAAGCGGGGAATTACAGACCAGTTAGTCTAACATCGGTAGTGGGGAAACTGCTAGAGTCAGTTATTAAAGATGGGATAGCAGCGCATTTGGAAAGTGGTGAAATCATTGGACAAAGTCAGCATGGATTTACGAAAGGTAAATCATGTCTGACAAATCTGATAGAATTTTTCGAGGATGTAACTAGTAGAGTGGATAAGGGAGAACCAGTGGATGTGTTATATCTAGACTTACAGAAGACTTTCGACAAGGTCTCGCACAAGAAATTAGCATACAAACTTAAAGCACACGGTATTGAGGGTTCAGTTCTGATGTGGATAGAGAACTGGCTAGCAGACAGGAAGCAAAGGGTAGGAGTAAACGGGACCTTTTCAGAATGGCAGGCAGTTACTAGTGGGGTACCACAAGGCTCAGTGCTGGGACCCCAGCTATTTACAATATACATTAATGATTTGGACGAGGGAATTCAATGCAACATCTCCAAATTTGCAGATGACACCAAGCTGGGGGCTATAGTTAGGTGTGAGGAGGATGCTTGGAGGCTGCAGGGTGATTTGGATAGGCTGAGTGAATGGGCAGATGCATGGCAGATGCAGTATAATGTGGATAAATGTGAGGTTATCCACTTTGGTGGCAAAAACATGAGGGTAGACTATTATCTGAATGGTGGCAGATTAGGAAAAAGGGAGATGCAACGAGATCTGGGTGTCATGGTACACCAGTCATTGAAAGTAGGCATGCAGGTGCAGCAGGCAGTGAAGTACGCAAATGGTATGTTAGCATTCATAGCGAAAGGATTTGAGTATAGGAGCAGGGAGGTTCTACTCCAGTTGTACAGGGTTTTGGTGAGGCCACACCTGGAGTATTGCGTACAGTTTTGGTCTCCAAGTCTGAGGAAAGACATTCTTGCCATAGAGGGGGTACAGAGAAGATTCACCAAACTGATTCCTGGGATGTCAGGACTTTCATATGAGGAAAGACTGGATAGACTTGGCTTGTACTCGCTGGAATTTAGAAGATTGAGGGGGGATCTTATAGAAACTTGCAAAATTCTTAAGGGGTTGGACAAGCTAGATGCTGGAAGATTGTTTCCGATGTGGGGGAGTCCAGAACAAGGGGTCACAGTCTAAGGATAAGGGGGAATTCCTTTAGGACCGAGATGAGGAAAACATTCTTTACACAGAGAGTGGTGAGTCTCTGGAATTCTCTGCCACAGAAGGTAGTTGAGGCCAGTTCATTGGCTATATTTAAGAGGGCGTTAGATGTGGCACTTGTGGCTAAAGGGATCAGGGGGTATAGAGAGAAGGCAGGTACGGGATACTGAGTTGGATGATCAGCCATGATCACATTGAATGGCGGTGCAGGCTCAAAGTCCCGAATGGCCTACTTCTGCACCTATTTTTCTATGTTTCTATGTCTCTCCAAACCTGTAACTACCATTTCAAAAGGAAATGGCAACACAGTCATGAGAATGTGGCCTTGGTACCTTTTTTGGACTCAAGCTGCCAGATTGGAAAATATATAACTGTTCAATAGAAGCTTATTTTTAGAATAGTTTAGAGATACAGTGCAGAAACAGGCCATTTTGCCCACCAAGTCCGCACCAACCCACAGATTAACACTATCCCACACACGCTAGGGACAATTTTACAATTTTACTGAAGCCATTTAACCTACACACCTGTATGTCTTTCGAGCGTGGGAGGAAACCGGAGCACTACGGGGAAAACCCACGCAGGTCACGGGGGGAACGTACAAACTCCGTACAGGATCGAACTCGGATCTCTGGCGCTGTAAGGCAGCAACTCTACTGCTGCACCACCATGTCACCCCAAATTGAATTTGTTGGATCCCAATTATGGAACTAATTACCTAACAACACTCTGGGCCTTTCATCACATGGCCTACAGCAGCTCAGGGAGTCTTGTAACAATTTACATGTGAATAATTAGATTGTTAATTAAGTGCTGTAATTACAAAAAAAAAGTCAGCATGGAAATGTGTTTGCAATGTAGTTTAGGTGAATAAAGACATTTTCAATAAAAATAGGTGTCTTTTAATTTTATCTCGATAAACATTTTTCAGATTTTATTGGATTTTTGCCACAGAAAATAAATCCGCACTTCCACAGTATTTACTTTAACTGTTGTTATAAAAGACTCAGTTGCTTCAGATTTGAATTCATTATATACGTTTAACACTTGAGTGCTACAAAGGGGGTGGCTCTGCACTAATCAATATCCTATATTTAAAGTAAGATGTTGCATTAAGCGAAGGGATGAATGGTGAAAGGCCTGGATAGAGTGGATGTGGAGATGATGTTTTTACCAGTGGGAGAGTCTAGGCCTCAGAATTAAGGGATGTTCCTTCAGGAAGGAGATGAGGAGGAATTTATTTTGTCAGGGGGTGGTGAATCTGTGGAATTCATTGCCACAGAAGGCTTTGAAGGTCGTCAATGGATATTTTTAAGGCAGAGATAGAAAGATTCTTTATTTGTACATGTGTCAGGGGATTTAGGGAGAAGGCAGGAAAATAAGGTTAAGAGGGAAAGATCGATCAGCCATAATTAAATGGTGGAGTAGACTTGATGGGCCGAATGGCCTAATTCTGCTCCTGCCACTTATGAACTTATGAATTAAGGTTTTTTTTTTAACTTAAAGTATCCCTTGATGGTTTGCTTTAAAAAAGAAGAGGTACGAAGGTAAGCTAGCCAAGAATATAAAGCAGGATAGTAAAAGCTGCTTTAGGTATGTGAAGAGGAAAAAATTAGTTAGGACCAAAGTTGAACCCTTGAAGACTGAAAAAAGGTGAATTTACTATGGGGAACAAGGAAATGGCAGATGAGTTGAACAGGTACTTTGGATCCGTCTTCACTAAGGTGGACACAAACAATCTTCCTGATATAGTAGTGGCCAGAGGATCTGGGGTGACAAAGGAACTGAAGGAAATTCACGTTAGGCAGGAAATGGTGTTGGATAGACGGATGGGACTGAAGGCTGGTAAATCCCCAGGGCCCGATGGTCTGCATCCCAGGGTACTTAAGGAAGTGACTCTAGAAATCGTGGATGCATTGGTGATAATTTTCCAATGTTCTATACACTTAGGATCAGTTCCTGTGGATTGGAGGGTAGCTAATGTTATCTCACTTTTTAAGAAAGGCAGGAGAGAGAAAACGGGGAATTATAGATCAGTTAGCCTGTCATCGGTGGTGGGGAAGATGCTGGAGTCAATTATAAAAGATGAGATAGCCGAACATTTGGATAGCGGTAACAGGATCGGTCCGAGTCAGCATAGATTTACAAAGGGGCAATCATGCTTGACTAATCTTCTGGAATTTTCTGAAGATGTAACTAGGAAAATGGACAAGGGATAGCCAGTGGATGTAGTGTACCTGGACTTTCAGAAAGCATTTGATAAGGTCCCACATAGGAGATTAGTGGGCAAAATTAGGGCACATGGTATTGGGAGTAGAGTGCTGACATGGATAGAGAAGTTTTTGGCAGACAGGAAACAAAGAGTAGGGATTAACGGGTCCCTTTCAGAATTGCATGCAGTGACTAATGCGGTACCGCATGGCTCGGTGCTGGGACCGCAGCTATTTACAATACACATCAATGATTTGGATGAAGGGGTTCAAAGTAACATTAGCAAATTTGCAAATGACACGAAGCTGGGTGGCCGTGTGAACTGTGAGGAAGATGCTATGAGAATGCAGGGCGACTTGGACAGGTTGGGGGAGTGGGCAGATGCATGGCAGATGAAATTTAATGCAGATAAATGTGAGGTTATCCACTTTGGTAGCAAAAACAGGAAGGCAGATTACTATCTAAATGGTGTCAAGTTGGGAAAAGGGGAAGTACAACGGGATCTGGGGGTCCTTGTACATCAGTCTATGAAAGTAAGCATGTAGGTACAGCAGGCAGTGAAGAAAGCGAATGGCATGTTGGCCTTTATAACAAGAGGAATCAAATATAGGAGCAAAGAGGTCCTTCTGCAGTTGTACAGAGCCCCAGTGAGACCACACCTAGAGTATTGTGTGCAGTTTTGGTCCCCTAATTTGAGGAAGGACATTCTTGCTATTGAGGGAGTGCAGCGTAGGTTTACAAGCTTAATTCCCGGGATGGCGGGACTGTCATATGCTGAGAGAATGGAGCAGCTGGGCTTGTACACTCTGGAGTTCAGGAAAAGAAGGGATCTGATTTAAACATATATGATTGTTAAGGGCTTGGGCACACCAGAAGCAGGAAACATGTTCCCGATGTTGGGGGCGTCCAGAACCAGGAGCCACAGTTTAAGAATAAGGAGTAAGCCATTTAGAACGGACACAAGGAAACACTTTTTCTCACAGAGAGTGGTGAGTCTGTGAAATTCTCTGCCTCAGAGGGTGGTGGAGGCAGTTTCTCTGGATGCTTTCAAGAGAGAGCAAGATAGGGCTCTTAAAAATAGCGGAGTCATCGAAACATAGAAACATAGAAAATAGGTGCAGGAGGAGGCCATTCGGCCCTTCGAGCCAGCACCGCCATTCATTGTGATCATGGCTGATCGTCCGCTATCAATAACCCGAGTCTGCCTTCTTCCCATATCCCTTCACTCCACTAGCCTCTGGAGATCTATCCAACTCCCTCTTAAATCCATCCAGTCATTTGGCCTCCACTGCCCTCTGTGGCAGGGAATTCCATAAATTCACAACTTTCTGGGTGATAAAGTTTTTTCTCACCTCTGTCTTAAATGACCTCCCCTTTATTCTAAGACTATGGCCCCTGGTTCTGGACTCGCCCAACATTGGGAAAATTTTTCCAGCATCCAGCTTGTCCAGTCCTTTTAGAATTTTATATGTTTCTATACAATCCCCGCTCATCCTTCTAAACTCCAGCGAATACAAGCCTAGTCTTTTCAATCTTTCCTCATATGACAGTCCCGACATCCCAGGGATCAATCTCATGAACCTACACTGCACTGCATCAATCACAAGGATGTCCTTCCTCAAATTAGGAGACCAAAACTGTACACTATACTCCAGATGTGGTCTCACCAGAGCCCTATACAACTGCAGAAGAACCTCTTTACTCCTATGCTGAAATGCTCTTGTTATGAAGGCTAACATTCCATTAGCTTTCTTCACTGCCTGCTGTACCTGCACGCCAACTTTCAGTGACCGGTGTACAAGGACACCCAGGTCTTGCTGGATCTCCCCCTTACCTAACCTAACCCCATTGAGATAATAATCTGCCCCCTTGTTTTTGCCACCACAGTGGATAACCTCACATTTATCAACATTATACTGCATCTGCCACGCATCTGCCCACTCACCCAACCTGTCCAGGTCACCTTGCAACCTCCTAACATCCTCTTTACAGTTCACACTGCCACCCAGCTTTGTGTCATCCGCAAACTTGCTAGTGTTGCTCCTAATTCCCTCTTTCAAATCAGTAATAGATATGGTAAACAGTTGCAGCCCCAACACCAAGCCTTGCGGCACTCCACTCGCCACTGCCTGCCATTCTGAAAAGGACCCGTTCACTCCTACTCTTTGCTTCCGGTCTGCCAACCAATTTTCTATCTATGTCAACGCCCTACCCCCATAGAGTCAGGGGATATGAGGAGAAGACAGGAATGGGGTACTGATTGGGGATGATCAGCCATGATCACATTGAATGGCGGTGCTGGCTTGAAGGGCCAAATGGCCTACCCCTGCACCTATTGTCTATTGTCTATTGTCCATTGTCTATTGTCTATTGTCTATTGTCTAAAATGAGCAGGGATATTCTGTGTTGTATAAGTTATACCCTTAACCCTCGATCAACAACAATAAAACAGATTGGAGCTGGAGCATCCATTTTGTCATCCATTGGCTACGTTACTCAGCATTACAGTTACACTATGTACCATTGAGATAGTTTAGAGATATAGCATGTAAACAGGCCTTTCCACCCACTGAGTCCACACTGACCATCAATCACTCGTACACTAGTTCTATGTTATCCCACTTCACATCCTACATATTAAGGGGGCAATGTACAGAACCAACTAACCTACAAACCAGCACATCTTTGGAATGTGGGAGGAAACCAGAGCACCTGGAGAAAACAAGGGAAACCAAACATACTCCATACAGACTGCACCCATAGTCAGGATCAAACCAGGATCTCATGTGCTGTAAGGAAACAGCTCTATTACTGCGCCACTGTGCCGCCGATTGGACAAACATGCACTAATTGCTAGAAGCGGAAAGAGCTGCAGATGCTGGGATCTTGAGTAAAAAAGCAACATCACAGGCACATAGTCTCAGATACGCACACATAAACATATTCCATGTAAATTCTGCAAGATTGTAACAAAGTAAAAAAGAATGCAAAGAAACAAGGCATTAGTGCAAAACACAATTCAAAAATAAATCAAATCCATGGTAGTGCAAGATGTTGTCCATAGTGTTTCATTGCTATGGTAGAATTTGGGTCGTGCAAGTTAGTTCAAGATTCTGATGGTTGCATGAAAATAGATGTCCCTGAATCCAGTGGTAAGGAACTTCGGCTTTCTGTGCCTCCTGCTAGATAGTAACAATGAGATGTGGACAAGGCTTGGAATGTGGGGATCACTGATGATAGATTTCTTCCTCTTGAGGCAGAGCTTCATGTAGGTGCTTTTGATGTTGATGGTCCAGGTAGATGCTGTGAAGAAAGCACAGGCAAACCTCATGTTGTGGCTAAGAATATCCTGCTTGATGGTGGGATCGGGTACTTTGACAATAGAAACATAGGCGCAGAAGTAGGCTATTCGGTCCTTCGAGCCAGCACCGCCATTCAATATGATCATGGCTGATCATCTAAAATCAGTACCCCGTTCCTGTTTTTTCCACACATCCCTTGATTCCTTGAGCCCTAAGAGCAAAATCTAACTCTCTCTTGAAAACATCCAGTGAATTGGCCTCCACTGCCTTCTGTGGCAGATAATTCCACATATTCACAACTCTCTGGGTGAAGAAATGTTTCCTCATCTGAGTCCTAAATGGCCTACCCCTTATTCTTAAACTGTGACCCCGGGTTCTGGACTCCCCCAACATCAGGAACATTTTTACTGTATCTATCCTGTCCAATCCATCAAGAATTTTATATATATAAGATCTCCTCTCATCCTTTTAAATTCCAGTGAATACAAGCCCTGTCGACCCATTCTTTCATCATATGTCAGTCCCACCATCCTGGAATTAACCTGGTGAATTTATGCTGCAGTCCTTCAATAGCAATAATGTCCTTCCTCAAATTAGGAGATCAAAATTGCATACCATACTCCAGGTGCGGTCTCACCAGGGCCATGTGCAACTGCAGTAGGACCTCCTTGCTCCTAAACTCCAATTCTCTCACAATGAAGGCCAACATGCTATTAGATTTCTTCACTGCCTGCTGTACCTGTATGCAGGGCCGGCCTTAAACCGATTTGACCGATTGTTCCCAATTGGGCCCCGCGCCTAAGGAGGCACCGCGCTAATTTTCCGAATTTCGTACGGAAATACGAATTCACATTGTTAAATACAGTTTTTAAACAAAAATTCGCCTTGATAAATACAGATTTATTTACGAAATACCATGGATAAAGACCGCTGCACTGGCCACACTCAGACAAAAACGATTGGTTAACTACCACTGTTAGCACTTGTTAACAGCCCGTAGTTAACACGATGTTATACAATGTGTCATCAATGCATCGATCCACATTCCTCAGTAAATTTAATTGTTTTTTGACCAAGTATTAATGATACCACTTTCCTTTGAATAAAACTAACGGGCTTCCCATGAACTTTATTCAAAGGAACGCGGCGTCATTAATAGTTGGTCAAAACACAATTACATTTACAGAGGAATGTGGATCGATGTATTGATGGCACATTGAGAATTTTCTTTAAGTCACTGTCATGATTGAGAGCTCCGGACTGCGAGCACGGGCTTCTTCTTGGTGTGCAGGTAAAGTCATTCACCTACCGACCCACGTTGTGTCTCTCTGTCTTTTGCTCTCTCCCTCCCTCCCTCCCTCTCTCCCTCTCTCACTCCCTCTCTCTCACCCTGTCGCCTCGGCATTCCCGGAATCATTTGATGTTTTGTGGTGACGGCTGCATCTGCGGTTCCTTCCTTTTGGGGGGAGGGGAGTCCTGGCCTGTGGCGGCTCCTGGTCCATTCCCTCCGTGGGTGCCACCTTGCCCGCTGAGTTGCTCGACCACTCTGTGTTTTTTGTTTGGCTCTGGAGTTGAAGGTGGACGCGGGGGGCTGTGGTGGCTCAGCGGGATGGGCAATGGCTCTGCGGAGAGGGTTGCGTTTCTGGTCGAGACCCTCCTTCAGACAATCACAAGTACTCTCACCAACGAGAGTTCAGTTCAGTCTGAAGAAGGGTTTTCTCTCCAGAGTCGCTGCGCAGCCTGTCCAGATGAGTTGCTCCAGCTGTCTATTTTCAATTTCATAAATAACATTTCTCACGGAGGGGCAAAGGTTAGGTTGTTAGCCAATAAAGACAGATCAAGAACGAGGTTGCTGTACTGAGGGGTAGCCAAGTCTATCCCTCATTGCTAGCAGCTGATGGGAAGCAGCTGTAAAGTAGGAAGTGGCTGTAAAAGGACAGCGCCGCTGGAGGGGATAAGGAGTTCCTTTCACAGCATGTGGGGAGTTACGGGGAGGGCAGGAGCGTTGAGAAGGAAGGGGTCGAGGATCATCCCAGCAACCAGCTGAAGAGCGGGTCAGCGGGCGATGGATAACAGGACAGCGGGCGGTGGAGCTTACTCCATATGTCAGTGCGAGTTACCTCAATTGGTCCCTTGTTCATGCTGACACAGGAGTAAGCTCCACTGCCCGCTGTCCTGTTATCCATCACCTGCTGACCCACTCCGCTCTATGATCTTTGCTCTTGAGCTGGTCCTTTCACTGTTCAGACGGAGATCACTGCCAGAGGCGAACGGACCGGCAGAAGGCGCTGATGTCCTGGCCGCCGCTCGTAGCCATGCGAGATGCTTCCCTCCCCAGCCACAATGCGGTGGCTCCATGCCCGGAGCTCCGCGGCAGCGATGAGTGAGTGGGTTACTGGCATGATCCCCAACCCCCTCCTTCTCAACAGTGCTGCCCTCCCCACAACTTTACCCCTGCCCAGACTCATCACACGCTGTGAAAGAGACTCTCCCCCCAAATGATCCTTTGAACTAGTATTGTCATTCAATAAGACCACAACTGATTCAACTTGTCCCGGTGTGCTCCCGTTTTTCCCACCATCTCTCCACCTGCCATCACCCTCCACCCCCCACCCATTCAGTAATTCAGAAAGAAGGAGATTTGGATGCCTTGGGCAAATTGAATTGTCACTTTCTTTATTTTTATTTTTTATTTTTACGGAGAGGAGAACAATCTGCACATGCACGGTTTAAGATTTTTTAAAAGTCGATTGACTGCCTACCCTGAGTAATTACTCACGGCACATGCCTGAATATGACTCATTTATAACTATATATTTATATTTCTATGAAAATTATTCCCAATTGGGCTTGCACCTTCTAAGGCCGGCTCTGCATGCATGCTTACTTTCAGTGACTGATGTACAAGCACATCCAGGTCTCATTGCACCTCCCCTTTTCGTAATCCGACACCATTCAGATAATAATCTGCCTTCCTGTTCTTGCCACCAATGTGGATAACCTCACATTAATCCACATTATACTGCATCTGCCATGCATCTGCCCACTCACCCAACGTATCCAAGTCACCCAGCAGCCTCATAGCATCCACATCGCAGCTCACACTGCCAGCCAGCTTTGTTTCATCTGCAAACTTGGAGATGTCACATTTAATTCCCTTGTCTAAATCGTTAATATATATTCTGAATAACTGGGGTCCCAGCACTGAGCCTTGCGGCACCCCACTAGTCACTGATTCAGTACCTGGATGGAATGCATGTTAGTGAATAAAATTATCATTGATGAGTGCCTGATGGGCATGGACATGGCGGGCCCAATGGCCTGTTTCCGTGCTGTTTGATACTGTGACTCTATGACGCAGTGAAATTAAATCTTACAAACACAATATTTGTGGAACCAGACAGACAACTCCTGATCTCAGTTAAATGAGGAATTGGCATTGCAGAAATCTGTTCTTAGAAATGTAGAAACATAGAAACATGGCAAATAGGTGCAGGTGTAGGCCATTCAGCCATTCAAGCCAGCAACTCCATTCAATATGATCATGGCTGATCATCCAAAATCAGTATCCCGTTCCTGCTTTCTCCCCATTTCCCTTGATTCCATTGGCCCTAAGAGCTACATCTAACTCTTTCTTGAATACATCCAGTAAATTGGCCTCCACTGCCTACTGTGGCAAAGAATACCACAGATTCACAACTTCCAGGGCGAAAATCTTTTTCCTCATCTCATTCCTAAATGGCCTATCCTTTATTCTGAAACTGTAACTGAAACTGGTTCTGGACTCCCTCAACATCAGGAACATTTTTCCTGCATCTAGCCTAACTTTGAAAGAGTCTGGTCACACACAGTAATTCACTGAAATCCTTTGATTTTATCCATATTGATTGGTGATTTGTATTTCCTGCATCATGGTAGACAATGCAGTGTTAGATTGAGAGATGCAATTTATGTTTTGGGTCACAACCTGATTAGTCACCCAGTTTCCCTAACTAATTGTCCTCAGAAGAAATAGTGTAATTTGTATCGAAATAAAACATTTAAGTTTTTTTTTTGGCCTTTCTTTACATTTAGATTTATTTCAAGGGTGTTAATTTTAATGTCAGGTGTATGCTTGAGAAAAATTAAAATGGCAATTCATCACGGTGAATTATTTAGCTGTACATTCCACGCATAACATTCTTGAATGTGTTTAAAAGCTAAAACAATAAATAAATAAGTAGAACATCAAACCATTACTAAAGATCATTCACTCGTGCAGAAGTCATCATAATTCACTCTGAAAGTTTTGTTTGTCACATATTAAAGTTCTCTCATAACTTACTTGTACCATATTTCCAAACTATTCTCCAATTTTATACGCTTCAATGTCGCCATGTATCTTCCTTTATCCTGTAGGGGGAATGTTGGAATGGAAAGTCGGGCTTTCTTTCCATCAATGATCGTTTGTCCGTTGGCAAAAAATAGTGCCCCATTCAGCTGCCAACCTGAGAATGTAAAACCCATTTACAAATTAGCGAAAGCCCCAGATGTAATCTTTGTTTTTTTTAATCCCAAAAAAGCATTAAATCGTCAGAATTGCCTGATCTTAGTGGACTCTTATTATAAAAGCTGTCACTGTGAAACTTGCAGTGCTTATCAAGGTTTACAGCTCTGATGTTATATTCTTCTGCACTTTAAGTATACTATCGCAGAGATTCAGGGCGGAAACAGGCCCTTCGGCACATCGTGTCCATGCCGACCAGCGATCACCGCACACTTACACTATCCTACACCCCTTAGGGACAATTTACAATGATACCAAACCAATTAACCTACAAACCTGTATGTCTTTGGAGTATGGGAGGAAACCAGAGATCCCAGAGAAAACCCACGCAGGTCACAGAGAGAACATAACAACTCCATACAGACAAGCAGCTGCAGTCAGGATCAAACCCGGGTCACTGGTGCTGTAAGGCAGCAACTCTTCTGCTGCGCTACCATGCTGCCCATTGAAACCTCTTGTTGGAAATGCATACTTTTTAAGGAATGGCACCTTGATAATGGAAATTCCTTTCCTCACCTAGGTTCAAGTAAATCCAACTGCAAATATTAGGGTTTAATACCTATAGATCAGAGATCAGGCACTGATTGAATGTTAGTATTTTCTCCAGATACAAGCATATAATTTCATTATAGGTTGTACATAAACAGGATTGCAAAATAATGTAACACCGCTGAGGATTGGAGGAGGCTAAGGATGTTGAGGAAACTTTAAGAAAGACACGTCTGTTTCTCTGGATCACACATGACCAACCGGATATCAGACTTTTAAGATCTTGCAGTGAAGTGATGGAATGAAGGTAGAAGAGCACAGTATACCAACGGAAATTATCATGATTGCTAGCACAGAAATGATTGGATATTAGAATTTTATCTTCAATACCAATTTTTTGACCTTAATGAAAATGGCAAAATTAGTCTATATTTTTTACTTTGGACTATAGATAAACAGCACGGAAACAGGCCCTTTGGCCCACCAATGCCTTGCCGAGCAGCGATCACCATGTACGCACTAACCTACACATACTGAGGACAATGTTACAACTTATTGAAGTCAATTAACCTACAAACCTGATTCAGGGCGGAAACAGGGCCTTCATCCTATCGAGTCCACGCCGACCAGAGATCCCCACACAGTTACACTATCCTACACACAGCAGGGACAATTTATAATGACTTTAGAGTCTGGGAGGAAACCAGAGCACCCAGAGAAAACCCATGCCAGCACAGGAAGAATGGACAAGCTACATACAGGCAGCACACGGAGTCAGGATCCAACCTGGGCCTCTGGCCTATTCTGTGTGGTTCAGGAATTTACATGAAGAACTAGGAACCAGGAGACTCAGGATGCAAGATGCTGAGCTCAGCAGAGGAAAAATATAGAAGGCTTTGGTTCCAGGAGCCAATCCCAGGAGTGAGAATCCCTGCTTACTGGAGAAATGCAATGTCAGGGTGATCTGCATCCACTGATTAACCCTGTAGAGAAGAAGTCTTCACATGGAAAATGTTGTGTAAAGTTGGGGTTCCATCTCTGTATTTGATCTTTACATAAACCTCTTGCCTTATATTTAAAGCCAAACCTGTGTAAAATTGTGGTGAGGTGATTCACTGACAACAATGCAGTCACACTCGGTGAGACCAAGCGGAGGCTGGGCGATCGTTTTGCCGAACACCTCCGCTCGGTCCGCAATAACCAACCCGACCTCCCGGTGGCTCAGCACTTCAACTCCCCCTCCCACTGTGTATCTGACCTCTCGGTCCTGGGCCTCCTCCACGGCCAGAGTGATCAACACCGCAAGTTGGAGGAACAGCACCTCATATTCCGCTTGGGGAGTCTGCATCCTCTGGGCTTAAACATTGAATTTTCTCAATTCTGTTAACCCAGACTGCCTCCCCCCCACCTCTCCCTCAGCCCTCTGGCCCTGACATTCCTTCTCCATCTCCCCCCCCCCCCTCCCCAGTCGCACTAGCTTCTCATTTTCACACCACAAACAGCTTACAATGGCCTGCTTCCTTTGTCACCAATACTTTTTTGCATATCTTTCACTCATTGTTCCTTATCTCTCCACATCACTGTTTATATCTCTCGTTTCCCTGATCCCTGACCAGTCTGAAGAAGGGTCTCGACCCGAAACGTCGCCTATCTCCTTCGCTCCTTAGATGCTGCTGCACCCGCTGAGTTTCTCCAGCTTTTTGTGTAACCCATGCAGTCACACTGCATTGTCATCAGATTTCCAATGCAATATTGTAGCACCCACTCAGGTTTCTCTTCAGTTTAAACCAGAATGTGCAGTTCCTTCCTACACCAGTTTTTGCCTGTTATAAATTACTATGATGGATATACACTCAGAAACATCTCATGTCGTTTCCATGATGGATATCAATATGTATGTTGAAATCTGTCCAAACCATTGCTATGAAGTAAATGTCAAAAAAACCTCCAGAGACTGGTAATCTGAAATAAAAACAGAAAATGTTGGAAAACTCAGCAGGTCAGTCAGTACCTATAGAAGGGGAAACAAAGTTAATGTTTCATGTCAAACACCCAGTGTTTCCAGCATTTTTTGTTTTTACTTCATTGTCTCTTTTGTTTAATGGGTTAATTATTATTCTTTCCCTTGAAACTAAAGCAACTAATAATGAGAACAAGGGCTGAAAGTACCAAACCATGAAATTTGGAAAATCTTGTTAAGCCACTTCACTAGATTCTTGCTTATTGTATTTTTCAGTATAAAACCACATTAATGGGATTTCTTTCAATTCTGTTCCCATTTCCTCCCATATACTGTACAATGCTTGTTTTGCACATTACTCGTCATTCTGATTTTTATGTTGGTTTATTATAAAAGTTATTTACAGCTTTGACTTGTTTTCTATTGTTGCTTAGGCATGTCATGGCTTGTCCTTGTAGTCTTTATGAGGGGCTTCTCATGTATGACTAGGCCAATTCTAATAAAGCATTAACTGCTGTTTTTCTTTTCCATGTGTTGTAGATGTTCAATATGTAATAAGGACAGAATAAATAGTAGAACCAGACACTTAGCGCATTGCAACTGTTCTTACTTCATTAAGATCATGGCAATGATCTGTTAATTCAGAAACAAATGTCTTCAATATACTCCCTTATGGATCCTCTGCAGCACTCTTGGGAAGAGAATTAGTTTACATCTCACGTAAATGAATTTTCGACGTCAACTAAAATGCCACCCATTCCTTCTCTCCAGAGATGCTGCCTGGCCCGCTGAGTTACACCAGCAATTTGTGTTTATCTTCAGTTTAAACCAGCATCTGCAGTTCCTTCCTACACCAGTATCTGCACTTTCAAGTCCCTTAAGAATTTTGAATGTTTCAATAGGATTATTTCTCTAATATAATATTTTCCTAAATATAAGTGTGCATTTTCTCAGTCTGCATAATCTTCCATGAGAAACAAACTGGCAATTTCCAGGAATCAAATTGTTTTTCCCAATCTGTATGTAAAGTCCCCGGGATTATTATATTACCCTTTTACATTAGCCTCAGTTTGTTGGACTATACTATGTCCTGCAATATAACATGCATTCAAAGGCTGCATACAGTTCTTTTGAATGTGTCTGCCCTTTGCTATGCCTTAGGTCCACCCAGACCAATACTGTTGTGTAATGTTGTTATTTAAGATTATACTGCTCTACTGCCTTTATCCCATTCTGTAATATGTAAGTGTTTTTGTTTTAATAACACTGTGCTTTCTATTCATTTTCAAGTTTTGGAAAACTTAGTTGAAAATAGTTACTAAGGTATCACCACACCATTCCATGGCTGGCGCAAGATGAGAAGTGAAATCGAGTGGATTAGGCTTTTATATCAAACTCTGTCAATTAATCATAAAAGAAATAAAGAGTCTGATGCCTGCAATTTCCCAATCACCTGATTCTGACAATGCTAGAGTCATATGACATTTGTTTTCAGACAGTTGTGCAACTAATGTTGACAGTGATTTTGTCTGCAATCATAATATTTGCCACAGTATTACATAGCAAATGTAATGATCTGTATAATTGTCGGTCTTTTTAAAATCATTTTGATCAAGTGGCAAAATAAAAGTAAACTGGTTAATTCAGTGCGAGGAGCTGTTTATTGTAAGATCATCTCCTTAAATCATTTCAACTAATCAACTGTGGGATGAAAGCACCAATGAGTGACATCAGTGGTAGAAGTCACATTACCTGAACACTGTTAACTTTATCAGATGCTGCATTGTGACTGGCTCATGATTACCTCACCGAAAACAATCGGCTATCTCCATTGCTTGCTTATGACGTTCTGCAGATATCTGTTAGCCTTGGCCACGCTCCCTCTCCTATTCCAGCTGATACAAGATGACAAATATTAACAAAACCATTCTTCAGCTTAGTTTAGTTTAGTTTAGTTGAGAGATGCAGTGCAGAAACAGGCCCTTCGGCCCTCCGACCAGCAATCCCCGCACATTAACACTACCTTACACACACTAGGGGCAATTTTACATTTTATACCAAGCCAATTAAGCTACACACCTGAACGTCTTTGGGGTGTGAGAGGAAACTGAAGATCTCGGAGAAAACCTATGCAGGTCACGGGGAGAACCTACAAACTCCCTACAGACATGCACCCGTAGTCAGGATCTAACCCTGGACTCTGGCCCTTTAAGGCAATAGCTTTACTGCCATGCCACTGTGCCACTCAGTTGGAATTTAGCATTTCACCTGTAGCACAATAAACTGAATACATTGGTGCATGCATCCCAACTTCTACTGGATTGTCCAGAATGATGTGCTGCCAACAAATTGTATGTACTGAACCCCCTCTTCTCATTAGCGTGGGAATATAAAATTACAGTTCAGATACCACATTCCCCCATTCACTTCACCTCACCACAACCACAACCAT
The DNA here is from genome assembly GCA_963514005.1 of Raja brachyura. Next base: position 50,928,122 of record OY740784.1, read on the forward strand.
TGCTTTATAGAGTAATTACAACATAAAACACCTATTTTTTAAATCATTTCTTGAAAATCTATTGTAACACCCATTTTTTTTCCTACATCTGTTCCCTTTGTCAATATGTCAGAATTGATGGGGGGGGGGGGACGGGAAAGTTAGAAGCTAACTTAAAAAATGGTTTTGAACATCAGAGTGTGAAAGGGTGATCTTAATCTGTGCATTGATTCCATTCCATCAATAATATAATCAATGAATTACCCCAGGTTAATTATTATATTTCCTAAAGTATGAATTCAATGCACATGTATACCTATGCTTGAGCAAAGTTAGCAACAGGAAGTAAAATGTGAAACAATGTCATCATTCTCAATTGAAACCTAACTGAGTTACTCCAGTATTTTGTTTCTAACATCTTGAAGAGGCTGATCTCAGATCATACGATCATAAGATCATGTGATAGGAGTATAATTAGACCATTTGGCCCATTGTCTACTCCGCCATTCAATCATGGCTGATCTATCTCTCCTAAACCCATTCCCCTGCCTTTTCTCCATAACCTCTGTCACCCATAGCAAATCAAGAATCTATCGATCTCTGCCTTGAATATAGCCACTCACTTTGCCTCCACAGCCTGCTGTGGCAAAGAATTCCACAGTTTCACTACCCTCCAACTAAAGAAATTCCTCCTTATTATCGTCATAAAAGAACGTCCTTTAATTCTGAGGGTATCACTCTCCCACTAGTGGAAACATCCTCTTCATATCAACTCTATCCAAGCCACTCTGTCCTGAGTGTCACTGAGCATCTGAGCGATAATCCTGTTATGAACTTCTGCAATATATGAATATTACTTCCAGAAAATCCTCAGCTGTGCTATCATGGGCTAGTACAATCTACCATATGCATTTTACTTAATATATAAGATGTACGATACGATATGATATAACTTTATTTATCCCAGGAGGAAAATCAGTCTGCCAGCAGTCAAAAAACACAAGATACATGAAACATTAAATTAAAGTGATGAGTGGAAAGTCCAGGATTGGGGATGTACAAAAATTGGGGAGGTGGGGGGGAGGGTGTTAAGGGGAGACAGCCTACCCCATGACAGAAGTTGGGAGATGTTGTACAGTTTAATAGCCACAGGGAAAAATGAACTCCTGTCGCGTCCTGTGCTGCATCTTGGTGGAACCAGTCTGTTGCTGAAGGGCATCCTCAGGTTTACCAGTGTGTCATGGAGGGGGACAGCTGTTTTGTCCAAGATGTTCTGCAGTTTGAGGAGCATCCTCCCCTCCATGACCATCTCCAGTGAATCCACCTCTACCCCCAGGACAGAGCCAGCCTTCCTGATGAGCTTGTTAACCCTACTGGCGACCACGGCCTTCGCCCTGCTGACCCAGCACACGACAGTGAAGAAGATGGTGGAAGACACAAAGCTGGGTGGCAGTGTGAGCTGCGAGGAGGATGCTATGAGGCTGCAGGCTAACTTGGATAGGTTGAGTGAGTGGGCAGATGCATGGCAGATGCAGTATAATGTGGGTAAATGGGGAGTTATCCACTTTGGTGGCAAGAACAGCAAGGCAGATTGTTATCTGAATGGTGTCAGATTAGGAAAAGGGGAGGTGCAACGAGACCTGGGTGTACTTGTATATCAGTCACTGAAAGTAAGCTTGCAGATACAGCAGGCAGTGAAGAAAGCTAACGGCATGTTGGCCTTCATTGCAAGAGAATTTGAGTTTAGGAGCAAGGAGGTCTTACTGCAGTTGTACAGGGCCTTGATGAAACCGCACCTGGAGTACTGTGTGCAATTTTTGTCTCCTAGTTTGAGCAAGGACATTATTGCTATTGAAGGAGTGCAGCTTAGGTACACCAGGTTAATTCATGGCATGGCGGGACTGACACATGATGAAAGAATGGGTTAACTGGGCTTGTATTCACTGGAATTTAGAAGGATGACAGGAGAACTTATAGAAACATATAACATTCTTAAAGGATTGGACAGGATACATGCAGGATAAAAATGTTCCTGAAGTTGGGGGAGTCCAGAACCCGGGGTCACAGTTTAAGAATAAGGGGTAGGCCATTTATGGCTGAGATGAGGAAAAACTTCTTCATCCAGAGAGTTGTGAAACTGTGGAATTATCTGCCACAGAAGGCAGTGGAGGCCAATTCACTGGATGTTTTCAAGAGAGAATTAGATTTAGCTTTTAAGGCTAAAGGAATCAAGGGATATGGAGAAAAAGCAGGAACGGGGTACTGATTTTTGATAATCAGCCATGATCATATTGAATGATGCTGGCTCAAAGGGTCCAATGGCCTACTCCTGCACCTTATTTTCTATGTTTCTATGTTTCTATGGCACTGGCCACTGCAGATTGATAGAACATCTGCAGCATCTTATTGCAGACATTGAAAGAGCGGAGCCTCCTCAGAAAGTACTGATGGCTCTGTCCAGTTCAGTTTACTGTCCAGGTAAACGCCAAGGTACGTGTACTCCTTGGTAAACTGCACATCCACACCCTTGATGGAGACAGGGTTCAGGGGTGTTTGTCTCCTCCTAACTCCTCCACCACTAACTCCTTAGTCTAGTCGCTGCAGATGATTCAGCCCTCATCATTCAACAAAGTAATTGATTGCACCTCTGTATTCAGTTTCCCTCCCCTCACTGATCAGGCCCACAATCGCAGACTCATCTGAAAACTTCTGCAGGTTGCAGGAGTCTGTGGATTCTCAGTGGAAATCTTAGTGGAGATTTGAAATTGCAGGAAAATTTGAAATTGAACGGAAATTAATAATTAAAGCAATGACAACTGCAGCATAGCTATATTATAGCCACTTTAATTTTCATTTCCACTCCGAGACCAACCTGCCCGCCTGTGGCCTCCTCCATTACCATTGTAAAGCCCAGTGTAACTGGAAGGAAAAATATCCTTTTTTCTGTCTGGGTTCTTTGCAACCTTCTGGAATGAACATTGAATTTCCAAAGATTGACACAAAATACTGGAGTAACTCAGCGGGTCAGGCAGCGTCTCTGGAGAAAAGGAATATGTGACCTTTTGGATCAGAAACCTTCTTGAGCCTGAAGAAGAATTCCGGGCTGCAAAACATCACCTATTTCTTTTCTCCAGAGACACAGAGAAATCTTGCTATTTTTATCTGGTTGCAGCAGATCAAAGGAAAGGGTGAGATTGTGTTGAATAGGAAATTTAGCGATGGTTAAACAGACATGTGTAGGAAGGAACTGCAGATGCTGGTTTATACCGAAGATGGACACAAAATGCTGGAGTAACTCAGAAGGAATTCTATCCAGAGATGTCCCGCTGAGTTACTCCAGCATTTTGTGTCTATCTTCGATGGTTTAAAAGGATTGGCTGTGAGTAGGGATAATGTGTTCCTCATGGGTCAATAGATTGTGAAGATTAATTTTGCTTTGCAGGAATGCTTTTACCTTTAAGGTTAAGATCCTTGTCTTAATTTTCCAATTGCAGATAATGTTGCATTGCTATTCATTATTATTAATTGGGCTTGCATATAGCTACATAGATAATGCAATAACATTAGAATCTTAAAAGCTCCACCCCTGCTAATCTAGGTAACATCATTATTTGGCCATTTAGGTATAGTGAAGTTTATAGTCATATATGCACAAGTATGGCAAGATCACACTACCTTGGCTACCCACCCACCATTCTGTGCTCTTCCTCTCCTACATTGGCTTCATTTGTCACCTGAGAATTTGGAAAACTGGTGTGGAAGCAAATTCACACAATGGGCTGGTGATGAAGTAGAAGATCATGTGTGCTGATTTAATGGGTCATAGCTCATAAGTGACAGGAGTAGAATTAGGCCATTCGGCCCATCAAGTCTACTCCGCCACTCCTAACCCCATTCTCCTGCCTTCTCCCCATACCCATACTAGTCAAGAATCTATCTATCTCTGCCTTCAATATATCCACTGACTGCCTCTACGACGTTCTGTGGCAAAGAATTACACAGATTCACCACCCTCTGACTAAATAAATTCCTCCTCATCTCCCTTCTAAAAGAAAATTATCTAATTCTGAGGTTCTGACCTCTAGACCTAGACTCTCCCACTGGTGGAAACATCTTCTCCGCATCCACTCTATCCAAGCCTTTCACACCAAAGGTGTGTCAGGCTATCAACAATCTTTTCAAGAGCAGCCTTCTCCTCTGTCTGGCTGTAAGGCTGCCTCCAGCACCTTCTATTTGACCAGCTGAACAGCCAATGCAGAGCACAGTAATTACCCTGTATCATTGAGGCTGTGGGCCGAGGAGCTTTTTTGTGCAAGTTCGTGACCCAACTCACGGAACTACCTAAAATGTTAACATATTCTGTAAAAATATTATATAAATCATACCTGAAACTCGTCAAGAACAAAACCTGCACATTTTAAATGCATTTGAGAAAAACCTGAATTTTCTCGAGTAGCTTTTGTCCAATCAAAGCACGTTTAACATTGAGTCGGACGGCAATTGGCCAATCATATGCTTTGCTTCAGGCTAGGTTGGCAACGAGCACTGAGAGTACTTCTACTGATGCCAGTTTTACTGGAGATTCCGAAGAAGGTCCTTCGTTGTTCTGTGGATTACATGTCGTGGAAACTCACAGCAAGGTAATTGAATTTAGTGAGAAAAGCATTAAGAAGTCTGAAGAATGTGCAGCCAAGTGCATAGAAGTGGAAGAAAGTCTTGAAGGCAAAGGTGCTGCAAGGCAAAGAGGACAGCCAAGTCGTGAAACCAGTGAAACTTTGTGAATCAACTGGAACTGTAAGCTAAGATCTAAAGTCTGAATTTATGAAAATTAATCTGTATGGACTTTAATTAATTTAATTGCACTCTCTTATAATGTGAAAAATGAGATTTGGAGGCTGAAGTTGAGGGCCTAAACTATGTCTATCTATAACAAAGTAAATTAAAATTTGTCACTAATGCCAGCTTGTTGAAGTCAAATAAGTCTTCTTTAACATCTAATCTCAGAGCTGCCTGCGATCACTTACCGAGAAAAAGTGCTCCGACCGCGAAGCCTATGTACTTAACACAGTGAAGCTGCGGTCTCCATTAAGAAGCGGCTAATTTGGGAAATCGGAGCCACGGAGTGTGTTTGGATCATCTCCGCGGATGGCAGGCTGTACATAGTGCCGTCTGTAGCGGCCGTTTCGAGGCCCCGACAACGGGAGAACAACAGAGGAATATAGGCTTCCATCAGAGTGAGAAATGGTCAGAAATCGTTGATGTTTATATTGAAATCAATTGGTGTATGTGAACTTGAAGTAATTTATCTATGTCTTCCGAAGGGTCTCGACGCGAAACGTCGCCTATCTCCTTCGCTCCTTAGATGCTGCTGCACCCGCTGAGTATCTCCAGCTTTTGTGTAACTATCTATGGTAGTACATTAGTGTTAGTCTCATTAACATTAAGAAGAGAATGGATAAATCTTGAATGTGATTCTATGCAAGGACTATCATTGGCTTCTATTCTAGGGGCCTCATTACCTTTTACAATTACGAGATTGAATAAATAAATACGATTAACCCAATATTAAGACATACACTTCGAATATGGTTTCAATTTCGTAAGTTTTTTGGATTGAATTATTCTATTTTTTCGAGTCCTATCATATCTCATTTTTTCTTCCAACCTTCTGGCAATGATCAAGCCTTTCTGTTGTGGAAGAGGAAGGGATTAGTAGCTTTTCATGATTTGTTTTCGGATGGTTGATTTATGTCTTTTGAACAACTCTCCAATAAATATAATTTACCTAACTCACATTTTTTTAGATATTTACAAATTAGACTTTTTTTGAGGGCTACTCTACCCTTTTTTCCGTTACCACATCAAACCAATATCTTGGAAAAAAAATACATTTGAACCCTTATCAGGGGGGCTTAATAACGACTATTTATGAGTTGATTTTAAAATTTAAAAAAGATACAATTGATAAAATTAAGAATGACTGGGAAAGAGAACTTCAAATGTCTTTATCTATAGAGAAATGGGAGAGGATTTTTCAATTAGTTAATACTTCCTCAATGTGTGCAACACACACTTTGATACAATTCAAGGTGGCTCACATAGCTCATATGTCAAAAGATAAGTTAGCTTGTTTTTATGGTCATATAAATCCTACCTATGACAGATGTAATTCTGAAGTGGCCTCATTGACTCATATGTTTTGGTTCTGCCCACTTTTTGAAAAACATTGGAAAGAAATTATTGATACTATTTCTGTAGTTTTAGGTATTGATTTACAACCTCATCCTATTACTGCAATTTTTGGGCTACCTATGTTAGATTCTATTCATCTGTCCCATTACGCCCATCGGTTGATTGCTTTTACCACATTAATTGCCAGAAGATCTATTTTATTTAAACGGAAAGAATCTAATCCTCCAACCACACTCCATTGGTACTCTGAAACTATATCATATTTAAATTTAGAAAAAATTAGGAGTGACATTGTTGAACCCTTGGTTAAATTTGATAAGACTTGGGGAAGATTTAGTCAACATTTTCATACGACATAAACTGTTCCCTCTCCAAATGTTATAACAATTTTTTTTTACCGTATTGTTGAAACTCTTTGCAGCCCAGATTCTTTAGTTTAGGGGGGTTTTGTTTTTACGTTTTTTTCTCTTTCTTTCTCTTTTTTTTTTTCTTTTTATCTTTTTGGTTTTAAACATATAAGTCATTATTTATTTATTTATTTATTTATTTTTGTTTTGTTTATTTTTGTTAGAAGTAAGTACAATAGTGTGGTACATAAGTACCTAATACATACATACATATTTCCATTCTTGTACAACTTCATACTTTTGATTTAATAATAAAAGAACAGTGGAAGAAAAAAGAAATAAAAAGTGTCAGAATAGATAGAAAAGCGAGTAGAAACAGATAGCAAAAGAAATAAAGGGCATATAAGAGAAGCTGAAAAGATTGAAATAGAAGGAGAAAGTAAAGAAAAGAGAGATTAGGAGAGCTCTACCTATTTCGTATTTTTGCCCGTCCGTCACCCGGTTCTAAACCATTTAATTTCTGAGGTTATGTTATGTTGCACCATATGCTTGCAAAAAGTTGATAAAAGGAGACCAAGTCTTTGAGAATTGGTCTACTTTGCCTATTAGGAGAAATCTCATTTCTTCAAGATGAAGCGTTTCAGACATATTTGAAATCCACATTTTGAATGTTGGCGTAGTTGCGTTTTTCCAAAATTTGAGTATAAGTTTTTTTGCTGTTATTAGACCATAATTAAGAAAAGTTTCTTGGAATATAGTTAGTTTACTTCCCTCTTCCATTGATCCAAAGATAATCAGTCCTGTATTGGGGTTCAATTTTGTGTTAAATAGTTTTGTAAAAATTCCAAAAATTTCATTCCAAAATTTATACTGTTTTATACACGAGACAAAGGAATGTGCTATAGTGGCATTTTGAGTAAGACATTTGTCACAAATGGGGGAAACATTTGGGAATATTTTATTCAGTTTAGTTTTAGAATAATATAATCTATGTAAAATTTTAAATTGAATTAGGTTATGTCTTGCATTAATTGAACATTTATTTACATATAATAGATTTTTTCCCATCTATCGTTAGGAATTTTTATCAATAACTCTTGTTCCCAGTCCCTTCTAATTGTCTCTGTCGTTGGCGTTTCTATATTTAAAATTATATTATATAAGTAAGATATTAAATTGCTTGATTCTGCCTTTCTATTCATTCCTTCCTCCAATAAATCTGGAGTTAAGGTTTGATATCCTTGTATATATTTCTTCAAATAATCTTGAATTTGAAGATATTTGAAATATTGATTATTTTTCAAATTATATTTTAGTTGTAATTGTTGGAATGATAAAAGTTTTCCCATATCATACATATCTCCCATTGTTTTAATTCCTAATCTTTCCCAATGGATAAACGTTTTATCAATAATAGATGGTTTAAATGAGGGATTATTAATTATTGGAGACAGAAGCAATAATTTTCTTAATTTTAAAGATAATTTTATTTGATTCCAAATTCGTATTGTACTGTAAATAATTGGATTCTTCTTATATATTATATTGCTCAGTTTCATCGGGGAAAGAAGGATCGCTCCTATATTATAAGGGGAACAATCCTCTTTCTATGGTTTTAAACATATAAGCTCTTTTAAACACTTAACTATATTTACATAGAGACCGGGAGGTCTATATTCAATGTGCATTTTGACACTGGACTCATATTTAGGTTATACCTGCCATTAATGTAACCCTGATCCCTATGTATCAATATCACTGTTATGTTTATCATTACTTTTTTGTTGTTTTGTTTTTGCTTTTGAAAAAAACGAATAAAAAGATTTTAAAAGAAAGAAAGAAGAGGTTGACATTTCATGAATTGAAGTCCATGCAGACTTAATGACTATGAGATGCGTTTTTTTTTCTGTAGCCTCTGCCCCTCCACTTGAACTTGAACTAACTTATCTATGGTAATAAATTACAGTGTAAGTCTCATTGAGATTAAGAAGAGGTTGACATTTTATGAATTGAAATCCATGCAGACCTAAGTACTATGAGATGTTTTATTCTCTAGCTATTCTGCAGCCTCTGCCCCTCCACTTGAACTAACTTATCTATGTAGGAAATTACAGTGTAAGTCTCATTGACATTAAGAAGAGGTTGCCATTTTATGAATTGAAGTCCATGCAGACCTAAGTACTATGAGATTTTTTTTTCTGTAGCTTCTGCCCCTCCACTCTTCAGAGCCCCATGTACATTCAAGCACAAAGTGTTTTGTGTGGACATGCACTGTAGGCACTGTGCCACAAAATGAACACTAATTTGATCATTTGATCATTTGCCATCCCATCTACCTGGACACGCATACATGTATGATTTCCCTGTTGATATGTTGATATTATCAGATAATATAAAACATGAGAAGATGTAAAATACTCCCTGACACATTTTATCTTCTATGATTAGGAGGCAGCAGTGTATCCCGGGTTATCATGCCGAGTGCTGTCATCACTTCTGCAAAGTAACAACAATAAATGGAGCTATAGCAAGGTCTAGAAGGAAGAAAGGTAATGATAGGACAAACAACAAAACTTTGTATTTATGGTCATATGATGTTACTTTGAACAATGAAAAGATGTGGATGTTGATTTATTTTACTTTTCATTCCTTTTCTGTTTTCTTTTTCCTCTTTCAATTGAGTTCAAGACGCTGAAAAGCCTGAAGCAGGTAAATCACCTCAAGAGGCAGCTCCTGATGGTGAAGCAGATGAGCCGGCCCCAAAGAGACTGCATCGATCAATGACAAGTGATGGTCAACAAACAGCAACTGCCGAACACCTTGACTGCAGTATATGAAGCTAGATACAACCTGTTCCTTATGTTAACCAAATCAGAGGCACGTCTTCCACCAACCGCAGACGCTCTCAGAAAGCATGTCAGGAGAGCAAATTACCAGGCTGCTGTACATTCAAAATGTCTGGAACAGTCTCCACAAATTCCCAGTCCAAAGGGACATGGGTGGAAAATTGTAGGTGGTGAATTGGACATTGACTGAGGTGATCTGCCTCCAGCCTCAAGCACCTTGCTAGAATTAACATACTGTTCATGCAAAAAAACAAGCTGTGAGAAGTCAAGTACAGGGAAAGGAAGATGCTCATGTCAACAGCATGGTGTGTCATGTACAGAATTATGTAAGTGTGTTGACTGCAGAAACTCTATTACTGCAAAAGACTTGGAATCTGATGAAGAATATTCAGATGAAGATTAGATGTAATGTAAACAAATAAATTGGGGAAATAAATGATTATATAAAGTTTTATTTTAATGTCGATCGTTTCACTGTTCATTTGGTCAAATTATTTAAACAATGAGTGAATTACTTATGATAATGGCGTGCTGGTGAATGACAGTGCGGCAGCCACCAACCCATCCACACATACATACATACATACATACACATACACATCCACACACACATCCATCCGTACACACACACACATGCATGCACACATAAATGCACACATACATCCACAGAGGCATCCATCCACACATACATACATACACAGATCCACACACACACATCCACACACACATCCATCCGTACACACACACATAAATGCACACATACATCTACACATCCACACACACATCCGCACACATATACATCCACACATACATACACACATCCATCTGCATGCACACGTACATCCACAAACACATCCACACACACATCCACACATACATACACACATCCATCCATCCACACATACATACACACTTACATCCACACATCTACCGGCTTGACAGGTATACACAGACACACACACAAACTACAGATACTCAAACAATGCAGCACTTTTGGGGTTATTTTAGGTTAAAGGCAATAGCCCTCATTTGTAAAGGCACCATGGGGGGGTGGGTGGGGGGGGGGGATTTGATTCTTGGTCAGGATGTTACATTTACATCAGAAATAAGACTTTTTACTCTTACAGGACCGTCCCGCAGCCTGGCACTGCCCCAGTCCCACGATGGCTGTGACACCCACTCTCCCCACTACGGCAGTAAATGGGGGAACCCACAGGATCTGTCCTGACCCTTTAATTAGGCAGGTCATGAGCCCTTAAAACCTGGGACCTCTGCGGCAGTCTCATTCATTTTCCTATTAAAGCGACTGGAAGATACTTTGCAGATCTCTCCCCCAGCCTGGCATTGCCCCAGTCCCACTATGGCTGCGACCCACACACTGCACACTGGCAGTCAGTGGGGTTCAGTAAAGGGAGGAACACATAGGAACTGCGCTCACCCATTAATTAGGCTGGTTCAGGAGTCGGACCTCTGCGGCAGTCTCATTCAAAAAACACACTCACAATTATATTCATTATATAATTTTATATAACATAATTATACTTAATTATATATGATTACACTCATATTCACAAGTCATAAATATATATATATATACATATATATATATATACACTAGTCTAAGTTGGACCCGTGGGGTCCCAGCTTCACACGGGAGTGCTGGTCCCCCAACGCAATATTCCACCTCTCCACCAAATCCAATATTGCTGGTCAGTGGGGGGGGGGGGGGGGCTTTTCTGTTGGGCTAGTTCATACTATTTGTTATTTGTTGATCACACACACCCTCCACCTCATAAAGACACTCACACACAGACTCTCACACACAGACACACACACAAACTCATTCACACACACTCACTCATTTACTCTCTCACACACACTCACACACACTCATTTACTCTCTCACACACACTCACACACACACTCACTCATTTACTCTCTCATACACACTCACACACACACTTTCACTCACATACACTCACACACACTCATACTCACACACCCACTCACACACTCAGGCACACAAACACACACACACACATACACACACACACACACACACACACACACACACACACACACACACACACACACACACACACACACACACACACACACACACACACACACACACACACAGACTCACACATCATATATATGACAGTAAACTTTCTTGAATCTACTCACACGGCTGAGCGCCCCCTCTCCACTTTGGGGCTTCCACTGTCAGTGGCACTTCCGCAATCAGCATGACCTCTGCACTTACCAGAAATTACACAATCAGCACGACATCTGCACTAACCGGAAATTACGCAATCAGTGCGACCTGTCCACCAAGCGGAAGTCACGAAATGAGTGAGACTTTTGAAACAAACATGTCGGACCTAATAAAGCATTTATTCCTACCAAACACAGTCCGACCTAATAAAGCATTGCAGTTACAAGCACAGGCAGGCCAGCAGGCCAAACAACATGGCATTGTCATTAAGGGCTAACAAATAATTTATTGCAAGTACATTGCAGACTCACAGTTCAGTTGATTCACACCTTAGAATGAGAGTCATGGCCTCTCCCTCGCGATCTTGCAGAGTGACTGAGTCACGACCAGACATCTGCGGTTTTATAGTCCTGCCTCCCCCCCCCCCCCGGAAGGGGCATTACCTTCATCGTGGTGATTGACAGGCGAGAGGATCTCAAGGTTTTTTAAACACTCATAACTTTTATATTTTTCATAGATGGGAAAAAGCCCCGGGGCCTGCTCAGCAGAGTCTACTCTGCCATTTAACCATGGCTTATCTTTCTTTCCCTCTGAACCCCATTCTCCTGCTTTCTCCTGCTTTCTCCCCATAACCCCTGACACCACCTTTACTGTTTCACCTCCATCATTACTGACTCCCATTCTCATGGCATTTCTAATGATGTACCTGACATTCAAAACCTGCTCTTCTGCTTTCCGTGATACTGGGATCAAAACACTCCTTCCAAGTGAAGCAGCAATTCTCGTGCAGTTTATTAATTCATGGCATTGATTGCTACAATGTGGCCTCCTCTGTACTAAAGAAATAAAATGCAGAGAGGTAACTGCTTTTCAAACATGTCCATGTCACTTCACAAAGATGGCCATTTCACCAAAGCTCAAAATAAAAGCAAGAAGTGCTATCTCATCTTCCAGTTGGTACCCTTTGAGGTTCAGCAATGAATTGATCTATTTCAGGTAATAATATTTTTTAGTTTGGGTGAGAACCGGCGGGTGTTATGTTTATCAACGTGTAATGTTAGCTTGGTTATTTTGTTTTCTTTCTCCACAGGTGCTGCCTAGCCTGCTAAGTATTCACAACGTTTTTCCGTTTGTAAGTGAGTCTCAGTTAACTGAACTGGAAGCTACGTGAGACAAGATGTTGGTGAAAGCAAGTATGAAGGAGAACACGTTGAGTTCTGTGTCTTTTCTATGCCTCTCATAATTTTATGTACTTAGTTTGATAGATGAAACCTATTGATTTATTTTTGTTTTCACTTCACACGCTACCCAAAGGCCAGGATACCTATGATCATGAGGACATTGGGTAGTGATTCTTGATTGGTCCTGTTGTAGGGTCTTGACCCGAAACTTGATAGTTCCATTCTTCCAACTGATGCTCCTGAGGTTCTCCAGCAGCTTTTCTTTTGCTTCTGTTTGTAAGTGATGCACATGAAAGGTCAGCAATCTAATTCTAGGCTTTAACCTTTAATCTCACCATCGGTCAAAAAGTAATGTTTTAATATTCTTGGCTTACATTTTGATGTAACCTGATATGTTGGTTACTACTCATTGCAGAACTCTAGTGAACAGGAAGAAAGAAACTGGATCTCAGTAGCTACTCCCATTGACAATGTACCTGCTGTGATCTGTAAAGTACAACTATTTTAAGGGGGAAGCTAATTAAACATGGGTGCATTCAGTCCTTATGATCATAGGTATTCTTAGGTTGATTTGTGAAGTGAAAGTACAAATAAATCAACAAGATTAATCTCCAAAATTAAGCATATAAAATTATGAGAGGGATAGAGTAGATAGTCACAACACATTACCCAGGATGGAAATATCATATACTCAGGGCTGCCAACTCTCACACATTGAGTGTGAGAATCACACATTTCATGAAATTCCCGTGCTCTCACGTTGATCACAGAATTTCTCACGCTCAAAAAAATATTTTTAAAAATAAAATTAAAAATAAAGTCACTAATTCAAAATAAAGCAAAAGTTGTTTTAGAGGTGAGTAAAAACCATGAGGGAATATATAAGGTGAATGTATAGTCTTTTTCCCGGGATATGTGATTCAAGGCATTGGTTTAAAGCAGGGCTGTCAATCTACTGACCAGCGAAGTGTCCAATCCGGCCCGCAGGATGATTAGACTCTAAACTAAACTACACATTCCGTGCAGATGGTGTGATAGGTGAGACATGGCGGTGGTCCAAGCACAGACCCCTGAGGCTCCGCTCACACCTCCCACCCTCACCTCCGGCGGCTCTGTGTCCGTCGGCCACTCTGTCCACACCCTATGGAGTTTTAACTCTGGCCCAGAGTCAGGAGCGGAGCGAAGCGGGTGAGTGGGGGCATCGGTGCCGTCTCTGGAGCCGCGGAGATGAATCTCGGGCTAAGGCTCTGCTCTGATGCCCGACCCCCGGGTCACTGTCCCTCACCTCCCCCAGACCCACGGCTCACTGACCCTCACCTCCCCAGAACCCTAGCTGGACACAGAGCACCTGGCCGGCCCACATTTAAATTTACATACATACACCCTCACATACACCCACACACCCTCACACACACTGACACACACTCTCACACACACACTCACCTTCACACACACCCTCACTTCCATCACTTCAATAAAAATTAGAGGCTAACTGTTTTCATTGTCTCAGTTTGATTGCTGGAAGCAGGCTAATAAAAATTAGGTGCAGTTGTGCAGCCTACATTTACAGTTTGTTTCGTTAGGTACATTTGTGTCTGCTAACGTTCGATTTTAAATGGTATGGAAAGGGTGCATTCGCGCGTGTACAACTGATCCGGCCCACATTAGGTCGCATTTTGCCCAATCTGGCCTGTGTCCTAAAAGTGCGAGAGGAACGATTTAATAGGAACCTGAGGGGCAACATTTTCACGCAGAGGATGGTGGGTATGTGGAACGAGCTGCCAGGGGAAGTAGGCAGGTAAAACGACAGGATTTAAAAGACATTTGAACAGGTACGTGGACAGGAAAGGTTTAAAGGGATATGGGCCAAATGCGGATAAATGGATTTAGTTGGATGGGACATCTTGATCTGCATGGACAAGATGGCATGAAGGGCCTGTTTCCATGCTGTAAGACTATGACACATTGTAGATAGGGGGGAATTGCTCTGGAGAGGATCCGGGGTCGATTTATGAAGATGTTGGCAGGGCTGGATTTTTTCACTTTGAAGAAAGATTTGATAACTGAGATTGTATTCTCTGCAGCAACGGAAATGAAGAAAATACTTAGTTGAGGTGAATAATATTATGAGAATAGGACCTGTTTCGCTTAACAAAGAGTGCAGGAAGGAACTGCAGGTGCTGGTTGAAACTGAAGAAAGACACAAAAAGCTGGAACAACTCAGTGGGACAGGCAGCATCTCTGGAGAGAAAGAATGGGTGATGTTTCGGGTCGAGACCTTCAGACTGAAGAGGTTGAAAACCAGCCATATTATGTAAAACATGTTGACTGGAGATTGGTGTGTTATCCAACTAGGGGCAGAAATCTTTATTGACACCATAATAAATATATTACAGAAAAAATAATTTGATGGGGTGGCATATTGGCGCAGCAGTAGAGTTGCGGCCTAACTGCACCACAGAGCCAGATTTGATCCTGAATATGGGCACTCTCTGTCAGAATTTGTACATTCTCCCTATGGGTTTTCTCCGGATATTCCGGTTTCTCCCACATCCGAAAGAAGTGCAGGCTTAATTGGCTTCTGTAAATTGTCCCTGGTGTGTCGGATAGAACTGGTGTATGGTAGATTGCTGGTCAGTGTGAACTTGGTGGGGCGAAGGGCCTGCTTCCATATATATGTTTTACATATATATCTTAAGTTAATTGAACCATATACTTGGTAGAGCGAGAGAGAGAGAGAGACAGAGAGAATTTTTATATATATATATATATATATATATATATATATATATAGAGAGAGAGAGAGAGAGAGAGAGAGAGAGAGAGAGAGAGAGAGAGAGAGAGAGAGAGAGAGAGAGAGAGAGAAATAGAAACAAGGCAAATATATATATATATAAATATATGTATATGCATAACAGCATGAATTATAAACAGGTTTCCATTCATGAATATACTAATGTCATTCCTGTGCTGCACCTGTTGATCAGAGCCTGGCACTACTGTGGAATGTAATTAGGAATGTAATCTAGCCTAACCTTATTCATACCTAATCCAATTTGAAGCATAAATGTTGGATTCAAGTGTAAGTTAAAAGACTCGCTACAGTATGCACCAGATTGCACAATTTCAAGCTGAAAAATGCAAAAGCTCCCTTCAGTGGGGGGAACACCACCCTCCCACACCATTTCCCCCCCTCTCAGTCGCTACGCTTGGTCGCTGCACTCACTCATAATTTCTCACTCTCAACTGTCACCCAATGTTGGAAGCCCTGATATACTAGACTGCATAGCTTTCGGGTGAGAGAGGCCGTTTAAAGGAGATGTGCAAGTCAAGCTATTGCACAGAGGATGAGGAGTGCTTGGAGTGGTGGTTGAAGCAGATATGATAGTGACATTTAAGAGACTTTTAGATAGGCATATGGATCTGCAGTAATTGGAGGGATATTGATTACGTGCAGACAGATCAGAGTTGGTCTTGTTATTATGTTCAACAAAGAAATTGTGGTCCAAAGGGCCTGTGCCGTACTTTGCTATGTTCTATGTTCTATATAAACACTCTCTGTAAGACTGAGTAAACTGGTATTATTTTCTTGTAGAAAATGAATGAGAAGCAGTTTTTTAATTCAAAATAGACTTTATTCAAGAAATAAATATATACAATACATGATCTTTACAAAACTCCATCCAACATTCTCGGAGGCTATAGTACATACATTCAATATAAATCATAATTTTTGCCCCGCTCTTGCCACTCTGCTCTGGGAACCACGTGAGAAGAACTGTGTTGTGGAGATCCCAGCTAAGAGAAACAGAGAGAGAGAGAGAGAGAGAGAGAGAGAGAGAGAGAGAGAGAGAGAGAGAGAGAGAGAGAGAGAGAGAGAGAGAGAGAGAGAGAGAGAGAGAGAGGTCGTGTTTTCTTCTCAGCTCTGCAGTTGAGAAGGATTGGAGCAGCCTTTCCAGGATTTTGCCGTTGGAGAGGGCACAGACCCAGGGGGGCTTCATAGTTCAACTTATTGTTGGGCTGTTGAAGCTTTTCTCTGGTCTGGGGAGCCTCCATCTGTGTGAAGATTCCTGAGTTTCTCCACATTGTCGAGGGTGCGGTTGGCGTTGGCGGATTGCCAAGAGTGCCTGTGATCTCCGTGGGCTGAAGTTGTGCGGTGTCTTTGTCGTTTTTGGCTCCGCTTCTCTGCCCTAAAGTCATTTTGCTCAGTGCGGCTGCCTGGCTTAATGTGAAGAAGGTACTTTTGCGTCCAGCGCGACTGGGATCGAGTTTCCCGTAAGCTGCTCTTGGCTGTGGATGAACCTGGGGACTTTCCTGCTTCAGCTGGAGGTTTCTGTTTTCTGCTGCCTGTCTTTGACTGTGACTGTCTCTGGGACTTAACTTGGAGCTGTGCTGCTGAGGTGCTTGGAGCTGGTTTGTGCCTCTGTGAGGATGGCGATGGAAGGGGCGCGGCCGAAGGTCCGGACCTACGCAGCGACGGCATCAGTGGCGGGTGCGAGGCCATCTGAGCTTGAGCCTCATGTTGACTTGGATGGGGACAGTTTTGGTATTTCTGTTCAAACTGGGCCTATGATGTCTAGGGGGGTAATTACGAAGGCCATGAATGAACTTCTTGGGAGGGGGGCTATTGTCTCTTCTGAGCTCGAAAGGGGAAAGGTGGAGATGATACTTAAGACCCGGGAGTGTGTGGCCCGAGCGTTGGAGGAGGGGATCTCAGTGGGGGGGGTCCACGTACAGGTGGATCCGTGGGTATCCAGGGTGAGACCGGTTCTCCTGCGGAGCTGCCCCACTTATTTTTCGGATGCAGTGCTTATTCCACACCTGTCCAAGTTTGGGGAGGTGCGGTCTAAATGTTTTTGTCTCTTGCATCCCGGGGGGGACCCGGAGGAAAAAGGGGTCTTCAGTTTCAAGAGGAGGGTGTTCATGAAGGTGGGTGAGGGGGATGGTGCCGAGGGGAGTTTTGAGGTGGTGCATAAGGGTGTACCCAGAACCGTGCGTTGGAGTTGGGGAAAGGCACGGTGTCATGCGTGCGGCGAATTTGGACATCTCCGTAGGGAGTGTCTTTTTCGCGGGGGCACTGCTAGAGGTTCTAGTGTAGTGGCCCAGGAAAGCGCTGCTGGCCCATCTGGGGTGGCTGGTCAAACCTCAGCGGCGCGGGGTGGTACTGCTGACCCGGCTGAGGTTGCCAGTTCTGCCTTGGTGACCCGGGGCGGCAGTGCTAAGCCTTCTGGGTCCAGGGGTTCCGCTTTGGGGACCCTGGGCAGTGAGAGCCCAAGCCCCCCACGTCCCCTACGTCTTGCGCCTGTGGCGGTGGATGGAGGTGGGGCGCAGGAGGAGGGGAGTGTTGAGGGGGGGTTTTGGGAGAAGCAGGGGAAGCATAATAAGAAGAAGGAGAGGGATAGGGCTGCCCGAGCGAAGAAAGTGCAATCGGGTGAGTTTGGCTCCAGTGTGGTGCAGACTGCACCTGCTGGGGCCCAGGGGGGAGTTGTGGTGGCTCGGAAGGGGGGAAAGAAGTCTAAACGTGTGGGTGGCAAAGTGGTTGGGGGTAATGTGGAGGCGGATGACCCTTCCCTTATGGAGGTTACCGCACCTCCGCATGCGAGTGGGACTAAAAGGAGGCATTTGCCTGGTGAAGAGGAGGAAGGGCGTGGGTCCAGAGCGAAGGGGATGTCTTTCTCCGGGCTTTCCACCACTGAGGTGGCTGAAAGTGGTCTTGACCCGGTGTCTTCTGGGTCGGTGGTTGGGCCTTCTCTTCATGGATCTACAGCGGGTGTCACCGGACTGGGTGCTGAAGTTGATTCCGGTGGAGTTGTGTCCACTGGGCGGGAGTCTGTCCCTTCATCTCAGGGGCCCTCTGAGGGAGTTATCTCGGCGGATGCTGTGGTTAGCTCCCTTGGGTGTGTACCCTCTGGGTCGGATGAGGTCCCCTCGTTTCAGAGGCCTACTGAGGGTGCTAGCACGGTAGGTGACGTGGTTGGCTCCTCTGGTAGTGTGCCCTCTGTGACGGGGGATGTGCAGAGTCAGGATGAGGGGGGAGTTTCGGGGGTGTTGTCGTTCAAGTCTGTGCTCCATATCAGTGCCAGTGGAGGTGCTGGGGGGCGGGATGCCTCACCGGATGAGTTGTCTGGGGTGAGGTTAATGGCAGGTGGTGATTCTCTGGGTGATGCCTGTGGAGAGGGCACTCTGGATGATGTGGAGGTCAGGGCTGTTATGGGACGTGATCCTCTTTCAGACTCCGAGGGTGCCAGTGTTCCACAGGCCCCGGGGATGCCTCTTGTTGTTGCTTCCCCAGGCCCGGAGGAGGAGGGTGATGGTAGCGGGCAGGAGCCCAGCCATTCAGAGGGCTGCGAGTCTCAGGTAGGGGTGTTGGGACCCACCCCCAGCATTGATCCGGGTGGTCGTGTCATGGCTGTGGAGGAGGATAGCGATGCGGCCAGTGGGGGGGGCTCAGAGAGTGTTGTGTCAGACAGTTCTGGTCTTTCTGAGGTTGTTGATTCAGGTGCGAGCGGGTTGGCTGAGAGCCCAGACTCCAAGGCCGTGTCTGAGGCGAAGCTTATTGTTGAGGTGCGAGAGTTCTTAAAAATAAGTCGTGCTCCCAAAACATTATGGTGGGCCATTACAAGGAGATGGGAGGATTGGCTAGATGTGCGGGAGAGTCTCGAGGCTATCCTTAGTAACAAGGATAGTGGTCTTTCTGACTCGGATTTGGGGCAGTTTTGGGGTTTGTTGAAGGTCCTCAGAAAAGGACCTCCTGTGACTACAGGGAGTGTGAGGGTCACAATCTAATGTGTCTACACATTCACAGTAGCTACATTAAATTTAAATGGGAGTAGAGCGAGTTTTCGAAGATTTCAGCTCTTATCAGCCCTAAGGGAGGGGAGATTTGCAGTTTGTTATCTGCAAGAGACACATACCGTTGCTAGTGATGAACCTACCTGGCAACTGGAGTGGGAAGGGAGGGTTTATATGAGCCATCTCAGCTCAAATTCGAGTGGGGTGGCTTTTCTGTTGGCCCCAAATTTTCTGCCAAGCATTTTAAAAGTGCAGGAAGTGGTGCCAGGACGTTTGCTCCATCTGGCCGTGAGCCTGGATGGCATGCCGTTGCATTTCATTAACGTGTATGCCCCTAGCTCCGGCACGATGCAGGCCGGCCTGCTTCGGGAGGTGAATGCTCTGTTGGGCACTATTGATAGGGGAGAGTGTGTCTTCCTTGGTGGGGACTTTAATTGCACACTTGAGGTGCGGGACCGTTCTGGTACTCAGTGTGCGCCTGCTGTAGCGAAGAAGCTGAGAGGCTTGATTGACTCCTTTGAGTTGGTTGATGTTTGGAGGGACCTTCACCCTGATTCCACTGCTTTTTCGCGGAGGTCTGAGGGCGGTGGTTCCCGCATTGATCGGTTTTATATTTCCCGAGCGTTTGTTTCCCGTGTCTCAGCGGCCTCAATGCGGCTGGTGCCGTGCTCGGACCATTGTCTGGTGCGTGTGGATTTCAATCCAGCGTGCGCTCGGGCTGGGTCCGCGTACTGGCACTTTAACAACAGGCTGCTGGAGGATCGGTGTTTCCGGGAGTCATTCACTCGGTTTTGGGTGAAGTGGAGAGAGAGGCAGAGGTGCTTCTCTTCCCTTAGGCAGTGGTGGGATGTGGGTAAAGCTCACATCCGTCTCTTTTGTAAGGAATATACATGGGGGTCGACTGGGAGGCGGGACTCAGCGGTCGAGAAGCTGGAGAGGGAGATACAGGACGCTGAGTCTCGCCTGGGTCAGTTTGGTGAAGACTCCAGCGAATGGGGAGAGTTTCAGAGGAAGAAGGAGGTTTTGAGGAGTCTGCTGCTTGAGCGATCTCGAGGCGCTTATGTGAGGTCTCGGGTCCAGATGCTGCACGAGCTGGACCGAGCGTCGCCTTTCTTTTTCTCTTTGGAGAAGGGGCGGGGAGCTCGAAAACAGCTCGTGGAGTTGCTTGCAGATGACGGCTCCTCTGTCACTGATCCAGAGAGGATTAATGCCTTGGTTAGGTCCTTTTATGGGACCCTGTTCTCTGCGGAAGGATTCAGTGTGGAGGCTCAGCAAGATCTGTGGGAGGGTCTACCGGCCGTAGATAGGGGGGAGGCTGATCTTCTTGATGGCCCCTTATCTTTGGAGGAGTTGACTTGTGCCTTGCATCAGCTCAGGAGGGGTAAGTCCCCCGGGCTGGATGGGTTGACGGTGGAGTGTGTTAGAGCATTCTGGGACGTCCTAGGGGGTGACTATATGTTGGTTTTGGGGGAGAGCCTGGCGACTGGAGTGATGCCTCTCTCGTGGCGTAGGACGGTTGTTGTCTTGCTGCCTAAGAAGGGCGAACTCCGTTTGTTGAAGAACTGGCGTCCAGTCTCTCTCCTTTGCACAGAATATAAAATTTTTGCACGGGCAATGGCAAATCGCCTGGGCTCCGTGCTGCATCAAGTGATTCATCCTGATCAATCTTATACAGTCCCTGGCCGGTCCATCCAGGATAACATCCACCTGGTTAGGGACCTGATTCATTTAGTCCAGGGTACTGGTGAGTCAGCTGCTTTTCTGTCTCTTGATCAGGAGAAGGCTTTTGATAGGGTAGAGCATGAATACCTATTTGGGACGTTGCAAGCGTTTGGGTTTGGACCACACTTCGTGGCCCGGGTCCGGCTTTTGTACGCTGCGGCGGAGTGTCTTGTAAAGGTTAATGGCGCGGTGCTATCTCCTTTTCATTTTGGGAGGGGGGTCCGCCAGGGGTGCCCTATGTCGGGCCAGTTGTATTCGGTCTGTGTGGAGCCGTTCCTGTGTCTTCTTCGGAGGAGGTTGACAGGCCTGGCCCTACCTGGCCCGCGGGTTGAGGTGATTCTATCGGCGTATGCCGATGACGTACTTCTTATGTTCACTGATCCTGGTGACCTGCGGAGGATGCGTGACTGCCAGGAGATATTCTCGGCTGCATCTTCTGCTAGGATTAACTGGAGTAAGTGCTCTGGACTTTTGGTGGGTCAGTGGCGGGTAGACTCCCTGCCGGAGGAGATGGCATTGTATGCGTGGAGTACCACGCACCTCCTCTATCTGGGGGTGTACCTGAGTCCCACTGAGGATGTTTGGCCGGCAAACTGGCAAGAGTTGGAGACGAAGGTGGTTGCTCGGCTGGGGCGCTGGTCAGGCCTGCTTGGAGTTCTCTCCTTTCGGGGGAGGGTGCTGGTCATAAACCAGCTGGTGGCCTCTATGTTATGGTACCGGCTGGCTACTCTTGTCCCGCCCTCTATATTTGTAACTGCTATACAGAAGAAGCTGGTGGATTTCTTTTGGGGAAATAGGAAGCATTGGATTTCCGCGGCGGTCCTGAGTCTTCCGTTAGAGGAGGGCGGCCAGTCCTTGGTGTGCGTGCGCACCCAGGTGGCGGCTCTCCGTCTCAGGACTCTGCGGAGATACATGTATGTAGAGAACCCTCCCAGATGGCACGCTCTGGCCACGTATTTTTTTCGTCAGGGTCGTTGCCTAAGGGGGGTCTCGCGGCTCCCGGTGGCGGGTGTCAGTCGACCCGCTCTAAGGGGCTTGCCTGTTTTCTATAGGGATGTGTTAAGAGTGAGGAATTTGGTGGTGTTCAGCCAGAGTGTTGTTCCACGAGGAGAGGGGGATGTTGTGGCTGCGGGTGTGGCTGGTCCTCATCCTGTCATGGTGGTTGTCGAGGAGAGGCGCGAGCCTAGAGTGGTTCAGATAGAGCTTACCCCTGCTCCGTCAGATCTGCTCATCGGGCCTAGGCTTCGGGATATTTCTCGGCCTCCGGCTCCGCATAATCTGAGCTGCCTTTCTGAGATGACCAGCATGCCATTTTGTGATGCAAGGAGACGCGCACTGTACAGGATGCTCCTGCACATTCTGAACCACCGTGCCTTCATCTCCCGTCCTGACTCACCATGGAGGACGGTGTTACCATCCGAAGGCGGCGGGGGGCCCCAGTGGGGGTCCTTCTATAAGGGAGTTGTACCCCTTTATATTGGGGACCTGGGGTGGAGAGTGCTGCATGGAGCGGTGGTTTGTAATAAACTTTTGAGTCGGTTCACGGGCTCGTCTGCCGCATGTATTTTCTGCGGAGAGGAGGAGACCGTATTCCATGTGTATATGGAGTGTGTGAGGTTACTGCCCCTGTACCAATATCTGAAGGGGCTGTTCCTCAAGTTCTGGCTGCATTTTAGCCCCACAATCCTGGTGTTTGGACACAAGGCGGGGAGTGGGGAGAGCCGAGTGTGGGGGGGGGACTTACCTGTCGGTTTGCTCCTTGGCCTGGCCAAGATGGCCGTTCGTGGGTCCAGGCAGCGGGCGGTCGACGGTCTGGCGAGAGTCGGCTGCCTGCCCCTCTTTCGGGCCTACGTCCGTGCACGTGTGTCCCTGGAGAGGGAACACGCGGTGTTCACGGGGACTCTGGAGGCCTTCCGTCAGCGCTGGTCGCCGCGTGGGGTTGAGGCGATTATAAATGAATGTACTGCTGTACTACAATGATCTGTTCATTATAGTGTGATTTTTGATTGTGTTTTGATGTGTTGTATTTTATGATTTGTGTTGAATAAAGTTTTTGAAATGAAAAAAAAAAAAAAAAAAGAGAGAGAGAGAGAGAGAGAGAGAGAGAGAGAGAGAGAGAGAGAGAGAGAGAGAGTGACAGAGAGAGAGAGACAGAGAGAGAGAGAGAGAAGCAGATGCATATACACTGTGTTCACCGATCATTGTTAACAATCACAGCATGAGCTCAACTATATTTTACCTTTAACACCAGCATTTCAAAGGTCTTCTATCTTCATATTCCTTTCATGTGTGCTGTGCTAATGCTAAAGGTATATGTTTGCTCTTTAACTAAACACTGATAAGATAGGCTTCTGTGGACCTTTGGTGACATTTTGACCCCAGTTCACAACTTCATTTTGTACCTTTACAGCTCTGTGATAGTAGGATGCTCCCTCCATTGAATATGGCCCTGACTATTTGCTTTCTCTCATTTTAAAGACGGGTAGCAGAATAAACTAGCTTTGTTTTATCTTGCTCTGCGATTGTGGGATTGCTAAGAAGTGAGGGCAAGTGCCAGACTGTACCATTTCTAAAGACATCTGGATTTAAATCAATGCTTACAATCTACAAACCTTGATTAAACATGTCTGAGGCTGGCAGAAATGGGTTTTCTATGATAGATTCAGTAAAGACCAAAAGTGGTTTCAGGTGAAATTCATGCCCAAGATTTCTGTAAACATTTTCGGCTTGAGATTTCAGCATTTGGACAAAAATGACGGAAGAGAACTCTTGTTGAAGGTGAGGGTTGAAGGAATGAAATCTGCGCTGGAAGCCAGATTGTTTGGGATTCCATTCCAAGTACAGTGGGTGCAAACATTCAGTCAATATATTTACTTCCCAATACTGTATCACCAGAATAGTTTCCAGTCCTCGACCCGATCTGGCCTATACTTTTAGTGATTAACCTATTTCCATCTGCAGTCTTTCAGGAATTAAATTTATCTGAGAATTCTTTTTAAAAGTTCACACTAAAATATTTTTTAAAGTGCATTCTAAAACTTTCCATGATTGTTCTGGTCTGTGGCAAATTTTAGATTCAATAAATGCAAATCTAAAAATGTTACCGCAGGAATCTGTGATTTCTTACAGATTATTGAGTGAGCATAAAGCAGAGATTCCTATCATTGTCCAATCTCTTTCGATTGCAGCCAATATTCCATTACCATATTTAGTGATTTTATCCACTTGTTACTGCTTTCAATCTACAAACCCAAATTCACTAAATAACCACATCATAGAGATACAATGAAAAAATTCCACCATTCATACTGCAATGATAATTTATAACTACAATACATCACCCTGACCTTAGATTCCAGCAGCCATTTTCTCCCATTTTATCCATATCAATACCTTTGCAGTAAAACTTTGAAAGTATTTACAATGCTTCTTATTCGAATACTATTTGCAAGTTTATGCACCACTTCTTTAGTTCTTTATCCAAATCTTTTACTACGATAACATCTTAAGTGGTATCTGCACAAACTACTGTAGGATACCACACGCCCATTACCCTTAAAGCCCTGACCCATGGTACGAGTTCATTCCAAGAGTTCTCCCGAATTTGCCCTGATTCGAACTCGGAGATTTACGGTAATGGCCACTCGTCGGTTCTCGGGGCTCTCGTGGACATTTTTCATTATATCGAAAAATCTTCACAGTCTTCCCGTGCTTACCTGCCGTTAGCGAGTCTTCCTGAGTACCTGCCGTTAGCGCTAAGAGACGTCCCCGAGCTCCGACATACCCACTACATTCATCCTCCATGCTTACCACAAGTTTGATTTTTTTTAAACTCGGGAGAGCACTTGGAATTAACTCATACCGTGGGACAGGGCTTTTAGCACCCTGTGGAGAAATTTATTATGAGAATGGATTATGTGCATTTGAAGTGTCTGAACTCAGATTTGAGGAGATTAGTTACCTGGACGGGCATGAGGCAAAATTTAAATAGAGTTGCATTTTTCTTCAACTTTAGGCCTGACCAAGGTTTAGTCTTCAAATTATTAAGAAACGCTTGTTACACAAGTTATGTAGTGCTGGAGGTCTAATTATTTTCCTCTTTAATAAAAAATATTATGGCTCCTCAGTTTAGCAGAGGCACGTTTGTTAATTAAGGGCTAACAAGGATATATTAGACTGTGTTGCTCTGACCATCTCCCTTCCTTCCAGTCTAAGGTCCTTACGCTGCTGGACATGGGGGGCAGGGTGTGGTGGAGACGCCCATCAAAATAAGGGAAGGGATTCCACGCCAGTGGGCCACATGAGTGGCAAGGGTGGGGGATAAATTTGTGAAATTTGCACAATGTATGTAACGTGTATTGAATGTTTTGTATAGGCTCCGAAAATGTCGGATTCATTTTTTGCACGGTTCATGGATTGTATATATTTATTACGTGAATGAAGTCTATTTTGAAATTAAAAAAAATATTTGTATGCGTTGTTGGGAGTGCTTCCACTAGTCCCCACCAAGTTTGACTTCATCCTGTTGCTAATAGCATTATTCCCACCTACACAAAAGGTAACATTTCTATTTTCATAGCTCATTTAATTTCCCACATTCTATTTTGCTTTAAATTGTTTTATTTTCTGCCCAAATTCGAAACCAAATAATATTATGATCACTACTCCTCAGATATTCAATCATGTTTTTTTTCTATTTTATTACGCATAGTTGATTGTCTCCAATGCTGCCTCATATTCTGAGCTTTGGAGCTCTAGTAGTCTCAGCTGGGGACACTTCCTGCAGATGTATTTGTCCAAATTAACATCTGCTATTTGAAATTCCTTCATCCTGTAGGAACTATATGTCATTACCCTTTCCTGTGTTTCCATTCTTACACTAGATCTTTATTAAGAATTGGGTAAGTTTTTATTCTTAACTACTCAGACCTCACTCTTGCTTTTTATTTAGCACTGAAATTACACGCTTATCAAGTTCACACTATTTATATTTTTTAATTTCAAAATAGACTTTATGCAAGTAATAAATATATACAATACAGGAACCGTGCAAAAAATTCATCCAACATTCTCGAACGCTATACAAGCATTCAATACTGTTTACACAAATTACACAAATTTAGCCCCCACCCTTGCCACTCACGTGGATCACTGGCATGGAATCCCTTCCCTTATTCTTAAGTGGTGTCTCCACCACACCTTGCCCCCCCATGTCCAGCAGCGGAAGGACCTTAGACTTGGTTCTCCCCCACCAAGCCTTGGCATTGGCTGCACCAAGTTTCACTGCATCACTCAGCACGTACTCCTGCAGTCCGCCGTGGGCCAGTCAGCAACATTCCTGGACAGATATCTTGCTCCGCTGGGATGTCAACAAAGCACGGGCAGACTAATGAGCATCTTTCGCCGAGTTGCTGACCTTCCAGCAGCACTCGATGTCAGTCTTTGAATGCGTCCCTGGGAACAGACATAAATCACAGTCTCCTCTATGAGAGAGTTGTTCGGAATAAATAGTGACAGGGACCCTTGCAGACCTTTCCAGACTATCTTTGCAAATCTACACTCTGCAAAGAGGTGGGCAACCGCCTCCTTTCCATAGCAGCCATCCCAAGGGCAGCGTGCGCTGGTAGTGAGATTCTGATGGTGCAGGAAAGATCTGACTGGGAGGGCTCCCCTCACCGCCAGCCAAGCCAGGTCTTGGTGCTTGTTGGTGAGTTCTGGCAATGAGACACAAGCTGGGCAGTCTGCTCTGGAAACCACGCCACAGGATCCATGGAATCATTTCCCTGCAGTGCCTGAAGGTCGTTTCTTGCTGAGCACTGCCCGATGGACTGTGGTCCAAGGTGTTGGTCCAGAAGAACCTTTCCATGAGCGACAGATGGTGCGACAATGTCCAGCTGACTGGCACATTTGGTGGCATCTGCGCCAGGCCCATCCTTCGCAACACCGGGGGCAGGTAAATCCTCAGCAGGTAGTGACACTTGGTATGGTTTCCATTCGAATCCCACTATTCCCATGTGAGCTCTTTCAATGGTGTTTATTCCCCTGTAATGGCATTATACAGATTCACTTTCATTCCATCAGATGCCATTTTTCTGATGAAATGTTAATGCAAGGTCTTGTTTGTTCTCTAAGATGAACATGAAAGATAATTATTTCACAGAAGACTAAGGGAGCTATCCTCGATGCTTCAGCCTATGTCTAACCCTCACTTATTAATAAAACAGGTAATCCTGTTATTAACATATTGCTATTTGTGGGAGTATCCTGCATGCAAATTGACTGCCAGATTTATAACATTACAACTGTACTTTGGCTGTTAACCACTATGACATCTCTTAAAATGTGTGAAGATGTAAATGCGTATATCTATCTATCTTCCTGTCTTTCTTTCCTTATAGCTGTGTCATTTTAATGTGGATAGATAGAAGTCCAAAGAAGGGTCTCGACACAAAATGATACCCAATCCTTTTCTCCGGAGATGCTGCCTGACTCGAGAAGTTACTCCAGTGTTTTGTGTACACAGTATTTTTGGTGTAAACCAGCATCTGCGGTTCCATCCTAATCATTTTAATGTGCCATCTCTGCAAAAGGATGTTCTTCATCCTGAAAATTTCTACTGTAATTGTGTCTTTCAGAAGTGACAATCACAATAAAATGAAAATGCATTGTTCATATTGCAACAGATTTTCGGGTGAAGTGCGGGGAAACTATTCTGGACAGATTGTTAGGATATTTCCAAAAGCCTGGTGGTTGTGGTGTGGCTGAGAGTTCTAAGATGGCTGGGCAGTTGGATAGCATTAAAGATGCCATTATGCTTTTAGGCTTTGGAAGACATTCCTTCCTGAAGGACTGGGCTACCTTCAAAGACCACTACTGTATATTCCCATGAGGTTATACTTGAGCAAACTTCCAACAATTACAAATTTGCCACAGGGATTTGGTGTAAACCAGATTCCACGGTGTAGAAGATTTAGGCTGTCAGGCTTCATTTTAAATTCTTATATATCACTTATGGATACCTTTGACTTCCATAATCTAATATTTTCTACCTGCCTGATTTCCAGTTGATTTCTGAGGCTCAATTCCTTGAGTCCATGATGATTGCTTGATCAATCAATAACTGACATGACCCAAAGGGTTTGACTGTTTTTTACATTGGCTTCGGGTTAAGCCAGTCAAGGAGTACATGGGACTCAACAATGAGATTCACTTGCCATGGTGGCACAGCGGTAGAGTTGCTGCCATACAGCGAATGCAACACCGGGGACCTGGGTTCAATCCCGACTATGGGTGCTGTCTGTACGGAGTTTGTACATTCTCCCCGTGAGCTGTGTGGATTTTCTCCGAGATCTTCGGTTTCCTCCCACACTCCAAAGACGTACAGCTTTGTAGGTTAATTGACTTGGTAAATGTAAAAATTGTCCCTAGTGGGTGTAGGATGGTGTTAATGTGCAGGGATCGCTGGGATAGCATTTCAAGTGGAGTGCAAGCCAACAAATTCAGTTTCATAGCATTTAAAATGGAGTACAGGCCAGCAAATTCAGTTTCATAACATTTCAAGTGGAGTGCAGGCCAGCAAATTCAGTTTCATACAATTTCAAGCAGAGTGCAGGCCAGCAAATTCAGTTACATAGCATTTTAAGCAGAGTGCAGGCCACCAAATTGCCAAACAATTCATTGCATTGACATTAAGGGCTAACAAATAATTTATTGCATTTACATTGCAGACTCACAGTTCAGTTGATTCACAGCTTAGAATCACAGTTGTGGACTCTCCCTCGTGTTCTTCCAGAGTGATTGACTCACGTCCAAGCATCTGGAGTTTTATAGTCCTGCCCCAACCTCCCGGAAGGGGCATTACCTTCATTGTGGTGATTGATAGGCAAGGTCCAATCAGTTGATCTCAAGATTTCATAACTTTTTTATTTTCCATCGATCGGAAAAATCATCATGGCTGCCTCAGCGGAGGACTGTGAGTAAGTTGGTCAAAAATCATAGCGATACATGGTAGCGTTTTTTCTAAAATCAATACACAGTGTAGACAGGATGTGGTCAAGATAAGACATTTAGTTATATAAATTTAGACAGGTACATGGATAGGACAGCTTTAGAAGTATATGAACCAAATGCATGCAGGTGAGATCAGTGTAGATGAGACATGTTGGCCAGTGTGGGTAAATTGGGTGGAGGGGCCTATTTCCATGCTGTAAGACTCTATAACTATATGTCATTGAAAGCAGCAATTTCTCACTAATACCTACTCACTCAAGTTTTGCCAGGTCCACATGGATACAGGTCTCATCAAAACTTTGGTTCAAACATAGTACAAAGAGCAGAATTCCAGAGATGAAGGAAAAGTGATTGCCCTTGACATCAAAGCAGCACTTGACCAAGTGTGACATCAAGGTAAACCTGGAATCAGTGAACCTCAAAATGAAAAGAGCCCAATTTTTGGAGCCATACCAGGCACAAAAGAAGATGCTTGTGGTTCTTAGAATTCAGTCAACCCAGCTCCAGACCATTGTTGCAGGAATTTTAAAGAATAGAGCCTTACACACGAATATCTTCATCTGCTTCATCAATGCTTACTTCCATTAGAAGAAATATCTGCTAATGATTTGAGTAATGTTCATTTCCATTTGTAGCTCCTTCTCAATGAACTTGTCCATTCCAGTACATAACAGGACCCAAACACCATTTAGTCATGGGCTGATAAGTAGCAAGTAATCATTCACATTGTAATAGTACAAGGCAATCAGCACACTAAAAGTAAACCCACCTCCCCTTATTTAATGACATTTTCATTGCAGAATCCCCTGTTTAAGTTTAGTGAATCTTTAGTTTTTGTATTATGTGGGGGTGGGGGTGGAGGTTGGTGGGGGAAACTTTTTTTATCTCTTCCCTCGACGGATATGTGACGTTTTCCAAATCGCATCTCCATCCGCACTGCAGACTTAACATCGTGGAGCTGGCGGTCCCTTTGTTAAGGATCGACTTTGGTGTGCACGGTATATATGATATAGAGTCACTATATATCATAACAAGTACTTTAAGTTGTATACATATAGAGACCTTCGAGATGAGTACTGTAGGCCCCAAATTGTATATTAAAACTTAAAAAACATCATGGCTGCCCTCATGCCACCAGGTGGTGGTGTGGAAAACCTGACATAGATTATGGATCAGGTCATCAACAGCAAAACCAGACACGGATCAAATCAGCAATACTGTTTGATCTACATCCCCCTTCTTGGGCTTTTGCCCGAAGGGCAAACATAAAGTATGCAGGAGTAATAAGTACATAAAGCTGTAAAAAATTAACTTTCATCTACAGTAAAGCAATGGAGGATATACTGCAGTTCCGTAAGTGGCGGCACTGCCTGGCAGTTGTGGCTCGCCTGCAGTCCGTCTGTTTTTTATTTTATTTTTGTTTTCTTGTGTCTGTTTTAGTTAAATTTTAGTTTATTAGGCTATGTATGTGTGGGGAGGGTGGGAGAAACAAGATTTTCGTCTCTCCCTTTCGGGGGATGTGACTTTTCTTGTCGTGTCCCCCGACACTGTCTCCGTTTGTGCTGAGGCCTAATGGCGGAGCTGGTAGCCTCGGAGCTGTGGCAGCGTTCCAGTGTTCCAGCGGCGGCAGCGGCCCGGTTTCGGAGCTGTGGTGGTGTTCCAGTGTTCCAGCGGCGGCAGCGGCCCGGTGTCAGAGCTGTGGTGGTGTTCCAGCGGTGACCCTGTGGTGTTCCAGCGTTCCAGCTGTGGCGTTCCTGCGGCGACTCAGCTTCAGCACTGTGGCAGCGTTCCAACGTTCCAGCGGCAGCGGCGGACCCGGCTTCAGAGCTGTGGCGGTGTTCCAGCGGCGACCCTGTGGTGTTCCAGCATTCCAGCTGTGGCGTTCCAGCGTCGACTCGGCTTCAGAGCTGTGGCAGGGTTCCAGCGGCAGCGGCGGACCCGGCTTCAGAGCTGTGGGTCTGGCGTTCTGGCAGCAGGCCCGGCTTCAGAGCTGTGGTGTTCCAGCGTTCCAGCGTTGACCCGGCTTCTGAGCTGTGGGTGTGGTGTTCCAGCGATCCGACAGCGGACCCGGCTTCAGAACTGTGGCGGAGTTCCAGCGTTCCGGCGACGGCGGTGACGGCAGCCCGGCTTCAGAGTCTCGGTCGCGGGCCTAGTGGACGACAACATCGGAGGCCTGGATCGCCTCAGTGCAGAGGGAGAGCAAGGAGGGAAGAAGACAAAGACTTTAAGACTTGTGGCTTCCACGACAGTGAGGAGGTGCCTGGTGATCTCACTGTGGTGGATGTTAAATATGTGTTTATTGTGTGTTTTGTTTTTTATTATATGTATGACTGCAAGGCAACGAAATTTCGTTCAGACCGAAAGGTCTGAATGACAATAAAGGATACTATGACTTTGCTTTTTTTTGCAAATAATATAAATAATGTCAGGCATAGTTAATTAGAGTCCAAGATCTGCATCTTGACATAATCCCCATATCTAGCCACAGGCTTACTGACCCGTCCTGCACGCGTACGGTACAGACCTTCAGCCGTGCTCCTCACAGGAGATGTTGCCACAGGCACGGCCTGCATTGGGAGTTTCTTAGCAGGCGATGACTCAACCAGCACAAGTTTCGCAGGAGATTTGTCGACAGGCTTCACATGGGTCATCGGCACCATCCCCATTGGCAGCCCTTTTGCAGGTACAGAAACAAAGTTCTGATATCAGAACTGCTCACCGTCTGCTGTCACATGTCCCTCACTCAGATAGTCATTTCCATCCTCTGTCCATAACACATCATTTGGGTCTTTCTGCATCATCATACTGAACCTGCCTCAATGGCACCGGCTCATTTACTGGCAGAATATGTCGTCAGTTACATCTGTATAGGCCTCTGCCAGATTGTATCAAATAAGACCTTGGTTCCGGACACACCTCCTTGACCCTTTCTGCGTTTGGGGACGGACCACCTGGCCGTCCGACAATGGTTGGAGAGGACAACTAGAACGGTCGTAGTATACCTTCTGCATCAGTCTTTTACACTGCAGATGCACCCGAACCACCTCGAGACTGGAAGAGTAGCCCTGGTCTGTCTGGACATGAGTCGCTGAGCCGGCGGACCGCATGTGGGATCATGTGGAATTCATGTTGCGGAGATTGAGAAGATCCTAAAACACATCAGATCCGGCCCTCCTGGACTTCTCCATGAGCTCCTTTGCACTGCGGGCAGCTCACTCAGCCAGCCCATTCAACTGGGGGTACTCCAGACTGCTGGTGATGTGCCTAAAATCCCATTCCTTTGCAAAGTCCTTGAAACGCTGAATTGTGAATTGGCCACCATTGTCAGACATGAAGGTTTGAGGTATCCCATGGACCGAAAAATGCCTCGCAAGTTTCTTGACGACCGCCACAGTAGAAGTTGTGGGGAACAGATCGATCTCAAACCACCCAGAGTAAGAGTCAAACAAGTATTGGTTCCCATGCCAGTTGAAAATGGCAGTAGCCACTATAGACCACGGCAAGTCAGGAACTGGGTGCTGCAAATGGGGCTCTTACTGTTGATGTGGAGCCATGCTGTTACACACAGCACAGGACTGCACTCTCTGGCGTATATAATCTGACATGGCAGGCCAGAAAAACATGTTCTTTGCTCGTTGTACCATAGCTTCAGAACCAGGATGACCTCTGTGTACGGCTTCAAAGTACTTCTGTTGGAGTGAAGAGGGATCATTGCCTTATGGCCCTGTTTGATAACCCAGCCTTCAATGGCCAGTTCGTCTCCGACAGAAAAGTAAGGCTGAACAGCTAGCGGAAGCGAATGCTGATTGCCAGGCCATCAGTGATTGATGACGAGGCGAGCATCTACAGGGTGGCATCTTCTGCCATACGAACCACCAAGGTATCCAGATGTGAACGATGAGTGAAATCAATTGCCATGACGTCAAATGTGTCTATTTCCGATGTGTGCTCTGCGCTCAACCTCCTGGGAGCACGGGATAATGTGTCAGCCAGATACATGTGCTTACCCTGCTTGTAAGTGAGAGAGATAACTCTCAATAACTCGAAACATTAATCCCTCTGCTACTAATGCACAGTGGGTGCATTGTATTTACCATCTAGGCAATACACTGCTACTCCAACGGTACCTCTTGAACCCACAATCATTGCTACCAAGAAAGACAAGGACTTTGGGTACGTGGGAACAGCGCAACTTAAAGGTTCCCTTTCACGGCATGCACCTTGCTGACTTGAACAACAGGCTTCGTGCCCACTTTTTCAAAATCATGCCAATGGATTATTATGTATCTAATAAAACAAATATACCTTTGCTCTAGGGAGCACCTGGGAGAGTGGAATACACTTTCAGCACTTCAACTGCCTTAGTTTTGTGCTCAGGTCTTTGCAAGCCTCCGTTATCTCACACTGATGTGCTTTGTTTTAGAGTACAGATAATCAGTGATTTGAGCTAATTGTGATCTTTGGACAAAGTTGCACAGTGCATAGTGAGGAAGCATGGTACAGGACCCTGGAGTGACAGTGAAAATGATTGGACAGTGATAATAAATAAATTAATAGGTCCTTAAGTCCAACCATAAAACTCCCAGTGTGATTGAAGGACCTCCACAGCTTTCAAATTGATGAAATGAAAATGCATGATAACAATGGGGTGGATGTATACTGTCTGCCATTTTACTAAAGGCCAAAATATTCCATCTACGTCCCATAGTTAAAATATATCAGGTTCCTCTGTACACAGCCATCAGGTTATTAAACACTACCATCTCCAAAGAAGCTCTGGGCTACATAGACAAGGGGGCATTGGTTTTGGCTTTTTGCATTTGATTGATAAAAGTACATCTATTGATGCTCGTAAACACATCATCAGTGATCAGTGATGCTTGTTTGTTTTTATGTGTATGTATGTGTGTACCTACATACATATATATATATATATATATATATATATATTGAACTATATAGAGTACTATGTTTACAGTATATTTTCTGTTGTAATGCAGCAAGTAAGAATTTCATTGTTTGGGACATATGACAATAAAACACTATTTCATCTTGACTATTCGAATAGGATGTCTAATGCTTGATGAGATCCACATTTCAGGAGTGGTTTGTCTTAAAATATGGTAGCAGTATCGAGCTGCTCTCCAGTAAAACCAATGGAACAGGTGTCCTTAAAGGAATAGTAAGATTAAATGAGAACTTACCAGTTTGAAGTTTGATCTTTATTTTATGAGGAGTTACGATGAGGGATTACGTGAAGACCCCGCCAGCACGCATGCGCGACATTCTTCAAAGCAGTGGTGTGAAATCACAGACAGCAACGTAGACTAATATAGTAAGATAAGAGAGAACTTTCATACCAGTTGATCTTTATAATAGAGGGTTTGGGAGCGGAGGGCACGTAATCCCTCATCGTAACTCCTCATAAAATAAAGATCAAACTTCAAACTGGTAAGTTCTCATTTAATCTTACTATTTTACTTCGGAGTCACGTGAGTGACTACGTGAAGATTTCAAAGCTCTGTGATTTCATGCCCTGGAACACCCCATGCTCACACACTGCTATGCTGGGATAAGAGGATGAACGTATTTCAGACATGACACTGGCTGAAAAACAAAATAGGTATTTATTCATACCAAAAACAAAATATATATCCCATATAGGGTAATTATTTAGCAGAACTCAAAATGCTTCCTGCAAAAGAGTCAGGAGAGGCCACGGGTTTGTTATAAAAGCGTTGAAACGTCTTCTCATTGCTCCAACCCGCTGTGGCCAGGATGTGGTCCATGGGTACTTCCATCATCCTAGCCGCCGAAGTGGATGCTACCCTGGTGGAGTGAGATTTAAAAATATTAGTGTCCACCCCCGCCGCATCCAGTACCACCCTTAACCATCTAGATATGGTTTGCATCGTGACTTTGTGGTGGGGCTTTTTGTGGCTTATAAGCAAAGCTTTCTCCGTGCCCCTGAGAGACTTGGTGACTGAAATGTAACGTGATATCAAAGTGACGATGCAGAGTCGAGTATCTGCTGGATAGGCTAGAAACTCTAATGTATGTCCAGACGATCCGGGTCGATCTTGTTTTAACAGCCCCTGCATATGAAAAGTGATTTTGCCATTGGAGATAGTCATGGCATCCAGATTTAACTTGTGCAGGGACTGGACCCGTTGTGCCGTGACAAGTGCCATAATCATTACCATTTTGTAGGTGAGTTTGTCCAAGGTGAGCCCCGAGTTTGGTGTCCATCCTCGCAACATAGTCAATACTATGCTGATATCCCATGTGTGGTTGTATCTGGGCCTGGGGGGATTGGAATTAAATATTCCTCTCATTAGCTTAGACACTAATGGATGTGATCCAATGCCCAGTTGATCACTCCCCTTGCCCAGATAGGTTGATAGGGCACTCCTGGCACAATTAATGGCACTGTAGCTTAATCCTTCATCGTAGTGAAGGGTAGCCAGGAATTCCAGAACTTCCGTGATGGTAGCCGATTCGTAGGTTGTGTTTGTTGTAGAGCAGAACACTTCCCACTTCCTGATGTAGGTCAGGTACGGTTTCCTAGTGGACTCCCTGCATGACGCTGAGATGGTATCTATTGTTCTGTTGGTGAGTCCGTATCCCAGAAGTGGCCGTTTCAGAATCTGCAAATCAACAGGTCCATGCGGTCATGACATGGATGGTGTTCCCCTGTGACGGGATGTATTAATAGGCTAGGTCGTTTGTTGACCCGAATACAAGGTTCTGTGGCCATCTTCTGTACCGCTGGGAACCATGGTTGGGTAGGCCAGTCGGGCACAACCAAAATACCCGATGCGGAGTCTTGTCTGATTTTTTGCAAGACCCGACTGATGAGGCAGAAGGGGGGAAAGGCATAACAGAACAAATCCCCCCAACGTAGCGTGAAAGCGTCCATTGCTACTGCCCCTGGGTCTGGTTCCCAAGCAACATATGTTGGCAGTTGGTGATTTAATCTGGATGCAAAAAGGTCGATATCTGGTGTCCCATAACATAGAAACATAGAAATTAGGTGCAGGAATAGGCCATTCGGCCCTTCGAGCCTGCACCGCCATTCAATATGATCATGGCTGATCATCCAACTCAGTATCCCGTACCTGCCTTCTCTCCATACCCTCTGATCCCCTTAGCCACAAGGGCCACATCTAACTCCCTCTTAAATATATCCAATGAACTGGCCTCAACTACCCTCTGTGGCAGAGAATTCCAGAGACCCACCACTCTCTGTGTGAAAAGATTTCTTCTCATCTCGGTCCTAAAGGATTTCCCCCTTATCCTTAAGCTGTGACCCCTTGTCCTGGACGTCCCCAACATCGGGAACAATCTTCCTGCATCTAGCCTGTCCAACCCCTTAAGAATCTTGTAAGTTTCTATAAGATCCCCTCTCAATCTCCTAAATTCTAGAGAGTATAAACCGAGTCTATGCAGTCTTTGTTCATAAGACAGTCCTGACATCCCAGGAATCAGTCTGGTGAACCTTCGCTGCACTCCCTCTATGGCAATAATGTCCTTCCGTTCTACAATAACGTTCTACAATATCTGTGAACACTTTCCGATCCAACATCCATTCTATGTTGTCGTTGAATTTGCGTGACCTGGTGTCTGCCACTGTGTTTAGCTTACCTGGAAGGTAAGTGGCTGAAATCCAAATTTCCCTTTGCAGACACCAGTGCCAGATATTATTAGCCAATTCATCACATGTTATCGACTTTATTCCACCCATATGATTAATATAAGCCACCACTGTGGTGTTGTCAATTTGTAATCTAACAT
Organism: Raja brachyura; assembly: GCA_963514005.1. The sequence goes on from OY740784.1 coordinate 50,965,203, forward strand.
GTACTTGGTGCATGTCTGAGCAGTATGCCCTAAGGCCATGAAATGCTCCCAGCATTTCTGAATAATTAATCCCCAATGTTTCAAATAGGGTTAGCTCTTGTGCACTCCATCTGCCTCCACAACTAGTGGTGGTATTAGTTGCTCCCCAACCTTTGGCACTGGCATCAGTTTGTAAGATGACCGAGGGATTTATGATAGTGATGGGTTTGGAACAGAATTGAGCATTTTCCATCCACCAATTTAATTCAATTCTTGCCTTTTCTGGTAACTGCATAGGCCTGTCGAAATGGCCTGCATGACTTTTGAGAGCTATAATTTTAGCTCTTTGTAGGTTTTGATAATGTAGTGGTCCGAATTGTGCTGCGGGAAAAGCAGCCACTATCTTCCCAATTATCCTGGCCACCTGCCGTATGGATGGATCCCTGATGCCAGTAAGGCTCCTGCAAGCTTCTATCAAGTCCACCACCTTGTTCGGTGGTAAGGTGAAGACATTTGCACCGAGTCAATGGTGAACCCCAAGTAATCCATGGTAGTAGAGGGTTCCAACTTTGATTTATCTGGATGTATGATGAACCCCAGCTTTTGAAAGAGATGTTTTGTGGCTAGAACTGCCAATGTAGCCGTTTCCAAATTCTCCCCGACAATGAGGATATCATCAAGGTAGGCCATAACAGTATGGTTTTGTTTCCTTAAATAGGCCAAAGCTGGTTTCAATATTTTGGTGAACAGCCTGGGTGCTGATGATAACCCATTGGGTAAGGCTTTATATTGCCATAATTGTCCCATCCAGATAAATTTAAGGTATTTCCTATGATCCTTGAGTATTGGCACTGAATAGTATGCATCTCTAAGGTCAATGCATGCCATGTAGTACCCATTAGCTATTAGCTGTCTAGCTGTGTCAAAAGTGTCCATTTTGAAATGAACATACTGAACAGAAGTATTCAGTTCGGTCACATCTATGATTATGCGGCACCCGCCATCTTTTTTATTTTTGGTAAATATATTAGATACGAACTCCTGAGATTCTCTGGTGGTTCTCTCAATTACCCCTTTACTAATTAGTCTTAATAGTTCAGCATGGCCTGCCGTTCTTTCTTTTTGTGAAAGTATAAACTTTCGGCTAGGCGAATGCTGGACCGGGGTAGGGAGTTCGTAAATGAATTCAATTTTATAGCCCTGAATACTTCCGAGTATGTAAGGATCAGAGGTAAAAGTGCGCCATACTTCATAAAACAAGTGCAACCGGCCTCCCACATAAGATGAATTTAGACAAGCAATGTTCCTGGGGGAGCCAGACCCACCTACCTCCAAGGTTATTGCCGGTGTTGCGGTCTTTGCCCTTGTTTCTTCTGTTGAGTTGCTGCGTTGTAGGGGTGGCGCATTTTCCAAGAAGGCCGGGCTGGGCCATGGCCTAAAAAAGACCGTTGTGCAGGTGGGCCGGCCTTCGAGCTTTCACCACCGGACGGTCTGTTGTGATATCGCTGTCCGGTGGGTGTGTAGGGGTGCTGTCGCTGTTGGTAGTGAGGTTTGGAGGTACTGGGTACCTTAATCAGGCCTATGGCCTTGGCCTCCTCGTCCAGGTCTTTCACCTGTTTGGGGAGATTATCCCCGAACAGCAGATTTGGTGGTTGAGCGTTACCTGGTCTGCATAACCCCGCAAACTTGGGGTTAAGTGCCGGTTTGATAATGCTCTTCCTGTAGTTATTTATCTCGTACTGTGTGTTACACAGCAAGGCCAGAGCATCCTGTAGTTCTTCCGGTAACTCTATTCCCACCGCAGTTCTGGCCACTGCCGTAATCCCGGCGGTCAAAAGTTTCAGGATCCTCTGAAGTTTGACTTCTTGCCCTCTAATCGTAGGGCTCATGTTCCCCCATATAGGGTTATTCACCGCAGGAACAGTCAGTGAGTTACAATTTTCAGGAGCAAGATACTTATCAGCTGTTGCATTGATGGCTTGCTCCTGAAGCTGGTTTGTAGTCATATAATTGATACTAGCTGCCAGCTTTGGGTGGATAGGTAGGCCTTTTTGAGAAGGAACTGCATGCTTGTTTACCATATCCAGTAACTCTTCTTGCACCCCTGACACTGTTGGTTGTTCAGCCAACTCCCCCTCTTCAGGGTCAGCCCAGTTCTGACCCCCAATGCTCCCCTGCGAAGAGGGCGAGACATTAGGCAGTCCATGATAGGATCCTGCCGTGGGCCTGCGAAGAGGCCCACCGTGACTCTGCCCCTGCAAAAGCAGGTCACGCTGGAGCAATTGCTCCACCATCCGCTCCATGCGGGCAAGACGACCCCCGTCGCTATCAGCGAACGGGGTGTCCTCGGGACTGGACCCAGCTGGGTCGGCGGCCCCGTCCGACTTTCGGGTGGATTTACCGCCCGACCGCGGCGTATCTGTGGCCCTCATAGGAGAAAAGTCGGGAGCTGCGGGTAACACCTGCAGCTCAGGAGAAGCGGCACGCTGCTGGCTGCTCTCCATGGCAGCAGCTCTTGCCGCTGCTCTTTTCAATTTCCGTGACTCCATGTAGAATTCCTGAAAAAACAAGTATACACTGAGTCGCCACGCTCACCACTCCGGTGAGACACCTTTCGTAAGTTTTTTAAACTTACGCTGGAGGAGCCCCGCTCCTCCCGACTGTCGCTTCCGCATGCGTACGACGATATATGTCGCGCATGCGTGCTGGCGGGGTCTTCACGTAGTCACTCACGTGACTCCGAAGTAAAATCACCTATCAGGCCAGACCCATCATAGTAAGCTTACAGATAGACACAAAAAGCTGGAGTAACTCAGCGGGACAGGTAGCATCTCTGGAGAGAAGGAATATAGTAGGTGATGTTTTGGTTTGAGGTCTTTCTTCAGACCTGCATCTGCAGTTCCTTCCTACATAGTAAGCCTGCAAATATTCTTACTTCATTGTGGAGTTGGATAGAGAAAAAATAGCCACAATTACTTCTGAGATCCAATCACTTATTTGGTCAACTCTGATGCTAACTGCTAGCTTTCGTTAGATTTCACCAACAATGGAAATGAGGATAGACACAAAATGATGGAGTAATCATAGGTTCAGGCAGCATCGCTGGAGAAAAAGAATAGGTAATGTTTTCGATCCAAGGTCAAACATCAAGGATGTTTTGTTCTCCCTGTTCAGGCAGGGTTGCTGTACCATGATTTCCCTGGAGTGCTTAAGATTGCATATATTCTGATCACTATTTACATCAAACGTAAAAAGAGAATAAAGCGATTAAAGGAAGTAAATGGAGTCTTGCTTAGTAAGGGTGCCAATAGTTATGGGGAGAAGGCAGGAGAATGGGTTTGAGAGGGGAAAATGATTGAATGGCAGAGAAGACTCGATGGGCCCAATGGCCAAATTTTGCTCCTATGTCTTATGGTTTAAAGGTTGAAAACAGTTTTAATGTGAGTTCGCTATATACTTGTCACAACTAAATAGCATGCACAAGAAACGTACATTAGAGTAGCTATAAACAAAATTGGCAACCATGATCCCAAATATAGTGTGGGGTTTTTTATCTGGGGGAGATTAACAATGATTAAGCCTTCAGGTCAGTAGACAAAAAGGTTAAAGGATCACCTTTTCACAATACTTAAAATAATTAAAGGTTATGTAGGAATATTACTTTCCACTAAATAGTAATAACAATAAATATAAAACATCTTAGAAAATTATTACTAGAATATAATAAAGTATGCCCAGAAATGGAATGGAGAATTCAAATTAGATGATACATAGGCATACTTAGGTGAAATATTTCAGTGGTTGAGTGATTCAAAATGTACTTTTTCATGTTAGAGCTTTGCTTATATTCTAAGTTTTATGTTACAGAACTGTGTCCTGTCTGCCACAAATATCCATATAATACTCATGATCAGGGAAACAATAGAAGTAGCAGAACATATAAATATTCGGCATCTGCCTACTATTTTAGCAAGGGTGTTAAAATGATTGGGTTAACACATGCATTGAAATGGAGGTCATAGGAAAGGCGGATGGTGTAATTTCTGGCCTCGGTTGTTTGTTGCCAACCCTTTTGTTTGTGTGAATTTGCTGCATCACTGCCAAACTGTTTGCCCTTGTTCGCCAAACAAAGTTCAGGGAGCTTTCAGCTGATTGATATGGAAATTTACTGGTTACATGTATATTCCGCCTGCTTTTGTAGCCGCACATTATCAAACTTCACTGGTGACACACCAGGTTGCTATAAAATAGATCAAGAGTCAAGAGTGTTTTATTGTCATATGTCCCAGTTAGAACAATGAAATTCTTATGGGCCTGTCCCACTTACGCAATTTTGTAGGTGACTACAGGAGAATATGAGGTCGTCACAAGGTCGTCGAAGGGTGCCGGGGTGTGGCCTTCATGGTAGTGAGTAGATTCTCATAACTATTCATTCTGGTCGCCGCTAATTTTGCAACATGTTGAAGGTGCAGTGGTAGTGGGTCGCCAGGAGGTCAAAGGTTGTCGTAGGTTCTCGTAGGTTTTCGCGGTGATGACCGGTGAATTTCATTGGCTCATTGAGAAAAAAACGTAAACAGTAGTTTTCAGAACCAAGGATAACCGATTGGCAATGTTAACGTCCGTCGAGCTTCACAGCCGTGTATCTCGGGTTTCTTAAAAATTGTCTCCACTCCTTCTCCCCACCCCATCTCCCCCTTCTTTCCCCTTCTCCCCCGTCTCTCCCCCCCTCCCCTCCTTCCCCCCACTCTCCCCACCCCTTTAAAGGACTTAAGTGACCCTTCCCGTACACTGTGCTTTCACCGTCTTAATTACAGCGCCAATCTTCCTGTTCATTGTGGTGAGTGTCTGTATCACAATTGCTTAGCACCATGAATTTCACTCAGACAGTGCTCCCTCCACTTGCCCTGACCCCCACGTGCATTACTGGCTGAGGAAGGAAGCAATGTGTGTATGTGTGTGTGTGTGTGTGTTCCACTCTGACAGCCACCGTCCAGTCGCCGTTCCAGTTGGCGTTTTTTCAGCGACCTGCCACAACTTGACAGTCGCCGGCAGTAGCCTGAAAAATCGCCTAAGTGGGACAGGCCCAATACGTGCTGTTGCACAACAGAATATGCAAACATAGTATGATATGACAAACGAGAGAGAGAGAAAAGAAATGCTCAGTGTGTACATATACACATCCATACCTACATATATATATATACACGCCTACTCAAAAACAAACAAAACAGTGCAACAATAATAATAATAGTCTACTGTAGTTCAGAGCCTATATGAGGTTGTAGTGTTTGATAGACTGATGGCTGTAGAGAAGAAACTGTTCCTGAACCTTGGTGTTACAGTTTTCAGGCTCCTGTACCTTCTTCCCGATGGCAGTAATGAAATGAGTGTGAGGCCAGGATGGTGTGGGTCCTTGATGATGTTGGCAGCCTTTTTGAGGCAGCGACTCCGATGAATTCCTTCGATGGTGGGAAGGTCAGAGCCGGTGATGGACTAGGCAGTGGTCACAACATTTTGCAGTCTTTTCCGCTTCCCGACATTCAAGTTGCCAAACCAGACAATGATGCAACCAGTCAATATGCTCTCTACTGTGCACCTGTAGAAGTTCAAGAGAATTATCTTTGCATACCGAATCCCCGTAATCTTCTCAGGAAGTAGAGGTGCTGATGTGCTTTATTTACAATTGCATCAGTGTGCTGGGTCCAGGAAAATATCTTGGAAATATGCATGTCCCGGAATATGAAGTTTTGGACTCTCTCCACCATCGCCCTGTTGATATAAACAGGATTGTGGGTTCTCATCCTTCCTCTTCCAAAGTCCACAATAATTTCCTTGGTTTTACTGATATTGAGAGCCAGATTGTTGTGTTGGCTCTATTTGGTCAATTGGTCGATCTCACTTCCATACTCTGACTCAGAGGAACAAGAGGAATCGAATATAGGAGCAAAGAGGTCCTTCTGCAGTTGTACAGAGCCCTAGTGAGACCACACCTGGAGTATTGTGTGCAGATTTGGTCCCCTAATTTGAGGAAGAACATTCCTACTATTAAGGGAGTGCAGCGTAGGTTTACAAGGTTAATTCCCGGGATGGCGGGACTGTCATATGCTGAGAGAATGGAACAGCTTGGCTTGTACACTCTGGAGTTTAGAAAGATGAGAGGGCATCTCATTGAAACATATAAGATTGTTAAGGGCTTGGACATGCTAGAGGCAGGAAACATGTTCCCGATGTTGGGAGAGTCCAGAACCAGGGGCCACAGTTTAAGAATAAGGAGTAAGCCATTTAGAACGGAGAAGAGAGAGCTAGATAGGGCTCTTAAAAATAGCAGAGTCAGAGGATATGGGGAGAAGGCATGAATGGGCTGAATGGCCTCCTCCTGCACCTATTGTCTATTGTCAATTGACCATTGATCACACATTCACACCAGTTCTACGCTAGTCCACTTTTGAATCCATTCGCGGTAATCTATCTATCTATCTATCTATCTATCTATCTATCTATCTATCTATCTATCTATCTATCTATCTATCTATCTATCTATCTATCTATCTATCTATCTATCTATCTATCTATCTATCTATCTATCTATCTATCTATCTATCTATCTATCTATCTATCTATCTATCTATCTATCTTACTAAAACTCTCTTCTTGACCACTTCCTGTCTGCTTTGTAATTACATTTGCGAAAAAATGATCCCCCAGAGCGTTACAATTTTTCACCTTACCATTCTCCTCTGCTGCATACCCCACACCCCCCTCCCCCACACCCCCTCCTCCACACCTCCCTCCCCCACCCCCTCCCCCACCCCTCCCCACACCCTCCCACACCACCCCCTTCCCCCCCTCCCACACACTCCCCTCCCCACACCTCCCCCTCCCCACAGCCCCCTCCCCACATTCCTCTGTTGATGTGATCATTCTCACATGGGAGGCCTCGTCCCCCAATGCAATATTCCACCTCTCCACCAATTCCAATATTCCACCACTCACGCATAGCCCCCAACTGTGCAGGCTTGAGTGATGGGTTTCTGTGGTGATGCCCCTGATCCCCCCTCCTCCCCTCACCCCCCCCCATTCCGCACCTTTCCCTTCCCCCCTCCACACACTCACTCCATCCCCCTCCAAACCCCCGCCCATCCACTCTTAGCGGCTCTCCAGCGGCAACCACGCTCCATCACACACACGCACACACCCTCCAACACACCAACACCCACCCTCCATCACACACACACCATCTATCTCACACCAACACACACACCTTCCATCTCACACACCCTCCATCACACACACACACACACACACACCCCATCTCACACACACACCATCAAACACACACACACCCTCTATCTCACTCACACCCTCCATCACACACACACACCCTTCATCACACACACACACACCCTCCATCTCTCTCTCACACACACACACATACCCTCCATCTCCCACACACACACCCTCCATCTCACACACACATACCCTCCATCTCTCTCACACACACACCCTCCATCACTCACACACACACACACCCTCCATCTCTCACTCACCATCACACACACACACACACACACCCTCCATCTCTCTCACACACACACATACACCCTCCATCTCACCACCACACCACCCACACCCTCCATTACACACACACACACTTCGGGACATATGACAGTAAAACTCTCTTGACTATACTCACGCCCAATGTCGGGACTGAGCATGGTCTTGGACTCAGGCCCGACTTCTGGACTCAGGTCCGACCTCTGGAGTGAGCGCAACCTCTGGACTGTGCGTGACATCTGAACTGAGCATGACCTCTGGACTGAGCGTGACGTCCGGACTGAGCACGACCTCTGGACTGAGTGCGATTTCCAGACTCAGCCATGGCTTGTCGACTCACAGTTCACTCACTAATGGTTTGTAGAATCACAGTTCACTCAGCACGGCTTGTAGACTCACAGTTCAGTCACTCACAGCTTGTAGACTCACAGTTCAGTCACTCACAGCTTGTAGACTCACAATTCACTCACTCGCGGCTGGTGGACTCATAGTTCTCTCACTTACGGCCGGTGGACAGAGTTCAGTCACTCATGGCTGGTGGACGCACAGTTCACTCACACGGCTGATGGACTTACAGTTCACTCACTCACGGCTGGTGGACTCGCAGTTCACTCAATCACGGCCGGTGGACACAGCTCTTTCACTCATGGCTGGTGGACTCACAGTTCACTCACTGACGGCTGGTGGACTCATCCATCACACACACTCACCCTCCATCACACACACACACCCTCCATCACACACACGCACACACACACACACACACACACACACACACACACACACACACACACACACACACACACACACACACACACACACACACACACACATACACACACCCACCCTCCATCACACACACGCACACACAAATATCCATCTCACACACCCTCCATCACACAAACAATCACACCCTTCATCTCACACACCCACACACACTTCATCTCACACACACACACACCCTTCATCTCACACACACAAACACACACACACTCACACACACAATCACACCCACACACATACTCCATCTCACACACACACTCCCTCCATCTCACACATACCCTCCATCACGCACACATACCCTCCATCTCTCTCACACACACACACACCCTCCATCACTCACACAGACACACACCCTCCATCTCTCACACTGTCACACACACACCCTCCATCACACACACACATCCGGGACATATGACAGTAAAACTCTCTGGACTATACTCACGCCCGATGTCTGGACTGAGCATGGTCTTGGACTCGACTTCTGGACTCAGGTCCAACCTCTTGGACTGAGCGTGACCTCTGGACTGAGCGCGACCTCTGGACTGAGCGAGACTTCCAGACTGAGCATGACCTCTGGTCTGAGACCACATCCGGTCTCAGCCACGGCTTGTCGAATCACAGTTCACTCACTAATGGCTTGGAGACTCACGGTTCACTCAGCACGGCTGGTGGACTCACAGTTCTGGGCTCAATTCTCACGCATGGCTTCCGAGTTGACTGACTCATGCCCGGCCTCCAGGGCTTTATTCTCCTCGCCCCCGGAAGGAGCATTGCCTCCATGGTGACTCACAGGCGAGAAGACCAATCTGCTGATCTCACGATTTTTTAAACCTTCATAACTTTTCTGATATTTCATCGATCGGAACAAAACCTGATAGCTTGGAGCAGATGAGAACGGCGAGTAAGGTGGCGAAAAAATCCTAGCGATATAGGATAGAGTTTTTGTGAAACTTTAATTACAACGCAGACCGGAAGTGGTCAAGATGAGGGATTTAGTAATAGTATAGAAGATGGGCCAAACATGGGCAGGTGTGACTACTATAGATGGGACATGTTGGTCTGTGTGGGCAAGCTGGGCTGAAGGGCTTATTTCCATACTGCATGACTCTACGACTCTGATTGGTGCAAACAGAGGAATTTCTTTATGGATGTTAATCTTCAAGACCTGTTTACTTGTGCATAACACCTTAGGTTTCATGCAGTGGCACCTCCTCACAAACAGACTGTTGTCCCACCAAGTTCACCTCCTTTCTGCATCTCTCCTGCACAGAGGAATTTCCAGGATTTACTTAGTAGTAAGCCAGCGAGATGCAGAGATGCAAAGTCATGCTGAAATATAGTAGTATGTAAAGATGAGAGTTTTATATTTGAGACACTGTAAGGCAGATAGCCAGTGCTGGTTAGTGAAGTGAGGACCAACGGTAAACAAGCCACTGTAAGAAAGGAAACATGCAAGAGTGCCTTCAGTTGGTGGTGATTTCAGAAGATAAGATTATGTGAGACTGATAAGGAGAAGATTGGACTGGTCAAGGCTGAAGGGTACAAGGAAGTTTCTTTTACGAGTACAGATGATGTGAGGAAGAGACAAAATCGATGACAGAAGAGGCAGTAAATGGATTTGGATTGATAGTTACAGTTCAAAGTTCAATTCAGGGTCAAATATGAACCATGCTCCTAGCAGCCTGGTTCAATCTGAAATACTACTAAGGAATATTTTAGTTTGAGATGGAGGCACGAGAGACTGCAGACACTGGAATGTTGAGCAAAACACTAAGTGCTGGAGCAACTCAGTGGGTCAGGCAACACCTGTGGAGATACAACAGATAGTCCTCCGCCAGTTTCGCCACCTCCAACGTGACCCCTCCACTCGCCACATCTTCCCATCTCCGCCCCTATCTGCCTTCCGCAAAGACCGCTCCCTCCGCAACTCCCTCGTCAATTCTTCCCTTCCCTCCTGCTCCACTCCTTCCCCGGGCACTTTCCCTTGCAACCGCAAGAGATGCTACACTTGTTCCTTCACCTCCCCCATCCACTCCTTTCAGGGACCCAAGCAGTCATTCCAAGTCCGACAGAGGTTCACCTGCACCTCCTCCAACCTCGTCTACTGCATCCGTTGCTCCAGATGCCAGCTAATCTACATCGGTGAGACCAAGCGGAGGCTAGGCGATCGTTTCGCCGAACACCTCCGCTCGGTCCGCAATAACCAACCCGACCTCCCGGTGGCTCAGCACTTCAACTCCCCCTCCCACTCCGTATCCGACCTCTCGGTCCTGGGCCTCCTCCATGGCCAGAGTGAACAACACCGCAAGTTTGAGGAACAACATCTCATATTCCGCTTGGGGAGTCTGCATCCTCTGGGCTTAAACATTGAATTTTCTCAATTCTGTTAACCCAGACTGCTCCTTTCCCCCCACCCCCCCACCTCTCCCTCAGCCCTCGGGCCCTGACATTCCTTCTCCATCTCCCCCCCCCCCCCCCCCAAGTCGCACTAGCTTCTCATTTTCACACCAGAAACATCTTACAATGGCCTGCTTTCCTTATCACCAATACCTTTTTGCATATCTTTCACTCATTGTTCTTGCTTTATCTCTCCATATCACTGTTTATATCTCTCGTTTCCCTGATCCCTGACCAGTCTGAAGAAGGGTCTCGACCCGGAACGTCGCCTATCTCCTTCACTCCTTAGATGCTGCTGCACCCGCTGAGTTTCTCCAGCTTTTTGTGTAACCTGTGGAGAGAAAATGGATGGACAAGTTTTGGACCTGACCTAAAACATTGTCTGTCCATTTACATCCACAGATGCTGCCTTACTCGCTGAGTTCCTCTAGCAAAATGTTTTTTGTCGCATATAGGATGATTTTGTTTTTAAGAGGGCTACTACACTTTTTCTGACGAATCTTTGATGTTGATAGTGCCAGAATTGAAAAGTGGGTTTATATGCTGAGACAACTGTGCAAGGTGAGCTTTAAGGCAAGCGTATAAATAAGCAGTGTGCATATTCTAAAGTGATGAGAGTTCCATCCGTAACATTCCCAACCCTTTTGTATAAATCCTACTTTCCTCAGTAGGAAAATGACCTCATTCTGTAAAGACAACATGCTCCCTGGAACAAAAAAAGACACAAAGTGCAGGTCAGGAAGCATCACTGGAAAACACGGATAGGTGATGTTTTGGGTTGAACGCTTAAGGGTCTGAGGAAGTGTCTGAGGAACCAAAACTTCGCTCTCCAGAGATGCTGCCAGACCTGCTGACTTACTCCAGGACTTGGTGTCTTTTTTTGAAAACCAGCATCTGCAGTTCCTTGTATCTATATATTAATGCTCCCTGTAGAATTTCATTCGCACTATGCTTTAACGTCAGCTTTTGAAGAGTATTCTACATTGGGATTCTACATCAAATTTTGTAAATGTTATTTCTTTTAAAGGGGAAATGGGTAAAATTTTGCCACAGGGTGACATTACTTTTAATTGTAAGAAAATATTTTTTTGAGGATTTAATATCTGTCGAGTTAAAAAAAAAATTTAAATTTGGAATTTAGAGATATAGAGCGGAAACAGGTCCTTTGGCACCAAATCGGCACTGACCAATGATCACTCCATACACTAACACATCCTACACATTAGGGACAATTTACAATTTTGCCTAAGCCAGTTAAACTACAATCCTGCAAATCTTTGGCGTGTGTGAGGAAACAAGAGCAGCCAGATAAAATCCACGTTGTCAAAAGGAGAACGTACAAACTCCATACAGACAGCATCTGTGGTTAAAATTGAACCCAGGTCTATGATGCTGTAAGGTAGCAGCTCTGTGCTACTGTGCCATTAATTGCGTGAGTTACATGAATATTTTTAAACAGCTTGCAAAATGTGCCTTAGATGCAAGCATTTAACTCAGAGTGTATCTGTGACATTGCAATTAGTGAAGAGGACAGTTTAAGGTTTAATGAATGTACTGAAATTTTGGAATTAACTGCTAGTAAGCTACAAAGCATTATCATTGTGTCAGCCTGCAAACCAACTACATTCTATGAGAGAGATCTTTCACTTCATCACTTGTTCTGTTTATTTATAAAAAACTAGAGAAAGGATTTAAATTTGAAACTCAGTGGAGCTAACACACACCTGTTGGAATCTTTACAACTCCAGGGAGGAGATTGTGTAAACGGTTATTCAATGCTAATCTTGTATTTGTCAGGATGGTAGGTTATAAATTAAAGGTGCGTAAATGCAACCTTATGAAACAATGACACCATTGAAGATTCTGTTGCAAATACATCCATGATGATGAATATCGAGCCTTGAAGAACAAAGTAAAGAGATGCTGAGATCTTCTCATTAACTACTCAAGAAAATGTGTTTTCTTTGATTAATTATGGTCAGCTCTTCAGGTTATGCAATTTTACAATTTTGTTCTCTTCAATACATTTTGCATTCAATTAGTGTTCTTGATTAAATACATAGGAGGTGGTGTAAAATTTTTACATAAGGGGTAATGGGTAAATTGAACCAACGATGCAGTTAGAAGTTTGCTTGCTAGGTTTTAGTTTCTGTTCAAATAAAACTTGCACATAATCACTAACCTTGCCAGCAACACACACATCCTGTAGAGCAAATTACAAAAACATCTTCTCTGACAGGTAGCATAATGGAAGATAATAATGTTCTTTATTTTATTTATTCTTTGATGCTGTTAAAGGTAAATTCATTGGGATGATCAGTAGGGAACTTATTTTAAAAGGTTGTGATGGGCAGGATTAATCTGCAGTTGTAGAGGCAGGCAAGGATAATCAGCAGGAAGGAACTGCGGATGTTGGTTTACACTGAAGATAGACACAAAATGCTAGACAGGCAGCTTCTTTGGAGAGAAGGAATGGGTGATTTTTTGGGTTGAGATCTTGTTTCAGAAATCTCTTCTAGGCTCCTTGGGAATATTTATGGTTGCAAAGTACAAAACTAACTAGAGACCTCAATAAATCCAATTTTTATTTGGATACTGCTCAACTCTGTGAATACGTCTAGAATAAGTGTAAAAAGGTCAGTTTCCTTCTTTTTTGACTACTTAATTGTGGAATCATCCCATGAAATTCAGACCCTATCTTATTTTGTTGTGACAAAAATCTTAATCCACACTTCTGGAAGGAACCAATGCACATCACATCTTGCTTCAATGCAAACTGAAACCACAAGCAGAATTTGTGAAAATTAACAAAATTTATATTTTTGATCAAATAAAAAGGAACAAGATAAGAAAAGACAGTTTTAAGTCACAGAGAATAACACAATGGATGCATAAGATGAAGAGAATATAAGTGTGTCTGTGAAGCCAGGAAAAATGGGTTATTGGTGCCTGTCCCGCTGAATTACTCCAGCATTTTATGTCTATCTTCCTTATAAGAAGATGTTTTTGTTTGGCCTTGATGTGCCAGTGCAGGATGTCACTGACAGCTAGGTGAGTCCGGGAGTCAGTTGAGTTCATCATCCCACTCCCACGTTGGCCTATCTGACTCTGAGATGGAGAGTTAATGTGTTTCTCATTTTGACCTTTCTGTAGGTGGTCTCCTCTATTGTTACTGTGTGGCATATGCAAGCTTGAGGAACACCACCTAATTTTCTGTCTGGGCATGTTGTAGTTTTTCTTCATTAGTACAACCTGACCTGCTGGATATGACCCATAGCCCTGCTACTGGCAACACGTAAGACATATAAAGAAGCATATTAACCATCTAACTGCATCCATTAACTCATTAGACCTGGCCTCACCCTATCACAGATATTCCTATTATGCATGCCATTTACCCCACCAACCTCTATACAATTTAATACAAATTCTATCATCTCACTTTCCCAGTTCTCCTGAAAATTCTCTGACCCGAAAAGTTAACTATGTTTGTTTTTCCACAGATGCTGCCTAACCTGCTGAATGCTGCTATTAATTTTGCTGCCAACATAATTAGCTCGAGGTGAATTATGTATTGAACTTCCTCAGTATTATGTGTCATAAATAAGGAGAAAGCACAATTCCAATTTGGCTCATTATGGCTGTGGCACATTGTGTTTATCTGGCCCATCTACGTTCTGCATCCTATTTCCCTTCTCATTGTGCACTACCTGTTGTGTTCATGTATGGTTTGATTCTACTCAGGCATGATATGATTTGATTAGCACATAGAACAAAGTGTTTTACTGTATCTCAGTACATGTAACAATAATAAACCGATACCAATGCCAATTCATTCTGATGTTCAGTGTTGCTTTATAGAAATAATGAAATATAACAAGCGCAAGCTCTAATTCTACCTCAGCAATTGCATTTGAGAAGAAAGAAATATGGTCAGACCTCCAATGCCCCGGTGAAAGAAGGAAATGTAAACGTTAACTATTTTAGGCAATTAAAGACCGTATGGTGGATAAAATGAACTGCCTTCAGCTTACATGGGGGTTAGTCCTTTTTTTACTGAGAGATTAAAGGACAATATACTGATTTGAATGGTTTTGCCTGAAAAAAAACTTGGAAGGAAAACAAGCAATTCTACTTTCATAAGAACATGTAAAGCCATTCAGTCTTAATTTTGGATCTGAATTTAATAAACGGTTTTATGTAGGCGAGCAGAGACTCAGAAGTCATTTAACATTTATGGAGGTGTAAAATATTTTCTATTCATTTGTTACCATTCATTTTTGTACAACTGTCAGGATCAATAACAACACCAGCAAATTTCAAAGGAGATCTGTGCTTCAACAAGGATTTGCTCACTATGGATTCAGAGGTGTAGTTGAGGCTTGCAGTAGATCAGCCATGATCACGTTGAATGGCGTGGCAGTCTTGGAGGAGCTGTTGGCCTGTAGCTGTGCCTGTTCCATACTGCCCCATACTGCAGTAGGCAGTAGGCAGGGCAAGGATTGCATGTCACTTTGATTCTCGTTACCTCTGGTTACATCCCTACCTATAGGTGCCAATATTTGTAACATTTTACTGTGTACCATCTGCTGCTACTTCAGGACAGCAAATGGGATTCACACTTCAAGGAGAGAGAACCACCACATTTCATTCCTTGGCTAGAGATCAGTAATTGGAGAGAACGCATGTTTTTTTGCCAAGATTGCTGGCTTCCTCTTGGCCCATTGCCTTCATTCTCAATGCTTTATTGTTGCTCATGCCAACTCTTCCTATGACTGGAAATAGGAAAATCCCAATCCCACAAAATCCAGTTTATATCTGATATTTGGCAGTCATGCATACGGGTCAATACACAATATCCTGAGGTATTAAAAGCAAGACATTTTAGCGACACAAAAAGGACTAACTACAAATGAAATAACTCATGACTGGGCATGCTCACAGCATGCATAGACATGCCAGTACACAAAATATGAGGGAACAGATCACTAGCATGTGGACACAATGCTTCTGGTTCCTGCCGCATGCAATATTGGCCCACGCTAAATCATTCAGGCAATGAACAGTGAGATAAGTTGTGGCTTGACATTGCGGTGATGGAAATACAGCAGGCAGTGCCAAGCTGGTTTGCTACTTGGCCTTCTTATAGAGTCATAGAGTCATAAGGTGTGGAAACAGGCCCTTCGGCCCAACTTGCCCACACTGACTAATATGTCTTATCTACACTAGTCCCACCTGCCTGAGTCTGGCCCATATCTCTCTAAACTTGTCCTATCCATGTACCTGTGGCATCAGCCTAAACACGGGCCACTTATGCTCGAACCCTCATCGGGAGATACGAGGGCGGGCACGTGACGTCATGGGCTAGAGGGAGTGTCCTGGTACTTAAGGTCTCTTACCTCGAGACTGAGAGAGGTCAACAGGTAGCTGAGCCCGAGAGTACAACCTCGCTCAGCTGAAGCAACACAGTAATATGGTTAGCGCACCCACCTAATGTGTCACTACTGAAGAAACAACACTTTGAACCTACCTGACATCTCACCTTTATTAACCACGTATGGTGCCGCTACATACCTGTGCAAACGTTTCTTAAATGTTGCGTTACTACCTGCCTCAACTACCACCTCCGGCGGCTCTTTCTACACACCCGCAACCCGCTGTGTGACAAAGTGACCCCTCAGGTTCCTATTAAATCTTTTCCCCCTCATCCTTTGGTTCTTGATTTCCAATGTCTGGGCAAGAGACTCTCTACATCTACCCGATATTAATCTCGTGATTTTGTACGCATTTATAAGATCAGCCCTCATCCTCCTGCGCTCCGAGGGATAGAGTCCTAGCATAGCTCAGGCCCTTGAGTCCTGGAAACATCATCATAAATCTTATTTACGCCCTTTCCAGCTTGACGACATATTTTCTATTACATGGTGCCCAGAACTGAAAACAATACTCTAAATGCGGCCTCACCAATGTCTTATATAACTGCAACATGACCTCCCGACTTCTATACTCAACCTCTTGGTGAGCATGGGTAAACCATACATTACAAATACAATGCTGATCTTTGTAAAACATGTTTAGGATCTTGAAACAGCAAAAATGAACTATATCAAGTACATAGCTGGCTAGTCAATAGTTTTACTGTGTTTGTGCTTTCATTTCTTCTTTAGCTAATAAATATGACAAGGTAGTTTTTCTGACATTAATCCATGAATTGTATTCCTGATTAAAAGTGCTAGAAAAAAAATCAATTTTACTTCGGAGTCACGTGAGTGACTACGCGAAGAGCCCGCCAGCCCGCATTCGCATCATTATCGTCTAACGCATGGCGCACGACTGACTGGCAGGCGCACTGCTCCTCCAGCGATAAGTTTAAAAGGCCCTACAGGTAAGTGCACTTATTCTGAGGTGGTTTTTTGTTCTGAAATTTTGACTACAGGGTGGCGAATTTCCAATCTTTATTGAAAAGTCCAGGGCGAAGTCTAAACGGGCCGCGGGGAAACCGAATACGGAGGACCGTGAGGGTGCAGGTAAACGGCGGCCGTTGATTTCGCCACCCAAGTCGCTGACAGTGCAGTCAGCGGCTTCCGACTTAGTGACTGTTGAGAGCACTATGGTTCCCCAGAAAGGGGGCAAAGCCAAGAGAAAGTCGGATAGGCCTGTGGACATGGACGAGTCAGGCCAGGAGGGTTCCCCTCCTACAATGGATAGCGTCCTCGGACGTTTATCCCAGATTGAGCACCTGATGGAAAGGATGCTCCATCACGATATGTTCCAACGAATGGAGTTATATCAGCGCGGGTTACCTCGGGGGCCCCCCAGCGGCACCTGGTTCAGGGCTGCACAATGTCTCCCCCTCTGAGGAGGGGAGCGTACGGAGTCAGTACTGGGTTGACTCCGAATTCAGTGGTATGGCTGAGGAGCATACCAGTATGCATGGGGTGCACGAAGCACAGGATTTGCTTGCCATGGCTTCTAAATATGCGATACCCTCGCAAACAGGGGAGCCGCTACAGGAGGAACTTGTTGCAAGCATCAACTATCTCACCTCCCACCATTGCAGGAACAGGTAATGATAGATACATCTTCCAAATATAATGCACCTGGGAACTATGCTTCGCTGTGTGTACCTTCCGTGAATAAACTCAATTTGGGGATATACTGGAGGGGGCATCAATGCCCAAGAAGTAAAGCTCCAGAGAATCCTCAAATTATTGGCCTCGGGCATAACGGCGTTTGCCAGGTCCGTGGATGGGGGTCCATTGTCGGATGTACAACAGGATGCCCTGGAACTAATGTGCAATGCACATTTTGAAATTAATTGCTTTCGCAAAAGTGCCATCCAACCTGCCCTGAACCCCAAATTTGCGGGGTTGTGCAGAGCCAGCAACAATCAGCCGCCGAATCTCCTCTTCTGAGAAAACCTGTCAAAACAGGTCAAAGACCTCGATGAAGAAGCGAAAGCTGTCAGGCTGATAAATGCGCCGTCGACCAGCAAAGCTTCCCAATTCCGGCGGCAGCACCCCTACGCATCCACCAGCAGAAAGTTGTTTCCTGAAGCTGGTGAAAGCTCGAAGACTGTATATTCTGGGCAGAAGTCCTTTTTAGGCCAAGGCCCATGCCGCCCCTCTTGGAAGATGAGGCATCTGCACACTCCAGCACCCCTACCCCCCAAACAGGGGCGGAAATAAAAACCACAAAACCACCGGTAACCATGGAGCAAGGTGGGTCGGGTTCCTTCTGGAACATGGGGTGTGTGGACCGTTTACAAGTTGGTGGAAGATTAAACTTGTTTTTGAATGAATGGAGTTGGATAACATCAGATCCGTTTATACTGCACAGTATACAGGGGTTCCAAATCGAGTTCCTTCCCAATTTATTGCCACCCACACAGCAAGCGCCAAACTGGAAATTTGTTCATTCACAGCAGGAAGGTTTGGATGTGCCAGCAGAAATTCAAAAGTCACATTCAAAAGGGGTAATTGAGAGGTCGAGTCATGAACCTCACAAATTTGTCTCTAATATGTCTCTAAAGGCCCACAGGAGCCGTTGGAAGAGGAGGAGGGGGAGGAGCGACACCCGACCGGTAAGGATAAAAATCCAGCGCGGGGCTTGTTTACCAAAATCCATAATATTCCATTCGGAGAAGTGGATTATTTTTGGGGTTTTTTTTGAGGAAGCCGCTGATTGGTGGGAAGGGGACTAGGGTACGCAGCTGATTGGCTATCAGATTCCAGGTGTTTGTAGTGTATTTTGTGTTGAGATTGTATCCTGTGTAAGGGGGAAGTATGAAGGCCAGGGCAGTGTACTGTAGCGAATGTCAGATGTGGGAGGTCAGGGAAGTTGATAACCCACCGGACGTCCACATCTGCGCCAGGGGCGTCGAGATGGGGTTCCTAAAGGACAGTATTAGGAATCTGGAGCAACAGCTCGAGGACCTCCGTCTGGTCAGGGAGAGTGAGGCGGTCATAGAGAGGATTTACATGGAGGTGGTCACTCACAGAAGACAAACAAGTGGGTCACTGTTAGGAAGGGCAAGGGGCAGAGGCAGGAACTGGAGAGTACCCCGGTGGCTGTACACCAGGAAAATAGGTACTCATGTTTGAGTTCGATTGGAGCGGACAGCCTTCCTCGGGGCAGCAACAGCGGCCGGGTCTCCGGCACAGAGAACGGCCCTGATGCTCAGAAGGGTAGCAAAAAGAGGAGGGCAATTGTAATAGGGGACTCCATAGTTAGGGGGTCAGATTGGCGATTCTGTGGTCGGGAGACCCGGATGGTAGTTTGCCTCCCTGGTGCCAGGGTCTCGGATGTGTCGGAAAGTGTCGAAAAGATTCTGAAAAGGGAGGGAGAGGAGCCTGATGTTGTGGTACACATTGGTACCAATGACATAGGCAGAAAAAGAGAAGAGGCCCTGAAAGGAGAATTTAGGGAGTTGGGGGAAAAGTTAAGGAGAAGGACCAAAAGAGTAACAATTTCAGGATTACTGCCTGTGCAACGTGACAGTGAAAGTAGAAATGGAATGAGGTGGAGGATAAATGCGTGGCTGAGGGACTGGTGCAGTGGGCAGCGATTCAAATTTCTTGATCACTGGGACCTCTTTTGGGGAAGGCATGATCTGTATAAAAAGGACGGGTTGCACTTGAACCCGAGGGGAACCAATATCCTGGCGGGGAGATTTGCAAAGGAGATTTTAAACTAGAAAGGCTGGGGGGAGGGACTCGGGTAGAGGGGGCTACGGGACAGGGTGAGGGGCAAAAGGCAGAGAAGGAAAGCACTCGGACCCAAAATGTAGGCGTGAAAGAGGAAAAAGATAATAAACAGAGAATAAGGGATGGTGAGTTTCTAAAATGTGTATATTTTAATGCTAGGAGCATTGTAAGAAAGGTGGATGAACTTAGAGCCTGGATTGACACCTGGAAATATGATGTTGTGGCAATCAGTGAAACATGGTTGCGGGAGGGTTGTGATTGGAAACTAAATATTCCAGGATTTTGTTGCTTCAGGTGTGATAGAATTGGAGGGACCAGAGGTGGAGGGGTTGCATTGCTTGGCAGAGAAGATATTACAGCAGTGCTTTGGCAGGGTAGATTAGAGTGCTCCTCTAGGGAGGCTATTTGGGTGGAAATGAGAAGTGGGAACGTAGCAACACTTTTAGGGGTGTATTATAGACCGCCAAATGGGGAGCGAGAATTGGAAGAGCTAATATGTAAGGAGATAGCAGATATTAGTAGTAAGCACAAGGTAGTGATTGTGGGAGATTTCAATTTTCTAAAAATAGACTGGGAAACACATTCTGTAAATGGCCTGGATGGTTTGGAGTTTGTTAAATGTGTGCAGGATAGTTTTTTGCAGCAATACATAGAGGTATCAATCAGAGAACGGGCAGTGCTGGATGTCCTGTTAGGAAATGAGGCAGGTCAGGTGACGGAGGTATGCGTTGGTGAGCACTTCGGGACCAGTGATCACAATACAATTAGTTTCAATATAATTATGGAGAGAGTCAGAACTGGACCTAGGGTTGAGATTTTTGATTGGAGAAAGGCTAACTTTGAGGGAATGCATAATGATTTAAAAGGAGTGAATTGGGACATTTTGTTTTATGGGAAGGATGTAGAAGAAAAATGGAGGACATTTAAAGGGGTAATTGTAAGAGTGCAGAATCTTTATGTCCCTGTTCGGTTGAAAGGAAATAGTAAAAATCGGAAAGAGCCATGGTTTTCAAGGGAAATTGGACACTTGGTTCGAAAAAAGAGAGATATCTTCAATAATTATAGGAGGCATGGAGTAAATGAGGTGCTAGATGAGTATAAGGAATGTAAAAAGAATCTTAAGAAAGAAATAAGAAAAACTAAAAGAAGATATGAGGTTGCTTTGGCAAGAAAGGTGAAAGTAAATCCAAAGGGTTTCTACAGCTATATTAATAGCAAAAGGATAACAAGGGATAAAATTGGACCATTAGAGAGCCAGAATGGACAGCTATCTGCAGAGCCAAAAGAGATGGGGGAGATATTGAACAATTTCTTTACTTCGGTATTCACCAAGGAGGAGCAAGAGGAGGAAGTACTGATACTTTTGAAAAATATAAAAGTGGATAAGTCTCCAGGTCCAGACAGGATATTCCCTAACACATTGAGGGAAGTTAGTGTAGAAATAGCAGGGGCTATGAGAGAAATATTTCAGATGTCATTAGAAACGGGAATAGTGCCGGAGGATTGGCGTACTGCGCATGTTGTTCCATTGTTTAAAAGGGTTCAAAGAATAAACCTAGCAATTATAGACCTGTTAGTTTGACGTCAGTGGTGGGCAAATTAATGGAAAGGATACTTAGAGATAATATATATAAGCATCTGGATAAACAGGGTCTGATCAAGAACAGTCAACATGGATTTGTGCCTGGAAGGTCATGTTTGACAAACCTTCTTGAATTTTTTGAAGAGGTTACTAGGGAAATTGATGAGGGTAAAGCAGTGGATGTTGTCTATATGGATTTCAGTAAGGCCTTTGACAAGGTTCCCCATGGAAGGTTGGTTAAGAAGGTTCAATCTTTGGGTGTTAATGGTGGAGTAGCAAGATGGACTCAACAGTGGCTGAATGGGAGATGCCAGAGAGTAATGGTGCATGGCTGTTTGTCAGGTTGGAAGCCGGTGACCAGTGGGGTGCCTCAGGGATCTGTGTTGGGTCCACTGTTGTTTGTCATGTACATCAATGATCTAGATGATGGGGTGGAAAATTGGATAAGTAAGTATGCAGGTGATACTAAGATAGGGGGTGCTGTGGATAATGAAATAGATTTTCAAAGTCTACAGAGAGATTTGGGCCATTTGGATGAGTGGGCTGAAAGATGGCAGATGGAGTTTAATGCTGATAAGTGTGAGGTGCTACTTCTTGGCAGGACAAATCAAAATAGGACGTACATGGTAAATGGTAGGGAATTGAGGAATGCTGTGGAACAGAGGGATCTAGGAATAACTGTGCATAGTTCCCTGAAGGTGGAATCGCATGTAGATAGGGTGGTAAAGAAAGCTTTTGGTGTGCTAGCCTTTATAAATCAGAGCATTGAATATAGGAGTAGGGAAGTAATGTTAAAATTGTACAAGGCATTGGTAAGACCAATTCTGGAGTATGGTGTACAATTTTGGTCGCCTAATTATAGGGAGGATGTCAACAAAATAGAGAGAGTACAGAGGAGATTTACTAGAATGTTGCCTGGGTTCCAGCAACTAAGTTACAGAGAAAGGTTGAACAAGTTAGGTCTTTATTCTTTGGAGCACAGAAGGTTAAGGGGGGACTTGATTGAGGTCTTTAAAATTATGAAAGGGATAGACAGAGTTGATGAGAATTAAGGGACAGAAGTTTAGGGGTAACATGAGGGGGAACTTCTTTACTCAGAGAGTGGTGGCTGTGTGGAATGATCTTCCTGCAGAAGTGGTGGAGGCAGGATCGATTTTAACATTTAAAAGTAAAGTGGATAGGTATATCGATGGGAAGGGAATGGAGGGGTATGGTCTGAGTGCAGGTAGATGGAACTAGGGGAAAATAAATGGTCGGCACGGACTGGAAGGGCCGAGAAGGCCTGTTTATGTGCTGTAATTGTTATATGGTTATATGGTTAATATATTTACAAGACAAAAGAAAGATGGAGGATGCTGTATCATCCTTGATTTGACTCAACTTAACGCTTTTGTGCAGTATAGACATTTTAAAGTGGAAACCTTCGTTACTGCCAAACAACTGATTTCCAAAGGATGCTTTATGGCATGCATCGATGTCAAAGATGCATACTATTCGGTACCCATTCACAGGGATCACCAGAGGTATTTGAACTTTAACTGGATGGGGCAACTTTGGCAGTTTAGAGCATTGCCTAACGGGTTAACATCAGCCCCCAGATTATTTACCAAATTAGTAAAACCGGCACTTGTGCTTCTCAGAGCTCAAAAATATATTGTCATGGCATACCTGGATGATATCCTAATTATAGGAAAAACTCTGAAGTCAGCTAAATTTGCTGTTTCAGCCACTAAACTCTTATTTGAGAGATTGGGTTTTCCCATCCATCCAGATAAATCTAAGTTGATACCATCCACAGTTATTGATTATTCAGGGTTTACTATTAACTCTGTTCACATGTCTATGACTCTGCCCTGGGACAAGAGATTAGAATTAATAGAAGCCTGTAACAACCTTGTTGTTGTTGTTTAGCAACCGTCTATTCGACAGGTGGCCATGGTAATTGGCAAATTAGTGGGTGCATTTCCAGCCACACAGTTTGGGCCTTTGCATTATTAGAATTTACAATGTGCAAAGGAGCAAGCACTCAAAAATCATGCAGGTCATTTTAACAGACCTATCCGGCTACCAGCCGGTGCTATTTCTGAATTACAATGGTGGACAACCAATATTTGGCATTGCTTCAATACCATTTTAGTCAGCAAGCCTTCAGTTATATTACAAACTGATGCTAGCGCTCAAGGATGGGGAGCTACTAATACCATCTCTATTTGTGGTGGCAGATGGGATGTGCATGAGTCATCAGTTCTTCAGTCAGGTGGTAATAATTATCTAGAGATGTTGGGCACATTCTATGGGCTGAAGGCTTATTGTGCAAATATGCATCATCTGCATGTTCAACTTCAGATTGATAACACCACAGCGGTGGCCTATATTAATCACATGGGTGGAATCTAGTCAGTATCCTGAGATAATTTGGCTAACCTTATATGCCACTGGTGTATTGTACGAAACATTTGGATTTCAGCTACCTACCTGCCAGGCAGGCTCAATATAGTGGCGGACACCAGGTCACGGAAATTTAATGAAAATACCGAATGGATGTTGGAACATAAAGTGTTCACCGACATTGTTACTCAGTATGGAATGCTGGATATTGATTTATTCGCATCCAGGCTTAATCACCAATTGCCAAAGTATGTTGCATGGGAGCCAGACCCAGGGGCAGTGGCGATAGATGCATTCTCGCTACACTGGAGAGGAATGTTCTTCTATACATTACCTTCCTTTTGCCTCATCAGTCCAAAATATCCAACAAGACTCCGTGTCAGGCATTTTGGTAGTGCCTGACTGGCCTACACAGCCATGGTTCCCATTGATTCTGGGAATGATATCAGAGACTTTTATGGCCATTCCCAAATGCAGTAATCTGCTAGTTCATCCTGTAACAGGGGAGAGCCACCCATTACATGACCAAATAAATTTATTGATTTGCAGACTCTGAGGGGACCTTTCTTGGGGCTCGGACTGTTGGATCAAACTGTGGACATGGTCACTGCAGCTTGGAGAGATACCACCAAAGAGCAGTACATCTCCTATATTAAGAGATGGGAAACGTTCTGTTCGTAGTCCAACATATGACACGGCACGTGTGATGGATCTTCGAATTTCTGTCCAGTCTATTTTTTGATGAAAGATTGCATACAGTGCCATTAATTGCACCAGGAGTGCATTGTTGTCATACTTATTGCTGGGATCGGGACGCCACACTGTCGGGTCTCACCCGCTGATATGCAGGTTCATGAAGGGTATCTTCAACACCAATCCCCCCAGGTCAAGGTACTCGGAGATATGGGATGTGAACATTGTACTGACGCTGCTCCGGCGGTGGGCCCCAGCTACATCCCTGTCACTGGTCAAACTAACTTTATGCTCATGGTGCTGGTTTCGGCGCAACGGGTCCAGTCGTTGCATAAAATGTGACTGGACACAATGGTGACATCTGCCAATAAAATAACTTTTTATGTGCATGACTTAGTCAAACAGAGCAGACCAGGGGCGTCAAGTCTCAAATTGGAGTTCATGGCATACCCCGTGGACCGAACATTTTATAACAAACCCATTGCCAGGCCAGGGGTGTTTGCTAATTCAATTTTAAGTTTATTTTATAATTTACCCTGGATGTGAGGGGTCATTATTATTTCATATATACCATTTTGTTTAAATAAAGCATCAGCATACTTTAAATCTATGTCATGTCTGAATGCATTATGATTTCACTCCTCCTTGGTCAAATGATGCAATGTGTGACGCATGGACTCGTGTTCACAGCATGAAATCACAGAGCTTTGAAGTCTTCACGTGGTCACTCACGTGACTCCGAAGTAAAATAGTAAGATTAAATGAAAACTTACCAGTTTGAAGTTTGATCTTTATTTTATGAGGAGTTATGATGAGGGATTACGTGCCCTCCGCTCCCAACCCTCTCTCATAAAGGTCAGCTGGTAGTTCTAGTTTCTCAAATCTTCCTATATTCAGTTCAACAACTATTATCTGTGATTTCACACCACTGCTTTGAAGATTGACGTGCATGCGAGCTGGTGGGCTCTTCACGTAATCCCTCAGCGTAACGCCTCATAAAATAAAGATCAAACTTCAAGCTGGTAAGTTCTCATTTAATCTTACTATTAGTGAGTACTTACATTGGAAAAACTACAGTTATTTGTGATTTGTCGGGAATATATAGAATATGAATAAAAGAGACGGGCTTACTGGTTAAAAAAAAATCTGAAGATTAACGCAAACGTCCCAGAACAGAAAATTGTTAACAATCAAAAAACTACAGATGTTGGAAATTTGAAATAAAACAAAAAGTGTTAGAAACACTCAGGCAGCATCTCTGGAAAGTGAAAGTGTTAATGTTTAGGCTGAAGACAGTTCATCAGAATTGGCAAAGCTGATTGATTTTTCACACTTCCCACTTCTGATGAAGGGTCTTCAACCTGAAACTCTGTTTTTCCTTCTGCGGAAGCTACCTATGAGTTTCAGTAATTACTGATTTTGTAACAACAATATTTATCCATTATCAGAATTTTTATCCCTGATTCATGCACAAGGCCACAAAGCACGAACAGGCCAAGACTGCCCCACCATTCAATGTGATCATGGCTAATCTAGTCAAAAAGTCAAAGTCAAAAGAGTTTATTGTCATGTGTCCCTGACAGGACAATGAAAATCTTTCTTTGCATAGCACAACAGAACATAGAAGGCATTGACTACAATTTCATTTCGGAGTCACGTGCTTTCATCTTGCAGTCGACGGCTGGAGGTGGAGCGCGGCTCACCACCAGCCCTTCATAAGGAGCCGCTCAGGTAAGTGAAACTAACCTTGAGTTGGTTGGTTTCTGTTGTGAGTATTTTCTCTCAACAGGAACATGGAAGGAAAGAACAAGGGCCGTAGGACGTCCGCACGGAGTCGCCGGCTACCCGTCCCGGAGCCCTCATCAACGGCTACACCTGCGAGTCAGGCCGGGAAGAAGGCGAGGAAGTCGGGGAGCCCTGTCGCTACAGGACCCGACCCGCCGATACACCGGAGCTCCAGCGACGATTCCGCGGAGCAGGATTTCGGTGTGCCACTGGAGCAGGTTAACCCTGATTCCGTATCACTGTCGCCAACGGGCTCGTTGGTCGACCAGGGCAAACAGGGTTCACGTGCTGCTGCACAGCCCTTCTCCCTGAGCCCTCGGAGGAGAGGGAGGGATGGAGCCCGTAAACCTAGCCCTTCATGGGCAAAGGTATCACCTGCCGCTAGATTGCGGACTGGTGAATTGGCGGGACTCAAGTCCACTGGGAGACCTGTAAGGACCAGTGTCGTCTCACCAGCCACCAAGACCAGGAAGAGTAATTCGGGTGGAGTCCCGCCACGGTCACCGAGTCCCCCGGGGATGGGAGGACGGGACCGTACGCCATCTAGGCCCAGGTTTAGGGCAGTCGGCAAGCCCGCGCGGATGTCGGGTCACCACGCCGAGGCGTCGGGTGCCGACCACTCACCGCGTTTGCCCTTCGAGGCAGCGGGATCAAGCTCCGCCAAAAGGAGGCGTTTGAGCGGATCCGGGCGGGAATCGCTCAGCTTCGCTGCGGCGGCTGGTAGCGACAGCTTCCGGCACCGAGATTACCTCGACGAGGTACGGGCCGATGACCGGAGCCTCAGCAGTTCCGCAGAACATGAGGACTCCGACCGCCCAGGATCCAAGGGCGAAGGGCGTATTGACAGGATGGAGCGGATGTTGGAGCTTCTCCTGCAACAAAATCAGAGGCAGGAAACATCCAGCTCCTGAGGGCACAGGGAGATATCACCATCATCAGCAGGAAGCCTCAGACAGCCGGAGGATGAGGACATTTTGGGCCATGCACCAGCTACATCGGAGGCCCCTCAGGAGGAGCTCCTGGATGTCGCAACGAAGTTTGCATTGTCGGAGACGTCAGGACTACCCCTCAACCCCAAACTGGCTGCCACCGTGGACTTCCTGACAAACCATCAGCTCCAGGAGGAGGTCCTGTCGGAGGCCATAAATAGGCACAAAGCCTCAGCTAACTGCAACTCCCTCAACGTGCCCATTGTCAATACGCCGATCTGGGGCAAAATCAGCCCAGGGATCAGGACCCAGGAGATGAAGCTCCAGCGGATCCTGAAGCTGCTCACTGCTGGGATTACCGTGTTTGCGCGGTCGGTGGACGGGGAGGATCTGAGCATCGAGCAGGAGAATGCTCTGGCTCTACTGTGCACCACACAGTATGAGATAAACGCCTTCAGGAAGAGCGTCATCAAACCCACGTTCAACCCAAAATTTGCGGGGTTGTGCAAAGCACCTCCTACGCCGCCACCCAGACAGTTGTTCGGGGAAGACCTCCCGAAGAGGGTCAAGGAGCTGGATGACCACGCCAAAACGGTAGGACTCATGCGGTCATACATCTCCACCAGGCAGCCGGCCAGGAAAGTGCCATTTTTCAGGCCACGAGGCCCTGCCGTTAGACCAGCAAGGACCTACGCTCCAGCTCCGCCCCAATTTCAGCAGCCTCAACAACCTAGGCCTTTTTTAGGGCTAGGCCACCAGCGGCAACCATGGAAGATGCGGACGCCGCATCATCAGCCCAACCCAGCACCTCCACGTTCTGCCAAACATATCAGGGACCGCCGGTAACCATGGAGGTAAGGCGGTCTGGATTTCATGCATCTGCATGCTTAACTTCACATGTTGGTGGGAGACTACGGTTCTTTACGGAGGCATGGGGAAATATCACTTCTGATGAGTTTATTTTACAAAGTATTCAGGGCTATGCGATTGAATTCATCAATGGTAAAATCCCTCCATCCCAGCATATGCCAAATCGGAAATTTACACTGTCCAGCAACGAAACGGCAGTAGGCTATGTTGAAATCTTAAGGCTACAAGAAAAAGGCGTGATAGAAAGAACTATACATGAACCAATTGAATTTGTATCCAACATATTCACAAGAACCAAGAAGGATGGAGGATGTCGGGTTATTATTGATTTGACCCATCTGAATACCTTTGTAAAATATACCCATTTCAAAATGGACACGTTCGAAACAGTCAAGTCATTGATTTCTCATGGCTGCTTCATGGCATGCATTGATTTAAAAGATGAATACTATTCAGTATCCATTCAGAAACACCACAGGATGTTCTTAAAATTTACCTGGATGGATCAGCTCTGGCAATACAGGGCTTTGCCAAATGGGCTTACCACAGCCCCTAGATTATTTACTAAATTGCTCAAACCTATTCTGGCCACGCTAAGGAGACAAAATCACATGGTGATGGCCTATCTGGATGATATCCTTATCGTTGGAAACACCCTGGAATCAGCTGAACTGGCAGTTTCAGCCATTGTGGCAATTTTTCAGAAAATGGGGTTCATTATCCATCCAGATAAATCAAAGTTCTGCCCTTCACAGGTCATGGATTATCTGGGGTTCACGGTGGATTCCAATCGCATGAGGGCCACCATACCAACTAACAAAGTTGGGGATGTCACCCAAGTATGTAAGGATCTAGTCTGGGCCAGTATACCATCAATTAGACAAACTGCTAAGGTGATTGGCAAGATCGTAGCACTTTTTCCAGCTGCCCAATACGGACCTTTGCATTATCAAAATTTGCAGAGAGCCAAGATCTCAGCGTTAAAACTGAACGCTGGACATTTCGACAGACCAATGCAGCTGCCTCTAAAGGCTAAGATTGAGTTACAATGGTGGGTTGACAATATTTGTGACTCATTTAAACCCATCATTTTGCCCAATCCGATGGTATACTTACAAACAGACGCAAGCTCCCATGGCTGGGGAGCTACGGACAACTACTCTAGTTGTGGGGGCAGATGGGACACCCTTGAATCTACCCTGTTATTGTCACAAGGGATAAACTATTTGGAGATGCTTGGAGCATTTCACGGACTTCGAGCTTATTGTTCTAACCTTACTGACGCTCATGTCCGTCTCCAAATAGATAATACCACTGCGGTGGCATATTTAAACCATATGGGCAGTACCAGGTCAATTTCATGTGATGAATTGGTAAATACAATTTGGCTCTGGTGTATTCGACGGAATATTTGGATTTCAGCTACCTATTTACCAGGTGAGCTCAATACAGTGGTGGGCACCAGGACACGCAAATTTAATGACAACGTCGAGTGGATGTTGAATCCCCAAATCTTCGCTAAAGTTACAGCCAAATTTGGTATACCGGATAGCGACCTCTTTGCGTCATGGTTGAACCATCAGGTACCAACATACGTTTCGTGGGAACCAGATCCTGGGGCAATGGCGATGGATGTGTTCTCGCTGGACTGGGGGAAATGGTTCTTCTATGCATTTCCTCCATTTTGCCTCATCAGTCGGGTATTGCGGAAAATCCAGACGGATGCTGCTAAGGGCATTCTTATCATACCCAACTGGTCTACGCAGCCATGGTATCCGGTGGTCCTTGATATGATCAGTAAACCTTGGGTCCTCTTAGAGGGTTGCCCACAATTGGTAACAAACCCAGTGTCAGGGGAACCACATCCCTGTCACAATCATCTCAACGTATTGGCTTGCAGGTTCTGAACAGGCCATTGCTGCGGTATGGCCTATCATCTAGAACCATGGATACCATCGGAGCGTCATGCCGGGGGTCCACCAGGCGGCAATATATCACACACATCCGGAAATGGGAAACCTACTGCGGCCGCTCCCACATTGCATACGGCTCCGTAACAATCACCGACGTATTGGAATTCCTGGCGGGGTTGCACCATGACGAACACCTCAGCTACAGTGCCATCAACAGTGCCAGGAGTGCGCTGTCATTCTACCTCAATATCGAGGTAGGATCTAACAGGCTGGTGTCCAGACTCATGCGGGGAATATTCAATTCCAATCCGCCCAGACCGCGCTATAATATCACCTGGGATATTGGGAAGGTATTAACCCTGCTCAGGACGTGGTCGCCCATGGAGGGGCTTGAGCTGGACAAACTCACCCTGAAGCTGGTGATGTTACTGGCACTGACTTCAGCACAGAGGGTACAGACACTCCACAAGGTCAGGATCGACAGGATGATCTCTACCCCTGGGGAAGTAATCTTCTTCATAGACGAATTACTAAAGCAGCATAGACCTGGGTTCACAGGGCTGCAGCTGAAGTTCCCGGCATACCCCGCTGATGCAAGGCTATGTTTAGCCGCCTATATCCGTCACTATGTCAAAGTGACGAGAAAGCTGAGGGGAATGGAGAAATATTTGCTCATCACCCACAAGAAACTTCACCATAGAGTGACGGTCCAGACGATATCCAGGTGGCTCAGGATCGTTTTGGGTGAGTCAGGTATTGACACTAACGTCTTCAAACCCCATTCCACCAGGGCTGCATCAACGTCGGAGGCAAGGGTCATGGAGGTGCCCATGGACCATATTCTTGCCTCAGCAGGATGGGCGACCGAAGCCACCTTCCAGCAGTTCTACAATAAACCTGTTGCCGTTCCTCTACAGTTCGCGGAGGCCGTGCTGAATGCAGGTCAAGAACGTGGAGATGTCCCCGAGTGAGGGGTTTTTTCTTTGTTGTTAATAAATATTGTTCTTATTTTTCAGTACAAGCAGTCTGGAAAGTTGTTTACTCCTATCCATCCTTATAAGTGGTGTGTGACAGCATGGACGTGGTCCAGGGCATGGAATCACAGAGCTTTGAAGTCTTCACGAAGTCACTCACGTGACTCCGAAATGAAATCGTAAGATTAAACGAGAACTTACCAGTTTGAAGGTTGATCTTTATTTTATGAGGAGTTGCGATGAGGGATTTCGTGCCCTCCGCTCCCAACCCTCGATCATAAATCAACTGGTAATTAGAGTCTCTTCAATCTTACTACAACAAGTCATTTCTCTGTTGTTGGTCCTGTGATTCCACACCGCTACTTTGAAGTATGTCGCGCATGCGTGCTGGCGGGTTCTTCAGGAAATCCCTCATCGCAACTCCTCATAAAATAAAGATCAACCTTCGAACTGGTAAGTTCTCGTTTAATCTTACTATTCTATACATAAATACACCCATGACTTAATAAATTAATAAAATGCAAATAAAAGATGGAGGGATATTAGTGTTCAGAGTTCCGAGCCAGGTTTAATAGCCTGATGGCTGTGGGGAAGTAGCTATTCCTAAACCGGGTTGTTACAGTCTTCAGGCTCCTGTACCTTCTACCCGAAGGTAGCAGGGAAATGAGTGTGTGGCTAAGGTGGTGTGGGTCCTTGATGATGCTGCCAGCCTTTTTGAGGCAGCGACTGTGATAAATCCCCTCGATGGAAGGAAGGTCAGAGCCGATGATGGACTGGGCAGTGTTTACTACTTTTTGGAGTCTTTTCCTCTCCAGGGCGCTCAAGTTGCTGAACCAAGCCACGATGCAAACCAGTCAGCAAGCTCCCTACTGTACACCTGTAGAAGTTAGAGAGAGTCCTCCTTGACAGACCAACTCTCCGTAATCTTTTCAGGAAGTAGAGGCGCTGATGAGCTTTCTTAATAATTGCATCTGTGTTCTCGGACCAGGAAAGATCTTCACAGATGTGCACGCCCAGGAATTTGAAGCTCTTGACCCTTTCAACCATCGACCCGTTGATATAAACAGGACTGTGGGTCCCCATCCTACTCCTTCCAAAGTCCACAATCAGTTCCTTGGTTTTGCTGGTGTTGAGGGCCAGGTTGTTGTGCTGGCACCATATGGACAGTCGCTCGATCTCTCTTCTATACTCGGACTCATCCCCATCAGTGAAACGTCCCACAACAGTGGTGTCGTCAGCGAACTTGATGATGGAGTTCGTGCTATGACCGGCTACGCGGTCATGAGTATAGAGTGAGTACAGCAGGGGGATGAGCACGCAGCCCTGAGGTGCTCCCGTGCTGATTGTTATCGAGTCTGACACATTTCTACCAACACGAACAGACTGTGGTCTGTGGATGAGGAAGTCGAGGATCCAATTGCAGAGGGATGCAAAGACCCAGACTACCACACACTTCCTCCCTTGGGGTAACCAATTTCCCTCCTGGGTTAAGTTCTATCATATGTATCATATTGTAAGCCTCAACTCCACCTCTATGCCTGATCCCATAGCCCTCAATACCCTGTTCTTTAAAAAATGTGCCTGTTTCCACTGTACTTGTATTGATCTCGCCTCCACCTCTTTCTGGGTAGATAAAGCTAGGATCCTACTCTCTGCAAGCAGACATTTTTACATACAGCTAGTTCCCCAATAATGCAAGAATTAGACATTATAGACTCCTTAGAAATCCCGTGTGATAGGCAATCATGTTATAAAAATAATAGTGTCAGTGGGAAAGAAGGTTTAGAGGCTTGGAAAACAAAATATTCACGTTCATAAGTTCATAAGACATATGAGCAGAATTAGGCCATTCAGTCCATCGAGTCTGCACAGCCATGGTTGATCTATCTTTCCCTCTCAACCCCATTCTCCTGCCTTCTCCCCATAACCTTTGACACCCTTACTAATCAAGAACATGTCTGAAGAAGGGTCTCGACCCGAAACGTCGCCTATCTCCTTCGCCCCTTAGATGCTGCTGCACCCGCTGAGTTTCTCCAGCTTTTTGTGTAAGCCTCGATTCTCCAGCATCTGCAGTTCCTTCTTTAACAACATGTCAATCTTCACTTTAAAAAGACCCAAAGACTTGCCCTCCACAGCCATCGGTGGTGATGAATTCCTCAGATTCATCACCCTCTGGCAAAATAAATTCCTCCTCAACGCCTTTCTAAAGGTACATCCATTTACACTGAGGCCCTTTGGTCCTAAACTCTTCTACTAGTAGAAACATCCACTCTATCTAGGCCTTTTAGGCCAACACTTTCAGGTATAAATTAAAAAGTATAGATATTAAAAACTACTATGAATTAATTTTAAAGTTATTTTCAAAGCCAAACAATTTTGAAACCAGTTATGTTGAGGGAATTAGATTCTGCAAAGTAAATTGCATATTCAGAACCACAAAAATGTTCAACAATAATTGCAGTTTAAAAAGATTAGTTGTATCTCAATCAACAAGATATGATGTATTCAAACCCGAAATGACTGAAGAAGGGTCTTGACCCGAAACATCACCCATTCTTTCTCTCCAGAGATGCTGCATGTCCCACTGAGTTACTCCAGCCGTATCTGAGATGCATATCTAATATGCATCTAAGTCCTTAGATATAGTGATACCTCTACTTGCATATAAAAATGAATTTCACTGTACCTCGGTACATTTGACACATAAAGTATAAAGTACCATAGTAGTGTGTGAGCAGAATCCGAGTGCTGGCATGTTGCCCAGGGAGTGGATGCCCGCATTGCTTCACTTATCTTGCCAATGGACTTGGAGGATTTTGCAGAAATATTTCTATCGTCTAGTATGTGTGCAGGAATCTCAGCAATCTTCTAAGGAAGTAGAGGCATCAATGAGCTTTCTTTGTGATTGCATCGATGTGGTGGAACCAGGATGGATCTCTAGAGATTTGCACACCCAGGAATTTGAATCTTTCCACTGCTGTCCCAAAAAATGAGGACCGGTTTATGGCAGGCACAGGTTATTGATAGGGGATGATTAGCCATGATCACAATGAAAGGCGGTGCTGGCTCGAAGGGCTGAATGGCCTCCTCCTGCACCTATTTTCTATGTTTCTATGTTTATGGATGGCCAGCTTCCCCCTCCTGCTGGAAACAATCAGCTCTTTGGTCTTGCTAACATTGAGAGCAAGATTGTTGTTCTGCACCATTCAGTCAATATCAATCTCCCTCTTGTATACTGACTCATTATTACCCATAATTTGTCCAACAGCATGGTATCATTGGTACATTTTGTGATGGTGTTTGTGCTGTGACTGGCTATGCTGTCATGGATATATAAAGAATAGAGAACTGAGTACACAGCTCTGTGGTGAACCGATGTTGATGGTTATCGAGCAAGAAATGTTGCTGCCATTCCTTCTAATTGAGGTCTGCTGCTGAGGAAGTCGAGGAGCCAGTTACATAGGGATGAGAAGACACCAAGTTCTTTGATGATGAATTTGAAAGGTATGATAGTATTGAATTCCAAGCTGCAGTTGATGATCAACAACCTGATGTGCATGTACTGTACGTACGACGTACGAGTACTGAACAGAGAACCAGCTAAATCACAACTTCTGCTGATCAGATGTGGCAGAAGGTGAATTGTACTTGGTCCAGGAACTGAGAAGGATCATAACCAACCAACATCTCAAAGCACTTCATCACCATGGGCGTTACTCATCTTAGGGACCAGTATTATTAATATACTTTTAAAACAGGTAGGGACCTTGGACTTCTGTAATGAGAGGTTAAAGATTATATTAAGTGGAGTAAAGAGGAAGAATGAAAGCAACAACAGCTTTGCTTGATCTGTATCTGCACTGGTGTTTTGTTTCTGGCTGATCCAATGCTGAGGATCATGGGTTGTGGAGCAAACAGAAGATGGTGGTGCATTTTTTGGGACAGCTACATTGAGAAAAGCCCCTGATAATCTATTTGATTCTTTCCATGGTTTCAGTGAGCGCAAAGGAAGCCCTGCATGTCTCCATTGAATATTTATGAAAATGAATATTTCAGCTCACGAAAAACTGTTTGCTAAAATCACACTTTCCAAAAGTATTACAGATATTTATGCCTCAGCAGTGATCGCAAAATGACTTTGTGGGATGTAAAACACTTGAAATTCATGGAAGGTAATATTTAAATATCATTGCATAACTCAGTATTGTTTGCTTCATCGTTGCTTCCTGGAAAACTGAGCATGAGACTCATATGTAAACAAAATATAACCAAGGACCAGTAACTATCATTTTATCAGGATATTATGACTTATGGTCAAGGCAACGATGCTTAGGTAATCCTAAATTACTTCTGGAAACCTAATGGCAACTTCATGACATAGGCCTTATTTGCCAATAGAGTTCACTAACTTTGCCAGTTATGTTCTAATAATGACAAATCCCCATTGTTTTGGTGGATATTTACTAGTGCACTTAATTATGTAGTACAAACGTCTACTAGATGTATTAAATGCACATTTGATTAATGCTGATGTCAACCGATACAGGCATTAAAATAAAATTGACTTTTTATTGCTGGTGCCAACACTTCCCCAGATAACAAGAAAAATGTAAATAAATCTAATTTTCATCTTCATAGTGATGAAGCAGAATGGGAGTAATGTAATATAAATTTGAACTGTATGCTCCAGTGATTTTGATCTCAAACATTTTGGCATCAGAATGTGCCAAATAGGGTCGTGGTGTATCTTTTTCTGTTGGAGGATCTCAACAAGTCAGATGGCATCTGTGGATTGAATGGGTAGATGCTGTTTGAGGTTTGGACCCTTCACTTGTCTGTCCACAGATGTTGCCAAACCCGCTGAGTTTAAAAAAATTACCAGTTGTGGGCATAGTCCTGGAAGATGATAATTCTATGGAGAAGAAGCAGACCTGATTCCCTGAGATGGAACCAGAAGTGAGAGGATTTGGAAGATCTGATAAGACATTCAGAGAAAAATATTGGTCAAAATAAGACACCAGAAATTTATGATAAAAATAAATAAACAAAAAGTTATATTTGTCTTATATGAAGGAGGTCTGTTGGGATAAAGAACGTTTCACATAAAACTATGGAACAAAGGCATGCAGTTAGGCTGCATTTGGGGAATTGTGTATAATTCTGGTTCTTGTCACAGAAAGAACATGGAAGCTTTGAATAGATGCAGAAGAGGTTCACCAGGATTTGGGTTAAAGAGTATCAGCCATAACGAGAGCTTGGACAAACATGGATTATTTTCTCTAATGCATCAATGGCTGAGGATGACCTGATAAAAGTATATAAAATTATGAGAGGCTTTGGCAGAGTAGATGGATAGGACAGGTTTGGAGTAGTATGGACCAAACGTGGGCAGGTGGGACTAGTGTAGCTGGGA
The DNA here is from genome assembly GCA_963514005.1 of Raja brachyura. Next base: position 51,001,669 of record OY740784.1, read on the forward strand.
CATGTTGGCCAGTGTGGGCAAGTTTGGCTGATGGGCCTGTTCCCACACTGTATCACTCTATGGCTCTAGTTGGTCAGAGTTCTTTCCCAGGATGCAAAGTCATTGACTAGAGGTCATTGATGCAAGGTGAGAGGGGGTAAATTTAAAGGAGATGTATGAGACAAGAGTTTTAGGTGTCTGCAACACATTAACAGGGGACGTGATGACAACAGATATAATAGCAATGTGTAATAAGAATTTAAATGGACACATACAAATGGGAAAATTAGGGATATATGCCACGTGTGGGCAGAGGTGGCATCATGGTCAAATGAGATATAATGTGCCAAAGGACCTGTTCCTATGCTTTTCTGTTCAATATTCTATGTGGGGAGCCTGAAAAACTGTGGATGCTATAAATCAGTAATGAAAGTAAACAGGAGCTACTGTGGAAGTTAATAATGATTTAAAAATACAAAATGGATTCTGATGAAACTAAAGGCCCTGTCTCACGGTGCGAGTTGACACACGAGTGACCCAGAGTGACAGACTCGTGGTTGTGTACGATATTCCAAGTTGATGTGCAAGTGTTTGAGGCGAGTTCCCACGGGTATGGTAATCTGCGATGTTCCGAGTTTGTCTCCAGAGTTACCAAGATCCCCTCCCGTTACACTTGAGCCAACCGTGAATGAAGGTATGTTTTAATAAAGCAACAATGTTAAAGAAAACATCTCCATCCTGCGGCTTTGAGTTAAAGATAGAATTCAGCGCGGCTGCATCTATTTATATAACCTATAAAAGGGAAAATGCGCACCCTCCAGTGCCAGAGCAGTTATACTTATGATTTGTTAGAAACGCACATCACGTAGTTAGAAGACCAGCTGGCGAAGGTTTGTTATATTTGGAGGGGCAAGTGAAATATAATGATGATAGGTCTGAGGTGTTGCACTTTAGGAGCGCTGAAAAATTCGGACATGTGCAATGAGTGGTAGCAACATTGGGAATATCGTATCAACAAGGAACGTTGTTGTACAAGTGAAAACAAATTACTTAAAGGCAACATCACAACTGGATAAAAAATAGACACAACGTGCCGGAGTAACTCCGTGGGTCAGGCAGCATCTGTGGAGAAAAAGGGTGGGTGTCGTTTCGTTAGACGGGTCCGGATCCAAAACATTTCTCCAGAAATACTGCCTGATCTATGGAGTTACTCGGGCACTTTGTGTCTATCTTTGGTATAAACCAGCATCTGCAGTTATATGTTTCTACTTAGCACAGCTAGATGGGGTGGTTAGGAAGTGCGGGAACCAAATCAAGGAGGGAGTGCGGGAATCAGAAGCAGGTGAGTTTGACGGGAGCGTGGGAGCCGCACACAGCGAGTGGAAAAGTGTTTGGGAAGCCGAACCCAGCCTGAAAGAACGAGCACGGGTATTGGGTCCCAACAGGAATAGGTTAAAGGCTTGAAGAGAAGATGGAGACAGAGACACTCACATTCAACAAGGACAGTAATTCTGCTGTAACATGATTGTTGCTTTGCGAAGTAACGTAGTTTTTTTAATAGAAAATCATAGCAATGGGGAAAAGGTGTTTCACCCTTGCAGTAATCAAGTTATTTTCCTGTGGTGTTTTGAATAACTAAGTTTATTTATGTTACTGCAAGCTAAAATACAAAGGTTGTGTGTTACATTGTTTAATAGAGTTTCGTTGTTCAAATATCAAAGGAAGCGATTGTTTGTCAATTTCTATGGTAGTTAAACCCATAGTTGGGCTCCGGTGATTGGGTTGATCATGAGATCATGGTGCCTCGTCACTGCTGGAAGGCTACATGGAAGCATTTTTGTCTGCTTGCTAATTTCCAAACTAACTGTAGTGCCCAACCTGAAGGGCCCGTTTCTGTGCAGTATGAAGCAATAATGAAAACAAAACAGTACAGAAGAGCAGGGTGTGTAGGAAGCACAGGCAGAACAGGGGCAGAGGGACAGGAGCAGACGCTGTATGTGTGGGGAACTAGTGGTACTTCCCCAACTCTACCCCCACTCTACATCTCTGCGTCTCATCATACAGATCAAACTCCCCACCATTGACTACAAGTCGATTTCATGCTGCTTCGGGAAAGCAGCCATCTGAACTAAAGACCTTTCCTACCAAGGCCATTCCTTCCTCTCCCCGCTCCCATCGGAAGAAGAAACAGAAGCTTAAAAGTGCGCATCAGTAGAATCAGGAATGCATTCTTTCCCTCTGTTATCAGGCTTTTGAATGGTCCTTCCATAAGTTGGGGGACCGTTCGATTCTCCTCTACCCCATTGTGGCCATTGGTCTTTGTCTCTGGAATTCAGCGCTAAAATATTGAGAACGACAAGATCTGCATTTTGTTTCTGTCCCGATCTATGTACTTGAATTTAGTTTATTTCTATTTATGTATAGTATTATCTGATTTGACTGGATAGCATGCAAAACATAACTTTACACATGAAAGTAATAAATCTAAACCTAATGTTGTTTGTATCGGGTAGTTGTGCATTGTCGTGGTGAGTTTGTCGGTAGCAAGCATCTTTCTGAAAGCAATGAATGCTGAGGGCAAACATTAACAACCTGAATACGGACTTCCAGAAGGGTCTTGACAAAGTCACAATACGTGGTGTAAAGTGAATATTGAAAGCATGTACATGAGGTCAACATAATATTAGACAATCTTGGTAAATGCTTGTGGGAAAGTGAATAGTGTGCCCCCCCCCCCTCCTCCTGGATCACAGTCACAGTCATCGGTAGCCACAGTCACCCGTAAATAAACCCACTACATCCAATATGCGACTTTTTATGATCATGGATGACAATCCATTTAACCTCAGTGTAAATTCAAATGAAGGTTCCTGCTCCCGCCTTCTGCTGTCACTTTCAATGCTGCTACTATTGGAGTCTGGCCTCGGGTAACTCCATTCCCACCTGGGGAATGAAAAGTTTCCATTGACGGTGCCACGGTAGACTCACGAATCAATAAGGTAAACGCACGGGCCACTACGTTATGACAACGAGTTTAAATGTTTCAATTTTTAACTTGAACATTACATTTGACTCGTGGAAAATATCAAACATGTTTGATTTTTTTCACGAGTTCACAAGTTTCACGGGTACCTACCGTTAGCACCACGAGTCGCTAAGTTGCTCGCGCGAATTCCGACGTTTCCGCTACGTTGATTGTACGGGATTACCGCGAGTGAAAACTCGGGGTACCTCGTGGGACAACTCGCACCGTGAGACAGGGGTTTAAGACTGCTATTACATTGCAAGGCCAGCAAAACGCACTAATCTTTGCTTTCAGTACATTAACAATGCTAGCAGACTGTTAATGTTCCCTTTCCAATAACATAAACGAGATAACAAGCACAGGTTTCACAAATATCTCCTCTATAACATAAACATAGGAACTAATCCTAGTCCCACAAGATTATGATGAGCGTCGTAAGTAGAAAAAAACAAAATGCTTGTTCTGCAGAAATATAACCTTCTCAAATAACCATATATGCCTATCCCTTCCTCTGTCAGAAGAACGTCAATCTTCTGTCAATCTTCTGTCAATCTTCTGATGCTGTCAATCTCAAGGATCTGTCAATCTAAAGAAGCAAGAGGCTGTACTAAACTTTACAGATAACATATTGCTGAATCGTAGAATAAAGGGGTATATATACAGTGGCTTGCAAAAGTATTCATACCCCTTGAACTTTTCCACATTTGTCATGTTACAACCACGAACGTAAATGTATTTTATTGGGATTTTATGTGATAAACCAACACAAAGTAGCACATAATTGTGAAGTGGAAGGAAAATGATACATGGTTTTCAAATTTTTTTACAAATAAAAAACTGAAAAGTGTGGCGTGCAAAAGTATTCAGCCCCCTTTACTCTGATACCCCTAAATAAAATCCAGTACAACCAATTGCCTTCAGAAGTAACCTAATTATTGAATAGAGTCCACTTGTATGTAATCTAATCTCAGTATAAATACAACTGTTCTGTGAAGGCCTCAGAGGTTTGTTAGAGAACATTAGTGAACAAACAATGTTCCTTGTGCATCATGAAGTCCAAGGAACACACCAGACAGGTCAGGGATAAAGGTGTGGAGAAGCTTAAAGCAGGGTTAGGTTATAAAAAATATCCCAAGCTTTGAACATCTCTAGGAGCACTGTTTAATCCATCATCCGAAAATGGAAAGAGTATGGCACAACTGCAAACCTATCAAGACATGGCCGTCCACCTTAACTGACAGGCCGGGCAAGGAGAGCATTGATCAGAGAAGCAGCCAAGAGGCCCATGGTAACTCTGGAGGAACTGCAGAGATCCACAGCTCAGGTAGGAGCATCTGTCCACAGGACAACTATTAGTCGTGCACTCCACAAGTCGGACCTTTATGGAAGAGTGGCAAGAAGAAAGCCATTGTAGAAACAAAGCCATAAGAAATCCCGTTTGCAGTTTGCCACAAGCCATGTGGGGGACACAGCAAACATGTGGAGGAAGGTGCTCTGGTCTGATGAGACCAAAATTGAAGTTTTTGGCCTAAATGCAAAACTCTATGTGTGGCGGAAAACTAACACTGCACCCTGAACACACCATCCCCACGGTGATACACGGTGGTGGCAGCATCAAGCTGTGGGGATGCTTTTCTTTAGCAGGGACAGGGAAGCTGGTCAGAGTTGATGGGAAGATGGATGGAGCCAAATACAGGGCAATCTTGGAAGAAAACCTGTTAGAGTCTCCAAAAGACTTGAGACTGGGACGGAGGTTCACCTTCCAGCAGGACAACGACCCTAAACATACAGCCAGAGCTACAATGGAATGGTTTAGGTCAAAGTATATTTATGTGTTAGAATGGCCCAGTCAAAGTCCAGACCTAAATCCAATTGAAAATCTCTGGCAAGACTTGAAAATTGCTGTTCACTGACGCTCTCCATCCAATCTGACTGAGCTTGAGCTATTTTGCAAAGAAGAATGGGAAAAATTTCAGTCTCTAGATGTGCAATGCTGGTAGAGACATACCCCAAAAGACTTGCAGCTGTAATTGCAGCGAAAGGTGGTTCTACAAAGTATTGACTTAGGGGGCCTGAATACTTTTGCACGCCACACCTTTCAGTTTTTTATTTGTAATAAAATTTGGAAACCATGTATCATTTTCCTTCCACTTCACAATTATGCACTACTTTGTGTTGGTCTATCACATAAAATCCCAATAAAATACATTTACATTTGTGGTTGTAACGTGACAAAATGTGGAAAAGTTCAAGGGGTATGAATACTTTTGCAAGCCACTGTACATGTACTGAAATCATTGTCCCTTTGTGTGGGACATCTGTATAGTATGTTATCAGCATACTGTCAAGAGTTTTACCACACCCACCTGGCGAAATAAAGAGATTACTACTTATACTGATTTTATTTGCATTTTAGTCTGTTTAACAGTATTTGGACCACGACACTGCTGGGGAAAAAAATAGTAGGTTAGGCAGTATCTATGGGAAAAGAAAGAGTTAATGTTTCAGGTCTGAGAACCGTTATCAGAATTGATAAAGAAAACCATTGCCCTACATGAGGCACGTGGCATCAGGGTAGGCAAGGTAGGCACTGCCTACCCTGACTAAAATTATGAAATGGCAATTATTAAATATAAATAGTAAAGGCATGGGAGAATTATGCCTTCTAAGAGATCGATCTCTGAGGTAGGCATAATTCTCTGTGCCTTTCATCTGCAGCCCTTGTAACACGGGAAGCTCTGTGCAGCCCACGTGCCGTCAGCGCTGCCTGAAGCCGTCAGTTTCAAGCAGGGCTGAAGGCAGCAGAAATTCTGCCTTTGCAGCACTGCGCATGCGCATCATCCTTCTGCGCCTGCGCAGCGCGAGTTTCTTGGCGGCATTTTCAAATATGGATTGCCATTATTTTAATAGTATCTTAGCAAACAAAGAGTGAGTAATGGACTTAATGTACCAATAATGTGGTAAGTGCATTTCTTTGTGCTTTATGTTTTTAAATACTGTAGTTCCCGGGGTGGGGGGAGAGCTCCGTTCACAGTGTTTGGGCAGTCTGGCGTTGTGAAGGAGGGGATTGGGGTCAGTAACCCACTTGCCACTCTCCGGTCTGAGTGCAGGTGAGATGGGACTAGGTGAGAGTAAGTGTTCGGCACGGACTAAAAGGGCCAAGATGACCTGTTCCCGTGCTGTATTGCCATATGGGTTTATTGTGGCCGGGGAGTGGATTAGCTCGGGTGGCTGCCACAGCACTCCGGGCACGAACAGCAGAACTGGCCGCCACTTCCGAGGAAGGAAGCAGCTCGGGTGACTGCGAGTGGCCGCCGGGACCCTGCCATTTCAGCCACTTCAGCCACTTCAGCCCCTTCTGCTGGTCCCCACTCATCTCTGGCAGTGCTCTCCGTCTGAATATCTCTCACCTGCCGCTCGCCGGCCGGCTTCCCGCAAATCTTTAAATTCTGACAGCACGTTCACGGGACCAGTTGAGGTTACTTGGCTGTGGGAATTTAAGGATTTGCGGGACGCGGTTGACATGAGCGAAGCCGGCGAACGGCAGGTGAGAGATGTTCAGATGAAGAGCACTGCCAGAGGTGATCAGAAGGCGCTGAAGAGCAGCCGGTTCTGGTGTCGGGTCCCGGCGGCCGCTCGCACCCGAGCTGCTTCTATCCCCGGAAGTGGCGGCCAGTTCTGCTGTCCGTGCCCGGAGCGCTACGGCAGCGGTGAGTGAGTTTGATATGATCTCTGACCCCCTCCTTCTCAAAACTTCTGCCTTCTCGCATATTTAGCCCCTGCCGCAGGCTCCCCACACGCTGTGAAAGGAACTCCCCCTCCAATTGGACCCTTGAATTAGTATTGTCATTCAATAAGATGACAACTGATTCAACGTCCCGGTGTGCTCCCGTTTTTCCCACCATCTCTCCACCTGCCTTCATCCTCCGTCCCCCACCCATTCAGTAATTAAAAAATGAAGGAGATTTAGAACCCTTGGGAAAATTGAATTGTTACTTTTTTTTACGAAGAGAACAATCTGCGCATGCGCGGTTTTAAGATTTTTTTTTTGAAAGCCGGCTGACTGCCTACCCTGAGTAATTACTCACGGCACGTGCCTGCCCTACATCCTCATCTTAATAGTTTATTTGCTCAATTCTGGTGAAGGCTCACGGGGCTGAAAAAATAACTAGTTCTTCTTTGTATTGACTGACTGACCTGTTGCACCTTTCCAATATATCTTTCTATTTTCCTTATGTACGCTGAAAATTTAATGCAGGTAAAATGATACAATGGAACCACAATCGTCCTACTAAACAAAGTTCGGCATCAAGTTGCATAAGGTCTCATGAGACTGATAAACTAAAGGCGCCCTCAAAAACATAATTCGACCGAACAAGAAATCTGATGATGGAAGGGGTGAGAGGGCGGATTAAAAGGAATATTTGAATGTCATTTACAATAATTCTGTCAATAGACAAAGTTGTCCCCCTGTTAAGGGACAATAATCCCTCAACCTCTTTCCAGCAAAAATAACTCTCCTTATAATTACAACACTCCAATCCAGGCAACCTCTAGTGAATCTTTTCTGCACTCTCTCTGTTGCTAACATATCCACCCAGTTGTGTAACAACATGAACTGTACACAATATTCAAAGTTCAGTTTAACCGGTGCTTTGTACAGAGGCAACATGACATCTTGACTCGTACTCAATGCCACTGCCTATGAAGGCAAGGGTACCAAATACCTTGTTAAAGAAGGAACTGCAGATGCTGGAAAATTGAGGGTACACAAAATACCTTCTTCACCTACAGCAAGCAAAGGACTTGCATACCCACGGTCCCCGTGTACATCAATGCCCCTAAGATAGACACAAAATGCTGGAGTAACTCAGCATTTTCAGGTCAAGACCTGTTTTCAGAAATAAGGTTTGAAGAAGGGTCTTAAGCTGAAACATAGAAACATAGAAACATAGAAACATAGGTGCAGGAGTAGGCCATTCGGCCCTTCGAGCCTGCACCGCCATTCAATGTGATCATGGCTGATCATCCAACTCAGTATCCCGTACCTGCCTTCTCTCCATACCCCCTGATCCCTTAAGCCACAAGTGCAACATCTAACGCCCTCTTAAATATAGCCAATGAACTGGCCTCAACTACCTTCTGTGGCAGAGAATTCCAGAGACTCACCACTCTCTGTGTAAAGAATGTTTTTCTCATCTCGGTCCCAAAGGAATTCCCCCTTATCCTTAGACTGTGACCCCTTGTTCTGGACTCCCCCAACATCGGGAACAATCTTCCAGCATCTAGCTTGTCCAACCCCTTAAGAATTTTGTAAGTTTCTATAAGATCCCCCCTCAATCTTCTAAATTCCAGCGAGTACAAGCCGAGTCTATCCAATCTTTCCTCATATGAAAGTCCTGACATCCCAGGAATCAGTCTGGTGAATCTTCTCTGTACCCCCTCCATGGCAAGGATGTCTTTCCTCAGATTTGGAGACCAAAACTGTATGCAATACTCCAGGTAAGCCTCACCAAAACCCTGTACAACTGCAGTAGAACCTCCCTGCTCCTATACTCAAATCCTTTTGCTATGAATGCTAACATACCATTTGCTTTCTTCACTGCCTGCTGCACCTGCATGCATACTTTCAATAACTGGTGTACCATGACACCCAGGTCTCGTTGCATCTCCACTTTTCCTAATCTGCCACCATTCAGATCATCACCCATGATCACCCTGTGAAACATCACCCATTCCTTCTCTCCAGAGATGCTGTCTGTCACGCTGAGTTTCTCCAGCATTCTGTGTCTATCTTCGTGGTAAACTAGCATCTGCAGTTCCTTCCAACACAATGCTCCCAAGATTCCTGCCATAATTAGGTATCCTAAAATCCATTTGCTCATACTTGTCTGGATCAAATTCCATTTGCCACTGATCTTCCAACTGATCTATGTCCTGTTGTATCCTTAAACAACCTTCAGTATCTAAGAATCTACAAATGTTCATGTTGGTTGCAAACGTGTCAAAATGTAATTTAACTGTTGTCATTGTATCTGCCTCCACTGCCTCAGACCATCAACACACTCATCAAAATATTACAAGCAACAATGGTCACATGACCGATCTCTGTGGTAGGCCACTAATTATATATTTCCAGTCAGAAAAGCATAAAGTTGGACATTATTGAATGAATGAATGAATGAATGAATGAATGAATGAATGAATGAATACGTTAATTGCCGAAGTATTCACATACAAGGAATACCCGCAAATGACAACGTGACATACAAATTGGCAGAACAGCAAAGATGTTTTACTGTAGTCCTGCTCTAATATTTTGCTCTCAAACAAAATCCTTGAAATGTATTATGTTATCGTTATTTCCTTCCATGGGGTGTCTAAATATGTTTGTACTTTACAAACGCAGCAACATTTCAAAAGGGCACGGTTCAAAGTGAAGGCTTTGAGATCTCCCGTTGGAAGGTGATAATGAAATACAAAAGGAGACAAAGTGGCGGAGTAACGCAGCAGGTTAGGCAGCATCTCTACAGAACGTGGATTGGTGACGTTTCGGATCGAGAGGTCACCTATCCATGTTAACCAGGGATGCTGCCTGACCTGCTGAGTAACTCCAGTATCTGCAGTTCCTTGTTTCATTGTGATAATTTAAAAAAAACATGATTTCTTTCTGCGTGTTACAGAGGATCTAGAGTGGCAATTCACTGCATTCAAGACTTGTGACTTCACGTGTATGTACGTCGTCAATGTAGTTAGAATGAGGTTACCCAACCATCAATACAAGTTTTAAGAAACGCACACGTATGGGATACCCGAAAATGAATCAGGATAAAAACTTCAAAAAGGACAGCTGATAAATGTCTTCACTCCAAGATCCTTGACAAAGCAAACAGTGTCGGCTGCTATGCTGAGCCGCACACGGGATGGTGCGCTCTCTTTAAAGTTCAGTGTAGCAATCGGCGAATCAGTAAGGAGACTCGAAAACAGCGTTTCGTTTTTTGTTTCATGGGCTGTTTTTAACAGCATTTGAAATCGCACAGCCTCTCCATGCGAATTTTAGCATAGATACTAAACGTTTCATTTATTTAATCAATGGTGACGATAACACACGAAGAAACAGCCACCGCCGTCGTTTGCAGGCCCGTGTCCATTTTTACTTACAATGCACGTCCCTAACACAATTAATACTTCAGAATGATCCACAAATAACACTGGGGCGTAACGCTTCTTTTAACCGTTTCGGATTTTGTGGAAAATTAGAAATTACAAAGAAACCCCGCACTGACCCCAATAATCTCACTGAGCTTTATATTTAATAAACATACATTTCAGTTTCTCCGACCCGAGCGTCAAAAAGCCTCTAAAATGGGCCAGTTCCTAATGACTCTTAACATTGCTTTGAACCTTTCCTTTACCTAACTAAAGAAAAAGATAAATAGTGCAAAAGCTCGTTCTTGGCTTCCCATCAAAGAAAAAAACATGTTTGCTTCAGTTCGCTTTTATTTTGGGATGTGTTTTCCCTAGAAGTCAATCCAAATGGCTGATTATTAATTGTAAATGCCCCATTACACTGTACTACATTACCTTTGAAGTCGCCCAGTATTTCTCAGAGGGCTAGTTAGGAAGTTTATTGTGTTAGTTGGTATACGTAGATGCTGCGTTTTATAACAATAAAAGGTAAAGCATTTACAACATCTTAATTGATCCAATTATCCTGAGGGGGTAACAAATATCCACCCTTGTTCAGGACCCTCTACTGGGGTGGATTCCAACTCGCTTCATGAGAGAACCAGCAATTTATTTTGGGAATCTCCTGTAGTAATTACGAATATGTCGGAGCTGGTGAACCAACAATGGTAAAGTAACGTGTTTCCAATGAATTTACACTATTTACTGTCTGCAGAAGATTTATCCTGACTATTTTTTAAGTAAGCCAAAACTTATTATTTTAGTATTAAAATGTCGGCTTTGTGTATAAAGAGCCTGTATTTTATTCCATCTTGTTCCAATATACTAAATTTGATAACTGGCGTTACGATTCCTTTGATCGCAGTTATTAACGAAGGAATCGCCGTCTATTATTCCAGCGTAAATGGCACGTTAGATAAGGTTTGTTATTTCAAGTCAATAATTAGTTAGCAATTACGCAGGAACATCCCAAACGGGTGTAAATTTCCTTGTAAAACTCAATCATCAAATCACACGACCGTTTCAGCAACAAAACTCGCTAATAACAAAAACAAGCACTGTAGCTTATTTTTTTGAATTGGCCATATTTTCATGACAGCCAAGTTATCCCCAAGCGGATACACTATTATCATTTTCATCTCAATAAATTAATCCAACAAAAATGGAGAAGAAACTAATGCATTCGAATCTGCCAACAAATCTGTACAATCGCCACGTTACAATTGCACATTCACGTCATCGCCAAAATGCTGTGGCAACTATTATAGTTAAGGCTTGCTTAAAAAAATAAACTGAGCATGTGAGCACCTGCAATAAACAGACAAATAAATAGCGTAATGATTCAAGGAGCAAGATTTCAGGTGTAAACATTGACTTAACTGGTGAGTCAGAATGTAGAGAGGCTGATTCAATTTGGGCTTGTTTTAGTAACATCAATGTAACTGGTGCCTACCGAGTGGATGCCAGGAGACTGTCATCAAGCCCCCTTCAAACCTCTTAGCTTTTTTTATCCCGGTCCTCTACGACTCATCGACCGATACGTGTGGCCGAATATGTTTTTGAATTGTGGCACTTTATAAACGTTAGCTTTTGTTTTGTGCATTGTTGTTAGTTGAAAAGGGCAGTGCGGTGCTATTGTAATGTTTCAGTTCCGAGGCCAAATCAATTCTTTGCTCGCGTACAATTGTTTTAAACTGAATTAGGGAGGGGTTCTATTAAGAAATGCCATCGATTCGTCAACGTTTCCGTTGCCATTCCATACAAAATAATCTAAACATATTTCATTTCAATGTTCGATTAGATTATATGAACTTGGATTGGCAAAATCACCGAGATACTGAGTAACGGCATTGGAAATAAATGCAGCAAAGATTTTGCACGTGAGGGAGCTTGAACAAATGGGAAATTAAGATAAATGACCAGGAGGTGATCGCGTTTTATGAAACCTGCACCTTACCTCGCACACAAATCAGGGTTTTCTGTACCCGTGACCCGAGTTAGAGATCACTGCGATCCCATCTCAGTAATATAGCCCCTTTGGAGGAACAGATTGTTGTATACATTGAACAGAATTACTAATGCAGATTGTAAAGTTAGATCGGGGAGACATTTCCCGTCTCTTCACAACCTTCCCGATTTATAAAAGTTCCAGTTGAGATGGCTCCGTGCGTATGATCCGAGATTTACCGAGATTGAATATTGAAATCAATGTTTACACCTGAAATCTGAAGGCATACCATTTCAATTTTCAGTGGAAATTGTTAAAATATGGGAATATGGAAAGGGCCTGCCTTGAAGCCCCGAATGAAATACGTGACAGGTAGAATTGTTACAATATTGAAACGTGGATCGAGTAAAGTTTGAGATGTGACATCGCTGCAAAAATAAAGTGGAAACATTATTACTTTCTGGCTACAGATGAATGAAAGGGACTAGATTAATTTTATTTCAAGCGTATACTTCATAAAAAGTGAAGAAAATCAAGTTTAGACTTGTTTCAAAAGAAGGATAGATTGTGGTTTCTAACCCAATTTGAAGGTATTACTTTTGGCGGGGGTTAGTCTGATTTGGAAGGTGTAAGATAGCATTATCAGGGAAAGCTCAGTCCTTATCTTCTTCAATTGTCTGACGTGACCAGCCTGAGCTTCTTTGGCGACCTCAATGATTTACTTGATTAAATACAAGGGCCTACGGTTACTCGGAATCCATTATTAATACCAGTTAGCAGACTCCTAAATCCTACTTTGATCGAAAGCAAATCACAGTCTTTGATCTGGGGGGGGGGGGAGAGGAAAAAAAAATCACTGTTCTCGAATTCTCGCTTCCTGATGTTAATACAACGTTTAAATGAAACCTTACGCTTTTTTTTCTGTGCAGAATAGATTCCAATGTATGTACAGTATTCTGTGCAGAATAGATTTCAATGTATAAACTTATATTCCAATACTTAAGATGGTGGAAATCTGAGCATCATAAAACGAATCTTAGGCCCAAGTCCTTGGCGTAGTTATCTGCGTTTGCTGCCTGACTTTCTAAATATTTCCAGGTTCTGTTTTCCCCAAACTCATAATTGTTAAAAATGTTCAATGACTGTATAAGTATCAACTGATTATTACAACCATTCTTCGGGCAAAAACACTTTCTAAGCACTTTCGTCCTGCCCCACAGTCTGCTTGCTTTAAGTTCCAGTTCATCTAAAGTAGCCTCGTTAAATTTGTGGAAGAGGGAAACCCAGGCATCCAACCAACATCAGCATTTTGCGTCTATCTTCGGTGTCCCCCAGCCGTTCCTTCCTACGCATCTAATACCCCTGTCCCTGTCACGGTCTCCCACGGCACTGTACCATTCTCAGGCAAATTTTGTCCATTGCCAGAACAACTCCACTTGTCAATCTCAGTCCTTACCTTTCTAGAGTTGAGCCTTATCGTGGTTTCACATAAATTCGATGCTTGTACTAATGTCAGCTGGACTGCTCGGTCACCGCTGCTAGACTCACGGGCCCTCAACTAACCCATTGCATTTAGATTTCTTATCCTATTCTCCAGTTCTAGCAATAGGCTAATCGAACGCTATCGCTGAAATATGTTCTAGTTTCTGTGGCACAAACCCCTCAGGTGGACACGGCGTCCATAATGTCTCAAACCACCCTTTCCGAATCCAGCCACTCCATCTGCTCACTTCTTGTTAAATCTTCAAAAACCTTAAGCTTTCGCCCCATCTGGCTGCGCTGTTGTTGTGTCTGTTACCTTATTTGCCCCTCAATTATTTCGGCATTACTTCAACGCTTTCAACCTCAATATTTTAACCCCAGCAAAGGCTGCGGATATCTCCTGGCCCATTATAGAGGTGTTTATGTTACTAATAATAATGCGGTTGCGTTTAACGTTACTCGGCATGAGGTTGGGGGGGGGGGGGGTATTGTTGCAACACATCCACCACACTATTGGAAAAAGAGTCCAAGGTTTTAATTTTAAAAAAAACATCAATGTGCTTTAAAACTTCTCAAGATTATACATATGACGCGTGAACAGATCCAACAAACCGACGGAAATAGAAGCTAAAACGTTGTTGTATTTTGAATATAGACACCAGAAGCTGGAGTAACTCAGCGGGACAGGCAGCATCTCTGGAGACAATGAATGGGTGACGTTTCGGGTCGAGACCCTTCTTCAGATTTTGGTTGCGTTCTCAGATAGGAACATATGTTTCTTGATGCAGCCCCCCAGCATGATTTTTTTCCAAAGAAGTCCAGAATAATTGTCCACTCGTTCTGCCGGTGTCATATCTTATTTCTGATCGCAATAAAACACGGATTTATATTCACTGGCATTCTGTGGTCTGGAAGGCATAACAACCCATTTATTTTAAGGTTTACAACATCACAATAAAAGTTTATATATTATAAATAAACAAAAGCTTGTGTCTTGGCCGCATTGCATGCAACAATATTTGACGTAATATAGACTTTCGGTAAACATTTGTTTTCCAATAATATAATTTATAATATGCACGTGACCTTTCAACAACTGCTGTAAATTTAAGAGGTCAAGCTTGGTATACAACTGTAGTCAAAGCCATGACTACATGACAGGAAACCATATCAGATTTTCATCGCTGAAAAAATATTGGCATTCTGACACAAGTTTTTTTTTCATTTTCATTGTATATCTTCTCCCTCCCCTAGGTGTTTTTACACGGCACTCGGTCATATTTAGTGCAACGAAGTTAGCAATTTAACCTCGGTGTGACTAATTAACTAGGTAAATACGTTTAGTCCATCAGTGTTATCTTCAAGTTCATATCTTTGTTCATTAATATGTGTCCTTTGATTTAAAACGGCCAGCTATCGGTTTGTATGATTTGATTTTAATTAATTCCGTGACAAGTGTACTTCGGATACATAAATAAACACTGTTTCGTAAAAGAGCCACTGAGCACTTTGATTTGGAAAAGCGAGCGTTCATTTGGAAAGCACTAAACCAAATAAACGAAACAAAAACAAAACAATAATGCAGGGCGCACTGCCAACATTAATCGAGAGCAGAGAGTGTGGATCATCTTTTTTCATGGAAATAATATTTTAACATAAGCAGGTTAACTGTTCCATGTGTCTTTTTGAACAAAAACATATTGCACGGTGCCAAAGGAGATGCAATTTATTTCCAGGTTTTCCGTACATCGAAAAAAGTCCCAAAATTAGCGTTTCCCAGTGTGGCTCAGATCAAGGTAATTTTCAGATAATAGGGATAAAAAATGCTGCTTATTTTAATCTTCCCTTTATGAACAAATACTCCCGAGAGCAAACACCGCGAAAGTATTTTTTAATTGACTTTTCGGTGATCTACTTGGATAATGGCAACAAATCGCACCACCTGGCTACTATTAAACATAAACTCTGCTTAATCATTTTAAATCAAATTTAGGAAAGCCCTCGATCTCATCGGACATCTAATTAGTTGTTTTGATTCGATCTTGGCAAAATAAGATTCCGTTAACGTTCAATGGGAAACGTTTACATTGAAAGTAAAAGCCTTAAAGACAGTTGCTCCAGGTATGGCAACATAGCTAAATGCTTATTGCTACCGTCGTAAATAAACCGGTGCTGACCCTAGAGGCGGGCTCTGTATTTTGCAGGGAAGAGAGGCAGCACTAATCGTCAACCTCAAATTGTCTTCAATATCGGAACGAAAGTTCAGTTAATCTTTCAATGCCGGATTTTTCGGAAGATCGAATTAACAAAACAATATTTCAGTTTAATTAACGGAACGGACTCCTCCAACGAGGACATGTGTAGGAAGGAACAGTAGATGCTGGTTTAAACTGAAGATATACACAACAAGCTGTAGTAACTCAGCGGGACAGGCAGCATCTCTGGAGAGAAGGAATGGGTGCCGTTTCGGGTCGAGACCCTTCTTCAGACTGAAGACACTATAGTTACGACATTGCTGGTTAAATTTAGATGGTGATTCTAAATCGCTTTATTGTGTCCCAAGCCCAAGAAGTAATCGAAAATAATTTGTCTTTCTGTTTCTGAGTATTGCGAACATTCGGATTTAAATACCCAGAAAGTTATTGCAAGGGGAAAGTGGGATGAGAGGAAGGTGAAATGAAAAGTGTTTTTTTTAAAATGCATCATATATACAATCGCATTATAAAATTGCATCATCCTGACTTTGGTGGAAACACTTGGCGGGAATGTAAATGTACACTTGATGTAAAGGGTCTTGAGACGGTAGGCGCTGAGTTTATGACTAGGTTGTCTAGAACCAAGGGAAGCAGCTTTGAAATGAGGGCAGGGGAAAGATGAGAGAGGAAATGTTTTCACCCAGTGTAGCGAAACCTTGGAATTCTCCACTGAAGATGGCTGTGGAGATTCAAATGCTGATTGTATTAAAAAACAAATATAAACATTTTGTTTTAAAATATTAAGACACTCAATGAATATGGGGTTAGTGCAAGCAAAAATGGAGGTCAAATTATGTTTAACTTCATTTCGACTTCACCTGGCTTCCCAATTGATTTTTGATTACACCGATTCACTAGTTTCGTAGGTCTATTACTTACACATTCCCGAAAACTAGGGGGCGTTGTGTTAAAGAGAGAGAGAGGGGAAAGATTTAAAGAGGGGTCGTGGGGCATTTTTTTATTGAAAGGGCGGTGGGTATATGGAACGTGCTGCCAGAGGAGATAGTAAAGGCGGGTATAATTAAGGGTTCAATTGTTTGTTGTCACATGTACAGAGATAGAGTGAAATGCTTGTTCTACATCAAATTATACCGTACATTATTACAATACATCAATGTTTTAAAAAATAACATTGGGTTGGACATATGGAAAGAACAGGTTTAGAAAGATATGGGCCAAACGCGGGAAAATCAGATTAGCTATTTGGACAAGTTGTCCAAGATAAGATAGGCGTCTTGGACAACTTGGGCCGAAAGGCCTGTTTCCGTGCTGTATCACATTTAGCTTGATATTGTTGATTATCTTAAAACTTATCAGGTTCGTTAATGTTCTTCAGCGAAGGAAGCCTGCCATCCTAACGCGGTTGGCTCTTTGTGACCACAGGCCACTAAATGGGGTTAGCCCTTAGTTGCCTCGTCGTTTTCGGGGGCAATTACGGATGAGCAATAAATGCCGGCATCATGTCCCGCGATCAAATAGAGTCAGAGCAGACATTAATTTAGTACATTGATATTGATCCGGCCGATATGATACACATTTACATACTGCATCGCGAATAACACAATAATCAACTTTGCCGGGCGCTTGGACAGGAAAGTATTTTAGGAAGACTCAAGTCGCAGGTGTTAGTTTCACCAACGTGGGTTGCAACAAAACGGCCGCGATATCTTTTTCGTGGAGGCATTGATTTGATTTAGACAGACAATGACAGCATGTTGTCGGAACGAAGCGGTTTTAACAGCAGCCTGGAGAGGTTTGAAAATCTCCACAAGAAGTCATTATTAAAGTCATTTGGAGGACTGCAGTATCGGGGTGGGGTGGGTTTGGGGTAAGGGAGGGAGGAGCATCCGATGTGTGTGGGAGTTAACGCTCCGCCTCCAGATCCTTTCCCGGAAAAGTCCCGCCCTGTAGCTTCTCATTGGTCGCAATTGTATTTATCAAGCCCGGTTGCCAAAAAGTTTGCAGCATCTGTAAGTGGAGAATTTGAGGCTGTGAGATAGTCTGCTGCGTGTGCTCCTGAGCCGAGCCTATTCTCGACCTGCCAAATCCCACCCGTCTGATCACTGCGAAGCAAAGCAGTCAACTCAGTTTTAACTTCACGACTCCACTCTATTAGGAATGAGCAGTCCTGATGGTGGTTACTCCAGTGACGACCAGGTTCAGAATAGGTGTAACATGACCGGAATGTTGCCGACAATGGGATCCTGCCAGTGGGCTGAATCAATGAGCTCTCTCGCCGACAGCAAGGTTGGCGGCGCTGCCGATCAGGCTAGCAATGCCGGCAACCGATCTAAGTCTGAAAACCGCATCCGTCGGCCCATGAACGCCTTCATGGTCTGGGCGAAAGACGAGCGTAAGAGGCTAGCGCAGCAAAACCCGGACCTGCACAACGCCGAGCTGAGCAAGATGCTGGGTAAGTAGTGCCGCGGGGTGCATCAATCCCGCGTTCATACGCAAACTGATACTTTACCCTAAGATAAGATCGGGGATGGCTGGCGGTGGGGAGGGGATGGGGAGTATATGAAACTGACGCTTCCAGTAATTATATGTATGCACTTAAAAATAGTTGCAGCAGGCCACCATGTATAGGGGCCAACCACAGATGGGTGGAAATACTCAGCGGGTCAGGCAGTATCCGAGGAGGGAATGGACAGGCGATGTTTCAGGCAGGGACCCTTATTCAGACGGTGTCGGGGTAAAATGTGGTGTCGGTCTGTCAAAGCTGCGCAGTATTAATGTAAAGATAGGCGTCCAGAATGATAGGTGGCAAATGTGAAATACTTGATCCATTACAGTAATGACTGTCCTATTGAGTACATTTCCTATGTATTCGATCGTGAATTTTAACCGTTCGCTTGCATTCTGCACCTACAGGGAAGTCGTGGAGAAGCCTCTCCTTGCCTGAGAAACGTCCCTTTGTGGAGGAGGCTGAGAGACTTCGGGTCCAGCACATGAAAGAACATCCCAATTACAAATACCGGCCCAGGCGGAGAAAGCAGATCAAGAGAATAAAGCGGGTAGACACGGGCCTTCTGATGCACAGCATCTCCGAGCAGCAACTGGGCAGCGAGGGGCGCGTTTGTAACCAAACCCTGTCCTACCACGACATCGGTTACTGCATCCAAAGCCAGATCCCGCAGCTCAGCCACTACAGAGAAGCGCAAACCATGGCAACCAGCGTGGAGAGTTTCGGCTTGCCAACGCCCGAGACTTCTCCTTTGGACGTTTTAGAGGCAAATGCTGTGTTTTTCCCTCCGCACGTACAAGAAGAGTGTCAGATAATGCCTTACGGGAATAACACGGGATACCACCACCACCAGCATCCCGACTACTCTTCCCAGGAAAACCAAGTTGCCCTCTTTCGTAGGCAGAGAGCCGAGCTGGGGGTTGCACAGGATGATCAGATGGGACACGACAGTGGCTTCCATGGCATGTTCAGCTCTTGTCATAACATGGTAGCAATGTATTACAGCCAGCTATGCTCGCCCAACGGCCAGCGACCCCCCAATGTGCACGTGGGCCAACTTTCCCCACCCCCTGAACCGCACAGAGTGGACAACCTGGAGCATCTCAGCCAAGCAGACCTTCTGTCGGAAGTGGATCGCAATGAGTTCGAGCAATACCTTACGTCGGTCGCACGACCTGATCTGGCAGGACTTGCCTACAATGCACCCGAAACAACCCCGAACGGACTAACCTCTGCGGAGAACAACTTGATTTCCTCTGTCCTCTCCGATGCCAGTAGTGCCATGTACTACTCCAATTTCACTTCGGCATAATGGACTTTTTCCGCTTTGTTAAAAAACTGGGCGAAATTTTTTTTAAAAATCAACAGTATTAAAACCAAAATGCTTTCCTTAAAAAAATGTAATTAACCTCAGGGTGTTTTGCAAAATGTCGCCTGATAGAAAAAAAATTACTCTTATTTAAGATTGGATATTTAAACTGTCTTTGCTTTCATTTTGTGATGTAGATCAACACGGTGGGCTTTTGGTTTGAATCTTTCAAAACCACAATGACCTTAAAACAATTGTATTTTTTATCACGGAATTTATTTTCTAATAATGGGGGAAATTTGTTCAATCTCTTTCACGAGCAGTTTGTACTGGACTAGAATTGCTTCAGCAATCATTATGTAAATATTTAATTTCTTATTGAAATGAGAATTTTTTTTGTATTTTGTTTTGCACTTTTTATTACTAGCGAATAAAGTTTTGAACATTATAAAACCAAGACTCGTGCATTTGTAACGTGGGATCTGTGTTAAATGATTTTAACATGTTTACACTAGCTCGTTTGTATATTTTATCCGGTTTAAACTAGCATCTGCAGTTCCGTCCTACATGTGTGTTGTTAAAGAAAAAGTCAGCGCCGAAAATCATCGTTTCTCGCCTCAGCAAAAAAGGCGGCGCGCAACGATATGATTTCAAGCAAAGGCCCACAGGATTTACTTCAACTTTACTTAAAACATTGTAAGCAAATTGAACTATTTGAATTTATTTGGCTAACACGTCGTTCTGTTGATCACATTTTCCAAGATAGACACAAAATGCTGGAGTAACTCAGTGGGTCAGGCCGCATCTCTGGAGAAAGGGAATAGGTTTCGGGTAAAACCCTTCTGCAGACTTGAGAGTCAGGGGAGAGGGTACCGAGAGATATGAAAAGGTGCTTAGAAAAAATGAAAGATATGCATAAAGACAGATTAAAGCCAGCAACGATGATCAAAGAAAGTGGATCTTCTAAGAGTTTGTTTTCCTGATTATTCTTTCCACACACACTTACAGGATCGGATAATTCTTTTAAAGTATCTGACATTTTTTTCACTGTGATTTGACCACTGATCTTAGGAGTGCGCACGCTAAAAGACACTTTAAATGAATTGTTATGGTCAAAAGTAAATCTACAAGTCGGCGAAACGTGCGGGTCTGATGGTAAATCCACCAATTCAATGTACACCGGCGACACAAAGAACTGCAGAAGCTGGAGATTGTGAGTAAAACACAAGGTTGCATTAAAGAACGGCAGGCGACGTTTCAGGTCGGGACCCTTCTTCAAAGTCCTGAAGACTTCTGCAGTCTGAAGGG
Organism: Raja brachyura; assembly: GCA_963514005.1. The sequence continues at coordinate 51,022,630 of OY740784.1, forward strand.
TCCCAACCTGAAACGTCGGTTCATCCATTCGACAGATACTGCCTGACGCGGTTGAGTTACCCCGTCAACTGTTTAAAAAAAAGTCAACATCGCGAATGTGAATGGCCTGGGAAGATGGCCACGACAAACCGACAGGCCACTGTTATTGTTCATGAGTTAAAAGAGTTCTCTAAATGCATTTCATTTCGACATTCATGGTTAATTTGGGCTAAAAAGTAAATAATAAATATGGCAGGTGATTAGCTGTGTAATACCTGCTTTAATCGTAAAGCGTGAGATGGTCAAAAGATTTTTTAACAAATTATGATTACAGCATTGACCAATGTATGACTCACTTCGGCTGAGTTTGAACAGTCAATTCTCTTCCGTAGAAAGTACTGTAAGAATTCACAATGCATGTGATGTTTTAAAGTTAAATTCAATTGGAAGATACAGCGTGGAGACGAAGGCCCCGCAGAGTCCATGCCGACCAGCCGACTCGTTCATATTAGTTCTATGTTATTCCAATTTCTCTTCAACTTACGGAGGTCAATTAACTTACAAACCCGCATGTCTTTTGGATGTGAGAGGAAACCAGAGCACCAGAAAGAAACGCAGGAGGTCACAGTGAGATGGCTCAAACGCAAACTCCACACGGACAGCACCCGAGGTCGAGATCGAGCCCGGGTCCCAAAGAATACGAGGCAGCAGCTCTAGTAGCTGCGGTGCTGTGCCGCCCAAATATAATCTCTTTTTTTGATAATATCTCGCCATCTCTAATTTTTGTATTGCCCTCAACGATTTGTTTCAATTTCGTTTTGACTAGCACAGTATAGATTAAGCAATAAGGTTAGCGCTCTTTTTCAAATCCAATCCAATGTCCTACTGTCCATTACGCTGATACACTGCTTGGTTGAGGGAAGTCCACGGAAAGTCATTAGCGACTATTTCCCGTTCCCAGCTGTCCCTGGAACCGCAAATGTGTTGCTTTAACTTAAAGGAAAACAGGAATTATAACTTGCCTCGTACTTGGCTCGATATTGCAATGAACAGACCGATCATGTATTAAGATGATTATTTAATTTATTCCGATTTTGCCCGCCTAATCGTTGTTTTAACAAATCCTAAAGTAGCCAAAGGGTAAATCGCAGTCCGAAGTGATTACCACTCGTTCGACATAGCTCCGATAAATTTAGATGGAATTTCAAATAATAATATAAAATTGAATTTCAAATAATAATAAACGGAAGGTAAGGGATTTTGACAGTCCATCGATAGATGCCATTACGAAATAAGAAATGACCTTTTTGGACATCTTTATTTACACTCATTGATCAGTAATACCGTACATCCTGTCAATACAAAGCGGGTACAATTTGTGGGCAGGAATTGCAGATAGACACAAAATGCTGAAGTAACTCAGCGGTACAGGCAGCATCTCTGGAGAGAAGGAATAGGTGACGTTTCGGGCCGAGACCCTTCTTCAGACTGATGTTAGGGGAGTGGGTTGGACAGAGATAGAATGTACTCGAAGACAGTAAGACTGGTGGGAGGACTGGTGAGAGGATGTGGAGAGAGGGAACCCATGGGCTATTTGAAGTTAGCTAAGTCAATGTTCATACCGTTGGGGTGTAAGCTACACAAACAAAATATGAGGTGCTGTTCCTCCGATTTGTGCTGGACCTCACTCTGACAATGGAGGTGGCCCAGGACAGAAAGGTCAGATTGGGAATACAAGGATAATTAAAGTGCTGAGCAACCGGGAGATCAGGTGGGTTGAGGCAGACTGAGCGGAGGTATTCAGTGAAGTGATTGTTGAGCATGCACTCGGTCTCGCTGATGTACAGGAGTTGATACCTGGTACAGCAGATACAGTAGATGAGGTTGGAGTAGGTGCAAGTGAACCACTGCCTCACCTAAAAGACTGTCAGGGTTCTTGGATGGAGTCGAAGGGGGAGGTAAAAGGACAGGTGTTGCATCTCCTGCGGTTGCAGAGGAAAGTACCTGGGGAGGGGTTGGTTTAGGTGGGAAGGGACAGTTGACCAGGGAGTTGCAGAGGGAATGGTCTCTGCGGAAAGCAGAAAGGGGTGGAGATGGGAAGATGTGGCCAGAAGTGGGATCCCATTGGAGGTGGCAAAAATGTTGGAGGATTATACACTCTAAAGAAACATAGAAACATAGAAAATAGGTGCAGGAGTAGGCCATTCGGCCCTTCGAGCCTGCATCCCTATTCAATATGATCATGGCTGATCATCCAACTCACTATCCTGTACCTGCCTTCTCTCCATACCCCCTGATCCCTTTAGCCACAAGGGCCACATCTACCTCCCTCTTAAATATAGCCAACAAACTGGCCTCAACTACCTTCTGTGGCAGAGAATTCCCCAGATTCATCACTCTCTGCGTGAAAAATAATTTTCTCATCTCGGTCCTAAAAGACTTCCCCCTTATCCTTAAACTGTGACCCCTTGTCCTGGACTTCCCCAACATCGGGAACAATCTTCCTGCATCTAGCCTGTCCAACCCCTTAAGAATTTTGTAAGTCTCTATGAGATCCCCCCCTAATTTTCTAAATTCCAGCGAGTACAAGCCGAGTCTATCCAGTCTTTCTTCATATGGAAGTCCTGCCATCCCAGGAATCAGTCTGGTGAACCTTCTCTGTACTCCCTCTATGGCAAGAATGTCTGCTGATGGGGTGTAAGGTGAGGACAAGGGGGACTCTGGCCTTGTTACGGATGGGCAGAAGGGGAGCAAAAGTGGAGTTGCGGGATATCGAGGGGGCCCTAGTGAGAGCCTCATCTAAAATGGAAGAGGGAAACCCCGTTTCCTAAAGAATGAGGATATCTCCGATGCCCTGATATGGAGAACCTCATCCTGAGCGCAGATGCGGCGCAGACGGAAACATTGGGATTGGGGGATAGTCTTTACAGGAAGCAGGGTGGGAAGAAGTGTAGTCTAAAAGTGGGAGGAGTCGAAGGAGGGTAAGGACCAGCTCTGCTTGGCAGAGGAGAGTATTAGTAGATGGAAATTGGCTGGTTCTGCAGTCGAGGAAGAAACGGAGTGCTTTAAGACCTTCCTGATGAGGGATGGAGGTGTAGAGTGACTGGACATCCATAGTAAAGATGATGGAGTGGGGACATGGAAAACGGAAGTCATTGAAGAGACAAAGAGCATTCGCGGTGTCTTGGACATAGGTAGTGAGGTATTGGACCGGGGGGGTTAGGGTGAAGTCGAGTTATGTGGAAATTTAATGCAGTAGGCATGAAAAGGCAGAAATAATGGGTCTGCCAAGATGGTTCTGCTCGTGGACTTTGGGGTGAAGATAAAATCAGGCCGTGCAGGGCTGGGGAACGATGAGGCTGGAGGCTATGAGGGCAGTGAGCTGGCAGTGATGAAATCAGAAATTGTGTGTGATATTGAGGTCTGGTGCTCGTCTGCGGGGTTATGGTCCACGGGTAAGTAGGAGGAGGTGTCTGAGAGTTGTCGCCTGGCCTCAGCCCAGGAGAGGTCAGCGCGCCAGACTACCACAGCACCTCCCTTGTAGGTGGGTTTGGTTATCAAGTCGTGGCTGTGAGCGGAGGGCTGGGCGTTTAGGGGGGAGAGGTTAAAGTAAGTAAGGAGAGTGGAAAAGTTGAGACGGTTGATGTCCCACCGGCAGTTGGAAATGAAAAGGTCCAAAGAAGATAGAGGGCCATCCAGGGGAGTCCAAGAGGAGGGGAAACGTTGGAGACGGGTGAAGGGGTCATCGCTGGGTGGTGAGGAATCCGCATAGAAAAAGGCACGGAGACAGAGGCGACGGAAGGAGAGAATTGGCCTTCACTGCCTACTGAGGCAGAGAATTCCACAGAAAACTGAATTCACAGAAAAAGTTTCACCCAGAAAGCCGGTCTGCAGATTGATCAACATCTGCGACCAGTTTGAGTTGGCCATGGGAGCCAGGGTGAATTGCAAGAAGAGCGAGGTTATGCTCTTTGGCAACTGGCCCGACCGATCTTCCGTCCCATTCACCATCAAGCCTGTCTTCTTGAAGGTGCTGGGGATCTGGTTCGGGGAGGGTTGAGGCGTGTGACAAGAATTGGCTGGAGTGGATAGCCAAGTTGGGGAAGAAACTGGAGCTGTGGAAGCAATGCTCCTTCTCCATAACGGGGAAAAGTGTGGTCATCAGGTGTGAGGTGCTCTCGGGGCTGCTGTACTTGGTGCAAATGTGGCCTGTCCCTCCCTCCTACGCCACAGGGATCACTCAGGCCGTTTTCCAGTTCATCTGGGGGTCGAGGATGGACCGGGTGCGACGGGCCACAATGCACAAGTCGGCAGGCAAAGGGGGTAAAAACGTGCCCAACGTCGCTCTCACCCTGATGGCCACCTTCGTGTATGGCTGCATCAGGTGGAGCATAGAGCCAAGGCACGTGGGCACCAAGTGTCACTACCTGCTGAGGTTCTACCTGTCCCCGGTGTTGCGAAGGATGGGCCTGGCTCAGATGCCACGCAAGGTGCCAGTGAGCTGGACATTGCCGCCACATCTGTCGTTTGTGGAAAGGTTCTTCCGGATCAACACCTTTGACCACAAGTCCATTGGGCAGTGGTCACCACGGAATGTCCTGCAGGCACTGCAGGGAAAGGACTCGATGGACCCGGTGGTGTGGTTCCCAGAGCAGACTGCCCAGCTTGTCTGGCAAAATGCCTCATTGCCAGAACTTACCAACAAGCACCAAGACCTGGCTGTGCTGGCGGTAAGGAGAGCCCTCCCAGTCAGATCCTTCCTGCACCGTCGGAACCTCTCTACCAGTGCACGCTGCCCTCGGGACGACTGCTATGGGGAGGAGACGGTTGCCCACCTCTTTGCAGAGTGTGGATTCGCAAAGAGAGTCTGGAGAGGTCTGCAAGGGTCCCCGTCACAGTTTATTCCGAACAGCTCCATCACAGAGGACTCTGTGATTTATGGTCTGTTCCCAGGGACGCATTCAGGGACTGACATCGAGTGCTGCTGGAAGGCAGCAACATGATGAAAGACGCTCTTTGGTCTGCCCGAGCGTTGTTCACCACCCAGCGGAGCGAGATGTCTGTCGGGAAATGGTGCTGATTGGCCCACTGCAGACTGCAGGAGTACATGCAGAGGGACGCACTGAAACTCGGTGCAGCCAACGCCAAGGCTCTGTGGGCGAGGACCACAGTCTAGGTTCCTTCCGTTGCCGGGGGCAGGGTGTGGTGGTGATGCCCCTCAAAATAAGGGAAGGGATTCCACGCCAGTGGACCACATGAGTTGCAAGGGTGTGGGGTACAATTGTGATTTGGGGAAACTGTATTGAATGTTGGATGGAGTTTTGTATGGATCATGTCATAGAAACATAGAAACATAGAAAAAAGGTGCAAGGGGAGGCCATTCGGTCCATCGACCCAGCACTGCCATTCATGGCTGATCGTCCCCAATCAATAATCTGTGCCTGCCTTCTCCGCATATCCCTTGATTCCACTACCCCTAGAGCTCTATCTAACTCTCTCTTAAATCCATCCAGTGATTTAGCCTCCACCACCCTATGTGGCAGGGAAATCCACAAATTCACAATTCTCTGAAAACATTTTTTCTCACCTCAGTCTTAAATGGCCTCCCCTTTATTCGAAGACTGTGGCCCCTGGTTCTGGACTCGCCCAACATTGGAAACATTTTTCCTGCATCTAGCTTGTCCAGTCCTTTTATAATTATATATGTTTCTATAAGATATCCCCGCATCCTTCTAAACTCCAGTAAATACAAGCCTAGTCTTTTCAATCTTTCCTCATATGACAGTCCTGCCATCCCAGGGATTAATCTCGTGAATCTACGCTGCACTGCCTCAATCACAAGTATGTCCTTCCTCAAATTAGGAGACCAAAACTGTACACAATACTCCGGATGTGGCCTTACCAGAGCCCTATACAACTGCAGAAGAACCTCTTTACTCCTATACTGAAATCCTCTTGTTATGAAGGCCAACATTCCATTAGCTTTCTTCACTGCCTGCTGTACCTGCACGCCAACTTTCAGTGACTGGTGTACAAGGACACCCAGGTTTCGCTGTACCTCCCCCTTACCTAACCTAACCCCTTTGAGATAATAATCTACCCCCTTGATTTTTCCGCCAGGTGGATATCCTCACATTTATCTATATTATACTGCATCTGCCACACATCTGCCCACTCACTCAACCTGTCCAGGTCACCCTGCAACCTCCTAACATTCTCTTCACAGTTCACACTGCCACCCAGCTTTGTGTCATCCGCAAACTTGCTAGTGTTGCTCCTAATTCCCTCTTCCAAATCATTAATATATATGGAAAACAGTTGGGGCCCCAACACCGAGCCTTGCGGCACTCCACTCGCCACTGCCTGCCATTCTGAAAACGACCCGTTCACTCCTATCTTTGCTTCCAACCAATTTTCTATCCATGTCAACACCCTGACCCCAATACCATGTGCTCTAATTTTAGTCACCAGTCTCCCGTGCGGGACTTTATCAAAGGCTTTCTGAAAGTCTAGGTACACTACATCCACTGGCTCCCCTTCATCCATTTTACTTGTCACATTCTCAAAACATTCCAGAAGATTAGTCAACCATGATTTCCCTTTCGTAAATCAATGTTGACTTGGAGTAATCCTTTTACAGCTATCCAAATGCCCCATTATTACCTCTTTAATAATTGACCAGCATCTTTCCCACCACCGAAGTCAGGCTAACTGGTCCGTAATTCCCCGTTTTCTCTTTCGCTCCTTTCTTGAAAAGTGGGATAACATTAGCTATCCTCCAATCCACAGGAACTGATCCTGAATCTATTGAACATTGGAAAATGATCACCAATGTGCCCACTATTTCTAGAGCCACCTCCCTGAGGACCCTGGGATGCAGACCATCAGGCCCAGGGGATTTATCATCCTTCCGTCCCATTAGCCTACCCAATACTATTTCTCGCCTAATGAAAATATCTTTCAGTTCCTCTATCCCCTTAGATCCTCTGTCCTCCAGTACATCTGGGAGAATGTTTGTGTCTTCCTTAATGAAGACAGATCCGAAGTACCTGTTCAACTCTTCTGCCATTTCCTTGTTGCCCATAATAATTTCACCTGTGTCTGCCATCAAGGGACCCACATTTGACTTTGCTACTCTTTTTTCCTTAACATATCAAAATAAGCTTTTACTGTCCTTCCTTACATTCCTGGCCAGCCTTCAGTTCCTCCATCACCCTAGATCCTCTGGCCACTAATACATCAAGGAGATTGTTTGTGTCTTACTTAGTGAAGACAGATCCAAAGTACCTGCAATTTCCTTGTTCCTCATAATAAATTCACCTGTTTCAGTCTTCAATGGTCCAACTTTGATCTTAACTATTTTTTTCCTCTTCACATACCTAAAGAAGATTTTACTACCTATATATTCTTGGCTAGCTTACCTACCTACCTCATCTTTTCTCATCTATTGCCTTTTTAGATATCTTCTATTTAACAGTTTCGCAATCCTCTGGCTTCCAACTCATCTTTGTTGTGTTGTACTTCTTCTCGTTTATTTGTACACTGTCCTTGACTTCCCTTGTGAGCCACGGTCACCACTTACTCCCCATGGAATCTTTCTTCCTCTTTGGAAGAAACTGGTCCTGCACCTTCTGTATTATTCCGAGAAATACCTGCCATTGTTGTTCCACTGTCATCCCTGCTAAGGTAGCTTTCTAGTCAACTTTGGCCAGCTCCACCCTCATGACTCCAAAGTCCCCTTTGTTCAACTGTATTACTGACACTTCTGATTTTTCCTTCTCCCTCTCAAATTGTAGATTAAACCTTGTAGATATTGTAGATATTATGTTCACTACCTCCTAATAGCTCTTAGAAAAACATAGAAAACCTAGAAAATAGGTGCAGGAGGAGGCCATTCGGCCCTTTGACCCTTCGACCCAGCACCGCCATTCATTGTGATCATGGCTCATCGTTCCCAATAAATAACCCGTGCCTGCCTTCTCCCCATATCCCTTGATTCCACTAGCCCCTAGAGCTCTATCCAACTCTCTCTTAAATCCATCCAGTGATTTGGCCTCTACTGCCCTCTGTGGCAGGGAATTCCACAAATTCACAACTCTCTGGGTGAAAAAGTTTATTCACCTCATTCTTAAATGGCCTCCCATTTATTCTAGGACTGTGCCCCCTTGACTCGCCAACATTGGGAACATTTTTCCTGCATCTAGCTTGTCCAGTCATAGAAGCATAGAAACATAGAAAATAGTTGCAGGAGGAGGACATTTGGCCTTTCGACCCAGCACCACCATTCATTGTGATCATGGCTGATCATCCCTAATCAATAACCCATGCCTCCCTTCTCCCCATATCCCTTGATTCCACTAGTCCCTAATCTCTTAAATCCATCCAATGACTTGGCCTCCACTGCCCTCTGTGGCAGGGAATTCCACAAATTTGCAACTCTCAGGGTGAAAACATTTTTTCTCACCTCAGTCTTAAATGTCCTTCCCTTTATTCTAAGATTCTGCAGGGATCTCTGTTATTTATGATATATACATAAATAAAGTGGATGTAAACAGACGAGTTGATTAGTAAGTTTGTAGATGACACCAAGGTTGTTGGTATTGTGAATTGTGAGGAAGCTGGCAAAGTATACAGCGGGATATTGATCAGTTACAGAAATCGTGCAGAAATCGCCGATGGTGTTTAATCTGAGCTAGAGGAGTTGCACTCTGGGAGGTTGCCTGTAAGGGGGACATATACAATTCATAGCAAGACCCTTAACAACAATGACATAGAGGGATCTTGGGAACTAAGTTCCCAACTCCCTGTAAGTCAAGTGGTGAAGAAGGCACATGGTATGCTTGCCTTCATTGATTGAGGCATTGAATATAATTGTCAGGAAGTCATGATGCAGCTTTATAGGACCATGTTTGTGCCACATTTAGAATATCGTGTGCAGTTCTGGTTTACCCATTACAGGAAGGATGTGGAATCTTTGGAAAGGGTGCAGAGGAGGTGCAAAAGGTACAGAGGAAGCACCAGAATAGAAACATAGAAACATAGAAAATAGGTGCAGGAGTAGGCCATTCGGCCCTTCGAGCCTGCACCGCCATTCAATATGATCATGGCTGATCTTCCAACTCAGTATCCTGTACCTGCCTTTTGGATAGGATTATGGACATGCACGGAATGGAGGGATATGGATTACATAAGAGTTGGTTTTGGCATCATGTTCAGTACAAATGTTATGTTCCTCTCCATACCCCCTGATTCCCTTAGCCACAAGGGCCAAGAATGATGCCTGAATTATAGTGTATTAGCTACAGGGAGAGATTGGGCAGACATATTGTTTTCTCTGGAATGCTGGAGGTTGAGGGAAGACCTGATTGAAATATATAACATAATGCGAGGTATAGATAGGATAGACAGTCATTGACAGTCAAAACCTATTTCCTATGATGGAAATATTAAGTATTCGCAGGCACAGTTTTAAGATGAGAGGGACATTTTTAAAGAAAACTAGACTGTGGAACCCGTTGGGTCCCTGTCACATGGGAGGCCTGGTCCCCCAATGCAATAATACCCCCTCCATCCATCTTCTCTCCCCCCCCCCCCCCCCCCCCCGTCTGCAGCGCTTCCTCTCTCTGTGTAACGCTGCGGTGCGTTAGGGCCCCTCCCGGTGTCTCGGCACCCGCGAGGAGGAGCCGTTGAAGCACTGACCATCCCGGGACCCGCGATGTCCCTCGCCAATGGGTAGATAGCGGGGCTCGGTGTTAAGGGGGCTAAAAATCGCAGAGCTATCGCGCACCATTTTTGCGCAAATAGAAAAACCCCGCAAACTGGAAGAGCACAAGATCAGGGTTTCAGTTATAACCATATAACCATATAACAATTACAGCACGGAAACAGGCCTTCTCGGCCCTTCCAGTCCGTGCCGACCATTATGTACTAGTTATGTACTAGACTGAGTGGGACCCGTTGGAGGTTCCGGCAGGGGCGGTTTTTACGATTTAAAAATCTTCATAACTTTTGTACTATTTCACTGATGGGAACAAAACTTATTTAACTTGCAGCAGGGGAGAATGGGAAGGTGGCAAAAAATCATAGCACTATGGGGGATCGTTTTTGCGCAAATTGAATTACAATGCAGACCAGAAGTGGTCAAGATGAGAGTTTTAGTAATAGTATGGATAGATGAACAGGGCAGGTTTTTTCAACAGATGTTGATGAGTGTCTGGAATGTGCTGCCAGAGTCATTGGTTAAGGCTGATACGATAGTGGTCATTGAAGAGACTTTTGGATAGGATCATGGACATGCACGGAATGGAGGGATATGGATTACATAAGAGTTGGTTTTGGCATCATGTTCAGTACAAATGTTATGGGCCAAATGGCCTGTCCTATACTGTACTGTTCTATGATCTGTTCTATAACCATTCAGAGGTTCGCTTATAGATATCTTAGTTTGTTCAACACAGTGTATAAGCTGATCAAATACATAATTGTAGCATTCATCCTAAAGAATGCAGCCATAATCAGCCATTATGTTTGCTAAGACAATCCTAAGTACATTATCGTTTTCCACAATAACTGCAAAGAGTGCAGAACCAGAACATTATACCTGGGTAGCACCTTCTGATCCAAACCTGACAATGTCACACAAAGAACTGCACAGCAAATAACTTTCCAGTCAGGTTTTCGACCACACCACAGCACTGAGACTGCTCTTGTTAAGGTCTTCAATAACATCCACTTAAATACAGACAGTGGCAAAATTTAAGTTTTAGTATTACTGGATCTCAGTGCTGCATTTGACACGGTCGATCGCCACACCATATTACTAGATCGATTCGAAAACTGGGTTGGACTTTCTGGCAGAGTATTAAACTGGTTTGAATCCTACTTAAAGAACAGGGACTACTTTGTGCCTATAGGTAATTACACATCAGAGCGGACAAATATGACATGTGGAGTTCCCCAGGGCTTCATTCTGGGGCCTCTTCTGTTTAACATCCACATGCTCCCACTGGCTCAGATTATGGAAAGCAACAAAATAAGTAACCATAATTATACAGAAAACATACAAATCTACATATCACCAAGGGACTATGGTCCAATACGAATACCGAGTAAGTGCATCGAACAAATCAATAATTGGATGTGCCCAAACTTTCTTCAATTAAACGAAGACAAAACTGAGGTAGTTGTTCTTGAAGTCAAAGATGAACGATTAAAAGTCAGTGCTCAGCTTCAATCGACAATGTTAAAAACCACGGACAAAGCCAGAACTCTTGGTGTTGTCATGGACGCAGACCGGTACTTCAACAGCCACTTTAAGACAATTACAAAGTTAGCCTACTATCACCTTAAGAATCTATCAAGGGTTAAAGGACATATGGTTCAGCAAGATTTGGAAAAACTTGTCCATGCATTTATCTTCAGCAGACTTGACTACTGTAATACTGTCTTCACAGGTCTCCCTAAAAAATCAATTAGACAGCTGCAGCTGAATCACAACGCTGCTGCTCAAGTCCTCTCTAAGACCAAGGAAGTGGATCACATCACTCCAGTCTTGAGATCTTTACACTGGCTTCCAGTCTGTCAAAGAATTGATTTCAAAATATTACTGCAGGTTTATAAAGCACTGAATGATCTCCGGCCAAAATACATTTCTGATCTTCTGCTATATTATGAACTATCCAGACCTCTGAGGTCGTCTGGGACAGGTCTGCTTTCTGTCCCCTGAGTCAGAACTGAACATGGAGAAGCAGCGTTTAGTTTTTATGCAATGCATATAATGAACAAACTTCCAGAAAAATGCAGGTCCGCTCCAACACAACTTTTAAATCAGGGCTGAAGACTTTTCTGTTTGACGCATCCTTTAATTAAATTAAATAATTATTAATTTCTTACACTGCACTGCAACTTTTATTCTTGTATTTTATACTTGTCTTATTCTATTTTAGCTTGTTTTTATTTTCTATTCTTCTTAATGACCGTTTTTAATTGCTTTTGATTGCTCTTTAATGCTTTGTGTAATGCACTTTTAATTGCCTTGTTGCTGAAATGTGCTATATAAATAAACTTGCTTGCTTGCTTACATGGATGCTAAACAGCAAGAAAAACTTCAAATAGATAGAGTTGAGCAATCCTTCATTCAAAAGACTAGGACAATGCTCCGCAGTCCGGCCACATTCAATCTGGCATGGTGGTTGACAAAAAGAGAAGTTAATGAGAGGAAGAGGCTTGAAGAACATCTCCAACTGCAACACAACAATAATGGTGAAGCTAATGACATAAGTGCAAAGACAAGTCTCAAACATGTAAAGCCATCTGTCGCCTGAAGTGCTAAGTAAATGGATCTAATTTCTTCCTGAGGTTCTTCCCATTAGAGAAGTCAGTTTAGTCTGTTTGCTTCAATGTTACTAAGACACAGTTGAGAGTACTGGATAAAGCAAAGACTGGGCAACATCCCAACTGTGGTGTTGAAGACTAGCTGACCACATGTAGCTGCACCTCTGACCAAACTGTTCCAATAACATAACCTAATTGGCATAGTTCCAAAATTCCAAGTAATGTCCCACACGGGGAAAAGCACAACAAATCTAATCTAGCTCTTGCAGCCTCACCGATCTACTCTGAATCATCAGCAAACATTCAGGCCTCCCACATGGTTATCAAGTCGGCATTAACAATAATCTGAACATTAATGTGCAGGAAGAAACTACAGATGTTGATTTAAGTCTGAAGAAAAGTCCTGACCGAAAATGTCAACAATTCCTTTTCTCCAGAGATGCTGCCTGACCCGTTGAGTTACTCCAGCATTTTGTGTCCACCTGAACATTAATGTTTAGCTTGGATTTCACCAGGACCATTCAGTTCGAGATATTACTGTCCTGGTACATACATGGACAAATAAGCTGAATGCCAGAGGTAAAGGCAGAATGAGAGTCCTACCCTTAGCATCGAGGCAGTATTGGGTCAAATACTAGCATCAAGAGACTCTGGTATATCTAAAACAATTGAGAATCAAATCTTTTTACTGTCTAGAGATTGAGGCAAGGAAGATGGTTAAGATTACTAGAGCTCAAGCTTTCCTCCTGGATGTTGCTATTTCATCAATGACCTTCTTCGCATGGTAAGGCCGGTAGTGATGGGCAGCATCCCTATTGTGTTACTGAAGACTATCTGTCTACATGTAGCTGTGCATCTTATGTTTGCACAGTATTCAATTCCATTCACAATTCTTGCAGAATAAAGCAGTCCATGCTAGCAGACAACAAATCTACATTCTGGTACGGTGAATATGAAGATTATGAAATAATGTAGTCATAATGAACTGCCGATGATGGTTTACAAATCAAGCGCATATTCTCCAACATTTCTGCCACTTTCAATGTAATCCCACCACCATTCACACCTTCCCATCCCCATCCCTTTCTGCGTTCCACGGAGACCACTCACTCTGCAACTCCATGGATCACTCATTCCTTCGCATCCAAACCAACCTCTCCCCAGGTACTTTCCCCTGCAACTGCAGGAGATGCAAATCCCTTCCCTATACCTCCTCCCTCACATCCACCCAGGGACGCAAGTGGTCCTTTCAGGTGAGACAGAGATTTATGAGCAGCTCCTCTAATCCCATTACCGCACTTGGTGTTCCCAATGTAGCCTCCTTTGTATTGACGAGACCAAGAGCAGATTGTGACTGTTCTGCCAAACACAACGCCTGTTGGATCTCCCAGTTGCTAATCATTTTAACTCCCCTTCCCATTCCCATACTGACCTTTCCATCCTGGGCCTCTTCCATTGCTAGAGTGAGGTCTCTCTCCCCCTCCCCACCAAAATCAGTCTGAAGAAAGATCCAGGCCCGAAACATCACCTATCTATGTTCTCCAATGATGTTGCCTGACCACTAAGGTTACTCAGGCACTTTGTGTATTTTTTCATACATTTAAGGTGATCATCCCCAACAGTAAAAAACAATCACCTACCTTTGACGTTGAATGGTATTCCCATCACTGAGCAGGAATAGTGTCCATGTCCAGGTCTTGCATCGGATATTCTGTTCTGAATGTCTCACCTCCTGACTTTTCAAAGTCTTTTCATCAACTATAGTGTATACATTTAGAATGTATTGGGATACTATCTGTGCCTGGAAGAACGTACCTCCAATAAAACCTATCTAGCCTGGCACCATCCAGGACAAAGCAGCTGGATTGATTGGAACCCATAATACTACAGGTTTTCCCCGCCACCACTTATTACAGCTGCCGTTCATAATGTACAACAACTAAAGAATGCACTGCAGTTACTCACCAAGGTTATTCTGACAGCACCTCCCAAGTCTGCATCCTGTCCCACCAAGAAAAATAAGGTCAGCAGGTGCATGGAAGCATTGACTCCTGCCATGTTCCCTGCCAAGTTACATAACATCCTGATTTGGAAATATATTGTCTTTGTTGCTGGGTATAAGTCTTGAAAATTGCTACCCTATAGCAATAGTTCACTTCCTCCTCCACATAGCCAGTTAGGGGATATGCAATAAATGCATAGCTCATAAATGAATAATACAGGCATACACCTCTATATGTTATTTCATTGATTATGGAGCACTCTGATGTGTCCAAAAGCTGGGAAAAGAAATTTACTATTTCTCTTCATTTCCACTACTTCAAGCAAATGGAGAACTTGTGTCTGTAATGAAGGGATTCCTCTCTGTTTGATGGAGGTAAAAAGGTGGCAGCTCTTGGCAGAGGTCCCAAACCCAACTGCAGTATCTCTGTGTTGAGGTCCCTTCTTCAGAAGTCTTGCTCTTTGGTGTTAAAGTTGGGACTTTGATTCGATTCAATGTGTTGACGGATTAACCTGGGCAGAGAAGCATAGCTGCTCCTGCATGATTCGATGTGATATTCATAAATAGTGAGATTAAACGAGAACTTACCAGTTCGAAGTTTGATCTTTATTTTATGAGGAGTTACGATGAGGGATTACGTGAAGAAGACCCCGCCTGGCGCTGGAACGGCATACTTCAAAGCAGCGGCATGAAAAACACAGAAACCAATAGCCGAAGTAAAATAGTAAGGCTCAAAATAGACTAGAACTACCAGATGATCATTTACATTATGAGGGTTGGGAGTGGAGGGCACGTAATCCCTCATCGTAACTCCTCATAAAATAAAGATCAAACTTCGAACTGGTAAGTTCTCGTTTAATCTCACTATTTTACTTCGGAGTCACGTGAGTGACTACGTGAAGATTTTGAAGCTCTGTGTTTTTCATGTCGTAAACTCATTTCATACGACTCTCTGTTTAGTCAAAACAGTAGTGAGTAAATAGTATTTTTAGGACATTGTTACAATTTATGTAATAAGTCCTTTAATCATAAAAAGAACAACTTTTTAATAATAACCCCTCCAACTTAGGGGAAAATTACAAAATAAATTGATAAATGTTGTCAATGGTAACATAAATCGATAATATAAATCGATAATATAAAACAAAGCAAGCATTAAAGAGAACCCATTACTGTGTGTCTAAATCGTGGCACTGTGACAACAGGTTTATTCTAGAACTTTGAAAATCTCTTCTCTAGACCACCCTGCGGCCTCTAAAATTTTATCGAGTGGCACGTCCTGTACCTTTGCCACGGACGTAGCTGCCGCCCTAGTGGAGTGAGATTTAAACACATCAGTGTCTATTCTTGCTAGACACAAACCATCCAGAAATGGTTTGAACTGAACCTTTTGTATGTGGCTTTTTGTGTGTTATTAATAACGCTTTCTCAGAACCTCTGAGATTTTGGTTACCTCAATGTACTGAGTTAAATGCTTAACCACACACAATGTTTCATCAATAGGATATGCTTTAAACATTACCTTCATTCCAGTTCTTCCTGGTCTGCTTTGTTTGATCAAGTCATAAACATAAAACATAATGTTATCTGCAGTCACATGTATGCAATCCAACCGTACAACAGCAAAGCTTGTACTCTTTTTGAGCTGATACCAATGCCATTAACTTTACCACCTTGAATGTTAATTTCTGCAAAGACATTGAATTAATTGGAGTCCATTGTTTAAACAAAGTGAGAACAATGCTAACATCCCAAATTCCTCTATATATGGGCTTGGGATGATTTTATTGAAATTCCTTTCATGAGTCGGGATACTAATGGGTGAGACCCAATTAATCTCGATCTGAAATTTGTCCTAAATAGGATGACAATGCACTACGAGCACAATTAATGGCACTATACTCAAATGCTCATCAAGTGTAACCCAGCAAGGAACTGTAATACATTTGAAATGTTTGCAGTATAATAAGATATCTTTGACTGTGTACACTTCCCATTTCCTTATATGCGACTTATATTGTTTTAGTGCTATTCCTCCAAGCTGCAACTATAACATCCATGGTCCTGTCCGACAGTACAACTCTTGCAATGGTCTGGTCAGAACCTGCAGATTAACAAATACATATGTGTTGAAGAAGGGTCTCGACCCGAAACGTCGCCTATCTCCTTCACTCCCTAGATGCTGCTGCACCCGCTGAGTTTCTCCAGCTCTCTGTGTAACTAACAAATACATATGATCATGCAATGGATGAATTCCTTTTGTTACTGGTTGTGTCAACAGATTGTCGCAACTGGGAATTGTCATACATGGTTCAATAATCATATTAGCATCAATGGGAATCATGACTGCGTGGGCCAATCTGACACCACCAAAAAATTGCATTCGACAGCGTCTTGCGCTTTTTATTGAGACATTGCCCAATGAGACAGAATGGGGAAAATCATAAAATAACAAATTCCCCAGTGTAGCGAGAAAACATCCACCGCTACTGCCGCTGGATCGTGTTCCCCAAGACCCGTATTTGGGCAATTGGTGATTCAATCTAGATGCAAACAGATCAATGTCCGGCACTCCATAGCGACTGACAATATTTTGAAATTTTGTGGATTAACATCCATTCTGTATTGTCTTCAAATATTTGTGATCTTTATCTGTCACAACATTGTCTCTCCCCGAGAGATAAATAGCTGAAAGCCAAATATTTTTTGCCATACACCATTGGCACATCTGGTTTACCAGATGATCACATGATATTGATCTAACACCACCCATGTGATTAATATATGCCACAGCTGTGGTATAATCTATTTGTACTTGGACATGCAAATCCTTTAATGAAGGGCAATAAGCTTTTAATACATAAAATGCTACCAAGAGCTCCAAATAATTAATACCATATGTTTGGAACAATAAATCCTCTTGGACAGCCCATCTGCCTCTACAGCTGGTCTCATTATCCGAACCCCCCCCCCCCCCCCCCCATCCGAGAGAACTTCGTCATTTTGCAAAAATACTACTGGCTGATGAACTAAAAGTTCTAAGCAGCTTATGGAACATTCTCAATCCATCAATGTAATTCTGATAAAACTTCCTTAGGCAATTGCATTGGCCTATCAAATGGCTTGCTCGCTGAATAAGCGCTTGAGTTTTTGCCCTTTGAAGATTTTGGTAATGTAGACGACCAAACTCTACTGTCTGGAAATGCTGCTGCCAATTTACCAATAATTTTGGCAACCTCTCGGATGGAGGGATAAGGTTCGTAAATCAAGTCTTGACACACATTTGTCAAATCCAACACTTATCCATTGGTAAAGTTACCAACCTGGTAACTGAGTTAATCTCAAACCCCAGATATTCAATGGTTTGGGATTGCTGTAACTTAGATTTGTTGGATGGATCAGGAACCCAACTTCTCAAACAACTTGTAGTTACTGAGACTAATTTTCCACCTGGCTCCTGATTAGCATTGACAATTAAATGTCATCTAGATAAGCCATAACGATGTACTTTTGTGCCTAAGGCAGTGCAAATGCTGGCTTAATCCTTAAAGGCAAAGCTTGTAGTACCACAAACTGTCTCATCCATAACTTTAATTACCTATGAAATTATGGTGAATTGGGACCGAAAAATGCATCTCTTCAATTTATTGCAGCCATAACCACCTGTTGATACCTGCTGTATAGCAGTGTTGAATGTGTCCATTTAAAAAATATTTACTGGACAATATATTTAATTGTGTGAGATCTAACATGATTGTACAACCCCATCTTCTATGGCCTGGGGAAAATATTTGATACAATTGTTGTGGATCCTTTCCTGTTTCTCAATACCTCCTTCCTCACACAAATTCTCACGTCTTTGTCAATTTGAATTATTCCAAGACTATAACATGAAGAATGATCAGGTTATTGTGTCCCAATGGATCCATACCTCTTCATTATCAACATTTGGAGTCTACCACCAATCTGAGGTTCATCCAAACATCCTTCTTAAATAGGATTAAGTTTTGTACCTCCCCAACTGTTTGACGAAATTACCTCCTTACCCAAAAATGTGGGTGTACATTCGTTATTTTATTAATATATGGTCCCTAGATAAGGGACGTATCAGATTTAAACTGATAAGAACAGATACCATGCTTAATCTTAGCCAAAAAGCCGAGAAACGATTTGCTGGCTGGAAATTCTTCCTTATCATACTCCTGCCTCGGCTCAAATCAAATCCCTTTTCCATATGACCAGCCTACTGGCCAACTAAAGGGTTTCATAAGACCAACAGTTTCTTCCCCTTCATCCATACTTAATTTGCTTAAACAGATTTTCTCCGAATCAATAACCAGGAGTTTGAACATTGCTTGTCCTGTAAATCTTTGGATGTAAAAGAGGCCGAATGGCAATCTTTTATTTATATAATTTAACTCAAATAAGTTTACAGAATAAACCTAACATATTTTGTTTCATTCTGAACTTTAGTCATTCCACAACTTCCCAGCTTGTCTTAAAAGACAGTGATGCCAATTAGTTTGAGGATTCTTTTAATCGTAATTCCTGCGCCCGCATAATTGCTGACATTGGCGCCCAAAACCCGGATTTACCAGGTACCTTCTTAAAGGTGTTTTAGAATGCTTCATGCATTAAATTCTGTATAATTCCAATTTTAGTATATGTGCTGCCGAAGCGAGCACATGTTTAAATGCAAATCTGCTGTTTCAACCATAACAGCTTCTTGAGGCAGATGAGAGACCATATAATTAACATTGGCCGCCAGGTTCCTTCCATGGCCTCACCGCCTCCACCAGGTATAGTAACTTTGTGCCCTTCAGACACACCTGGATTTGCATTGTGGTGGGTACTTCTGACCACAACACCACTTTCAGGGTCTCTCACATACAGCCCTGGTACTCCTGAAACTCGTTCAAGGAGACTTCCTCCAGTCCATACCCAGGCACTGGGGTTTCAAATTCCCAATTCGAATTGGCACCATATTCACGATATGGAACCCCCTCAGGGGCTGCCTGGGAATATTCTGGGTACTTAGACCCTTGGTTGATATAATGTGGAGAATTTCCTCCATTAGATCCATACTTAGCCAATTTTAGGCTTACCTTACAGGATCTTTTAGAAACCTCAGGCCTTTCAAGCCTCTTTTTACTTTTAGGCACTGGGTTTTCAAGTGTTGTTTGTGGAGCAACTAAAGGCTCCCTAACGGGTATTTCAATCGGCCACCGGTATCGGAACCAGCTCCGCAATAGTCTGCTGTCCCGACTTTTTACACCCCGGGACGCACGTTTTACCCGCGATTTTCTTTTTAAAACATTTTATTTTTATTTTTATTTAAACTCCTGCTGGTTTCCTACCAGCCTACGGAGTTTTAAGAAAAACGCCCTGGAAGTAAAATAATTTTACTTACCTGCGGGCCGTTTCCTTACCGCTGTGCTGGAGCTGCGCTCTGCAGCTCTTCCTTTGCCGATAGCGTCGACGTAATGCCGTTCCAGCGCCAGGCGGGGTCTTCTTCACGTAGTCACTCACGTGACTCCGAAGTAAAATTGCCCAGGAGTAAGGGTAATGCTAAATGGTCAATACATATTAAAAATCCCATGTTCATTTTCTTTATCCACCTAGGTCAAATGAACAACAGATATACAGAACAACGTGGATAAGCTTTTCCCATTGAGGGTAGGGAAGATTCAAACAAGAAGGCATGACATGAGAATTAAGGGACAGAAGTTTAGAGGTAACATGAGGGGGAACTTCTTTAGTCAGAGAGTGGTGGCTGTGTGGAATGAGCTTCCAGCAGAAGTGGTGGAGGCAGGATCGATTTTAACATTTAAAAGTAAAGTGGATAGGTATATGGACGGGAATGGAATGGAGGGGTATGGTCTGAGTGCAGGTAGATGGGACTAGGGGAAAATAAATGGTCGGCACGGACTGGAAGGGCCGAGAGGGCCTGTTTCCGTGCTGTAATTGTTATAAGGTTATATGGTTATATGTTAGAAAGCTTGCAGAACTAATGAGGCAACACAAAAGGCCACACAAATTAGCCCTTCCAATGCCCATGATGAGGCAGGAGTAACCTTAATTCTCACCTTTCTTTACCTGTCTATGTCCAGTCATTTGCAAGGCATCTTATATGAACTAGGGATTTCTACATCAGATAACAAGGTTTTCTGATGCACATGCCTCTTGCATGCTTCCTTGTAATTTTTCTAATGCCTTATAATTAGCTACCTGCTGATCATACTGGTGTGTAAATTTTTGCAACTTGTGCAATGCTATATTATTGTTATATTAATATCCAAAAATGCTAGTCAAAATACACTCCAGGCAAGATACTTGATGTTTATTTTACAGCACAAAAATTATAGATACGATTATATCCACATTAGTTTTCTTTTTATAGACAATGGACAATAGTCCATTAGCAGGAGTAGGCCATCCGGTTTTCGAGCTAGCACCGCTATTCATACATGGCTGATCATCCCCAATCAGTACCCCGTTCCTGCCTTCTCGCCATATCCCCTGACTCCGCTATATTGAAGAGCCCTATCTAGCTCTCTCTTGAAAGTATCCAGAGAAACGGCCTCCACTGCCCTCTGAGGCAGAGAATTCCACACTCACAACTCTCTGTGTGAAAAAGAGTTTCCTCTTCTCCATTCTAACTGCCTTACCCCTTATTCTTAAACAGTGGCCGTCCATATTTAGTTTATTTATTTTAATGTCCTTTGCCATTAATTTATTTTTATGCCCTTTGTCGTAATGGTTCCAATGAAGAAAACATTCAGGATGGAAGTCTGGATTTCTGCCTTTTTGATATCAATTGAACATTATGATTAACATACAAGTCATGAACATGATTAAAAAAAACATATCTATTTGAGTTTATTATATATTTTAAAAATCCACATTCTTCATTATCCTTCATCTACTGAGAATAATCATTGATGTTGAATAAACATCTATAGGTGGCAGCACTTGTATGATGTCACATCAAAGTGCCTGTGTACAAAGCAGGGAAGATGTTTTGGAATGTTATTGAATTTGGAGATAAAGACAAATGTGATTTTCTATTCAGGTTCTTTTGTTGAAAAATAACCAGACCCTGTTTTTACCATGCTCACAAAATTTCAGGAATGTGCTGCAATGAAACCCAG
Source organism: Raja brachyura (assembly GCA_963514005.1). The sequence goes on from OY740784.1 coordinate 51,044,095, forward strand.
TCCATAACATAGACCAGACTCCAGCTACATTTCACTCTGCCTTGGAAAAGCAGCCAACATAATCAAAGACTTGTCCCACCCTGGTCATTCCTTCTTTTCCCTGATTTCATTGGATAGCATGCAATACAAAGCTTTTCACTGTACCTCGACAATAATAAACTTAAACCTAAACCTTATTCAGATTATGATTTCATCAGCAGCAAATAAAAATAAAGTAATGATGATTTAATTACAATAATGCTCAGTAATAACGTTGACGTCCTACCTCCAGTTCCCTCTCCTCTACTTTCTATCTGACAAAGGGTCCTGACCTGAAACGTCACCCATCCTTTTTCTTCAGAGATGCAGCCTGACCCTCTGAGTTACTCCAGCAATTTGTGTCCATCTTCAGTATAAACCAGCATCTGCAGTTCCTTTCTACACAATAACAGTGATAAACATGACTTTAGTAGATTGATTGGGGATTAATTGATATCCTTAAAAGTTAGTGTGTGTGGCAAAAAAACTATATTGGTTATCCCTTTGGGATCAAAAGTGGCAATGTTGGCATCTATTTGATTTCCCAATCCGTTTACTCCCGATGGTTGACGTTATCTGTATGTGCACAAATCCTTTACAAGTATGGGAGTCTGGTGTGGATCCATAAGCAGGACTGGAGACACGATGTTAACCACCGGGTGGTGTCGCAGTGGCTACTTCGCCAACAGTCGGTCTTGTCCTTCCTGTTCCCAATGTTGGGTGAGTCCAGAACCAGGGGCCACAGTCTTAGAATAAAGGGGAGGTCATTTAAGACTGACGTGAGAAAAACCTTTTTACCCAGAGAGTTGTGAATTTATGGAATTCCCTGCCACAGAGGGCAGTGGAGGCCAAATCACTGGATGGATTTAAGAGAGAGTTGGATAGAGCTCTAGGGGCTAGTGGAGTCAAGGGATATGGGGAGAAGGCAGGCACGGGTTATTGATAGCGGACGATCAGCCATGATCACAATGAATGGTGGTGCTGGCTCGAAGGGCTGAATGGTCTCCTCCTGCACCTATTTTCTATGTTTCTATGTTTCTATGTTTCTTTCTTTGCTGTTTTATAGTATGCGTTAAATGTATGTTTTAATGTTCTTTAGCTTGTTTTATGTGGGTGGTGGGGGAGGGGGGGGGGGTGTTGTGGGAAACATTCTTTAATCTCGGAGATGCGACTTTTTCCGTCTCGTATCTCTGTCCGCACTGCGACCTAACATCGTGGAGTTGGCGGCCTCTGCTGGGGACCGACTTCAGGAGCCTGCAGGACTTACCATCGCGGAGCTGGCTGGGATTGACCTCGGAAGCTCCAACCGTGGAAGCCTGCGGACCTTAACATTGTGAAGCTTGGTTAGGAACCAACTTCGGGAGCTCCAAGCCACAGGAGTTTCAAGCGCCCCGATCGCGGGAGCTTCTATCGCCCTGATGTGGGAGCTTGAATCGCCGGCTGTGGGAGCTTCGATTGCCCCGACTGCGGATGGTTCGACTGCCCCGACCGTGGGAGAATAAAGAGGGAAGAAGATTAGACTTTATTGCCTTCCATCACAGTGAGGAATGTGGGGAATTCGCTGTGGTAGATGTTAATGTTAACTTTTTATGTAGTTGTGTGTCTTGTTGCTTTTTTTAGTATGGCTGCATGGTAATTCAAGTTTCACTGTACTTTATTGGTACACGTGACAATAAACAGACCTTTGAAACCTTGGAGATAATGCAGATGTTGTAAATTGGAGCAAAATCAAAACAAACTGCAGAAGGAAATCAAAATGTGAAGAAGCACCTGTAAGGGTAAAGTAATTAAGAATGTTTCAGGTCGAAACCCTAAACCAGGACTGAGTGTGGAGAGGGAAGGTAGCCAGTACAAAGCGGAAAGGGGGAGGGGTGAAACTGAGGTGCCTATCATCCACCATCCATTCTACCATCCCTTCACGAATTCTCAGCTCTTTACAGATGCTGCCTGACATGTTGCGTCTTTCGAGCATTTTACATTTTTACTTCCCTATCGAATTGTGCACATGCATTGCAGGGACCTTTTTAGAAGCCCTTTAATCCAAAAGATGGAAAGATCCAATTTACCCATGCAATTTCCTGGGAGAATCATAAACAGGGGTGTAAATGAAGAAATATTTTGAAGATGTTTGCCCAACTTCTTCAACTGAAATGCTATTCACAAATAAATAATATTGCTCTAATTTAATTCTTATAGCAATGTGAGAAAACCTGAATGCAAGTAGATTCAGCCAGTATCCTTTCTTTCCAAACATTATTACTGGTTCCACACCCTCCTCATCCCCTACTCCATCCCAACCTCCGATCTTTTTTCCAAACTCCAACTCACTTTCCCAACTCTCCATCCTGTTTTTTTTTTACACGACTTATGTATTTTACCTCCCCTAACTATTAGCTGAATGGCTGTTTGTTGTTCATTGGTCGGCCTATGCATATAATATTTTCAAAGTAATTTTAAGCTTGTGATCTTTTCACAGTTACTAATTTCAAACACTTTCAAAGTGAGTGCTAACTCTCTTTGACTTTCAAGCTACCAGAACTAGCACCTAGACAGGTTTTAGATAGTCTAGGCTAAAAAGTAGAGAAAGAATATAAAGACAAGTGGGAAGGAACTGAAAATGTTGGTTTAAACTGAAGATAGACACAAAAAGCTAGAGTAACTCAGCAGTACAGACAGCATCTCTGGACAAAAGGAATAGGACACCCTTCTTCAGAGACATTGGTTGAGATCGCCCCGAATGCAGATGATTTGACTGCCTTGTTCGCGGGAGAGCAAAGAGGAAGAAGATTGAACTTTATTGCCTTCGATCACAGTGAGGAATATGGAATCCACTGCGATGGATGTTTATGTCAACTTTTATGTGGTTGTGTGTCTTGTTGTGAATTTTGTGAAACTTACAAAATTCTTAAGGGGTTGGACAGGCTAGATGCAGGAAGACTGTTCCCGATGTTGGGGAGGTCCAGGACAAGGGGTCACAGCTTAAGGATAAGGGGGAAATCCTTTAGGACCGAGATGAGAAGGACTTTTTTCACACAGAGAGTGGTGGGTCTCTGGAACTCTCTGCCACAGAGGGTAGTTGAGGCCAGTTCATTGGCTATATTTAAGAGGGAGTTAGATGTGGCCCTTGTGGCTAAGGGGATCAGAGGGTATGGAGAGAAGGCAGGTACGGGATACTGAGTTGGATGATCAGCCATGATCATATTGAATGGCGGTGCAGGCTCGAAGGGCCGAATGGCCTACTCCTGCACCTAATTTCTATGTTTCTATGTTTCTACGTTGCTTTTCACTTAGTATAGCTGTATGGTAACTCCAATTTCATTTTACCTAAACTGGTACATGCGACAATAAACTGACCTTGAAACCTTGAATGTCTTGTTCTACACTTCCTTGCTGTTTTCTAATGGAAAACAGCAAAGTGTGGTTCTATCAGATTTGACTGTGATATTACACTCATATTTACAATGGCGATTATATCTCCCAGCTCTTCAAAAGAAAAAGTGCACATTTTATTAACCACTTTTATTAAGATTATTTGTGGGACTAACAATAACTAACCTGAATTTTTGAAATTTAAATCCAATTTTTTAAATTGCACAATAAATTTACTTAAATAGTTCTGAAAAGTTGCTGTAGACTCCTTGAATTAATTAATTAATTAATAATTAAATTGAAAACAAAGTTGTCAGTTATACACACAACTGTGCCAATGAGACCATTGTTAAGTTGAATTATATGGCTTAGTTCCTATGACTTTGACCTTGGATAGAACTAACCTAATTGTACAATTTTCATAACGATGTTAGGCTGGGGGCAGATAGCTTATTTACAGTTGGATTTTAAACTCATTTTGACCAAAACTCCATTCCTATATCTTTACTAATGTCCAGAAGGCAATCAGATTGTTCATTGATAAGAGACAGGAGCAGAGTTAGGCCATTTGGCCCATTGAGTCTGCTCTGGCCATTCGATCATGGCTGATCTATTTTATCCTCTCTATTCCATTCTCCTGCCTTCTCGGCGTAACCTTTGTCACCCTTATTGTGTTTCAAATTACATGGCTGAGGTTACGTGCATGGAAATGTGAGGTGAAATGGCTCCGTTTGGCCACAGTTAAAGATAATTTCTCAGTTTTAATTCTGATATGGTGAACGTTATTTGGATACCTTACACGAGGGCCAGAAGACCTGACCCTCCAAACTATCACCAAGAATCTGGACGTAAAACTGTATGTTTCAGAAGATTTTGCTCTTCAACAGTCTCAGGTCTGGAACTTTGCTAATTGGTGAATTGTGATAAATCCATTAATACAATTTTCTCATTCTCAAGCAGGGAATTATTCTGCGACTGAAATCAGGAGCTTTGTGACAGATTAAAGGAGTGTGTGTGTGTATGTTTAACCTCTTGACTCTGAATGGAAGTTGTTAACAAAAACTACCACCCTGAATATATTTGAGAAAGGCACTCACTTTCTCAGCATTAACTTGTATTTATTCAGAATTCATATTGAGATATAAAGTTTTTTGCTCTTATTTATCTAGTCAGGCATCAAACCAATCTCTTCTGCCTTCACAGGTCATTGCAAAGTACAACAAAATCTTTATTTTTGTCAGTAAATTGTGCAAAGCAGATAGGAGCCAAAATCCCTTCAATGGTTGCTGATCTTACATCTCAAACTCAGAAGCAAAACATATAGGTACTTCTGTTACAGCACATTTGGCCGAGGAAGCTGGCTGTTTGGGAAAGCTGAATAAGCCAGCAGCTCGGAGAAGCTTTAGTTTAATTGAGATATACAGCATGGAAACAGACCCTTCGGTCCACCTAGTTCGTGCCGACCAGTGATCCACATACACTAACACTATCGTACACATGAGGGACAATGTACAATTTTTACTGAAGCCAAATTAACCTGTCATCCTGCAGGTCTTTGGAAAGTGGGCAGAAAACAGAGCACCCGGGGAAAACCCATGCTGCCACGGGAAGAACATATAAACTTCGTACAGACTGCACCCGCAGCCTGGATTAAACCCGAGCCTCTGGCGCTGTAAGGCAGCAACTCCAGCACTACGCCATCGTGCCACCCACTTTTCTTCACACCCGCTTTTCCTCACTTTGAAAGTTTGTGTTGGGCAATGAGCTCACATTAAAGGAGCAATAGGGAACTGCAGGTGCTGGTTTAAACCAAAGATAGACACAAAATGCTGGAGTAACTTAGTGGGACAAGCAGCATCTCTGGACAGAAGGAATGGGCGACGTTTCGGGTCGAGACCCTTCTTCAGACTGCAGGAAGGTCTCGATCCGAAACGTCACCCTTCCCTTCTATCCAGAGATGCTGCCTGACCCGTCGAGTTACTCTAGCAATTTGTGTCTGTCTAAAAGTTTTGGGGAATTTGGTGAGCCTAGACTTAGGGCATTGGTATGGAAGGGTTGAATTAATAAAGGGAAATATTGCAACCACTAAGTGGTTGAGGGAAATTGTAGCGAATCTGAGCACACCTCCAATCTCCATTAGATATGGAAGAGATGCTTGAGTATTGAAGGATTGCAAATGTTAAATCCTGATTAAACAAGAATGAAGAGAAAATCAACTGCAGTGGTGTTGGGGAAACTTTCAGCGCCACTAATTAAGAACAAAATAAATTCCACCTGGGTAGATCATGGAGAACTAAAAGAAAGTAAGCAGGAATCTACCTAGAAATCTGATCACCTAACTTGATAAGTGCTGTATGTTTGAAAATAACTTGGAATGCAACTGCAGTTGTTTGATTCATCGGTTGAATCCAGTCACTTCAGTAGTTCAAGCACCCCACTCAGGTTGGAATTGACTAAATCAGATGATATGATGGCTCAAAGAATGCACACATAATGATGGCATTCACTAGATGACACCAACATACCACATCAAGAGTCACTCAGTCAAGACAACTGTTGGTTAAATCCATAAGCAATTAACATACAGGGAGCTGATGGTGACATTCAATAATGCAAGAGAGAGATATTTCATGCTGATAAGCATTTGATCCAGCATCTTTATTTAATACATGATGTTACCTGGTGCATTGAGGGCAATTTACAACAATTGTGTCAAAACCCTACTATAAAATGATTAATGTCCTAATCTCCCTATTCTACACACTTTGGGAAGGTGTTGGCACCTTTCCTATAACAGGGACAGGAATAACTTAAACTTAAAATGTGCCTGTGAAGATCCGTCACCATATTGGAACCAATTCAGTACTGTTTTGCTAAACATTAAGCAAGGAGCCATTGCCTCACGGTGCTGGGGATCTGGCTTTAATCCTGATCTCAGGTGATGCCTGTATGGAGTTTGCATGCACTCTCTGTGACCACATAGGGTTCCTTCTGCTGCTTAAATTTCCTCTCACACCCAAAGATATGCAGGTTGGTAAGTTAATTGGACCCTAGCATGTCGGTGAGAAGGTGGAATCTAGGAGGAGTTGAGAATATAGGAAGAATAAAAAATAGATTAATATGGGATGAGTGTAAATGGGTATTTGATGGTACTGTAGATGTGAACAATGTGCTGAAAGGCCTATTTTCCTATTTCCGCCCTGTTTCTTTCTATCATAGAAAATAGGTGCAGGAGTAGGCCATTCGGCCCTTCGAGCCTGCACCGCCATTCAATGTGATCATGGCTGATCATCCAACTCAGTATCCCGTACCTGCCTTCTCTCCATACCCCCTGATCCCTTTAGCCACAAGTGCCACATCTAACGCCCTCTTAAATATAGCCAATGAACTGGCCCCAACTACCTTCCGTGGCAGAGATCAGTCTGTGAGTCTGTATGTTTGAGGCAAGGAGCTTGCAAGAAGGTAAGTTGCATGTGATCTGTTCAATGCCTTTCCACATATAATGACTGCACTTATTGATGTCAAAGATTGGGAACCCTCACTGATATTATATATTTTTAATAATTAGTATATTTTTGTGTAAATCAATCATTTACAAATTTGTCAAGAACACAATCGCAAACGTTGCAATCTTTCTGTATACCGAAATGAGAAAATATAAGGTTAACAGTCAAAGGAGTTATACTTCACATTCTCTTACAGAGGAATATTTATTATTCAAGTCTTATGAAAATAAAACACAGTATGACCAGCTGAGGTTATGACTTTCATTGTCTTTTCCTTTGTGTTCATAATAAACTTGGACTGACACAAATCATCCTGTGACAGATAATGAAAGAAGTAACCCATAATTGGCGCCAAACTGTAGGTTAGTGTGCAAGCAATAACATCATTTACACTATTATTCACAGTCCAGCTCAGTCTCAATATACCTAATGGGTGGTTACTGGATGGAATTCTGAGGGACAAAATCTTCCAGCTTTTGGAAGGGCAAGGACTGAGAAATAACTAATTAGGATTAATCCACATGGCTTTGTGCATGGGAAATCGTGTCTCACAAATTTGATTTGAGTTTTTTGAAGAGGTAATACAAAAGATTAATAAGGACATAGAAACATAGAAACATAGAAAAATAGGTGCAGGAGTAGGCCATTTGGCCCTTCAAGCCTGCACCGCCATTCAATGTGATCATGGCTGATCATCCAACTCAGTATCCCGTACCTGCCTTCTCTTCATACCCCCAATCCCTTTAGCCCCAAGTGACACATCTAACGCCCTCTTAAATATAGCCAATGAACTGGCCTCAACTACCTTCTGTGGCAGAGAATTCCAGAGACTCACCACTCTCTGTGTAAAGAATGTTTTCATCATCTCGGTCCTAAAGGAAGTCCCCCTTATCCTTAGACTGTGACCCCTTGTTCTGGACTCCCCCAACATCGGGAACAATCTTCCAGCATCTAGCTTGTCCAACCCCTTAAGAATTTTGTAAGTTTCTATAAGATCACCCCTCAATCTTCTAAATTCCAGCGAATACAAGCCGAGTATATCAAATCTTTCCTCATATGAAAGTCCTGACATCCCAGGAATCAGTCTGGTGAATCTTCTCTGTACCCCCTCTATGGCAAGGATGTCTTTCCTCAGATTTGGAGACCAAAACTGTACACAATACTCCAGGTGTGGCCTCACCAAAACCCTGTACAACAGCAGTAGAACCTCCCTGCTCCTATACTCAAATCCTTTCGCTATGAATGCTAACATACCATTTGCTTTCTTCACTGCCTGCTGCACCTGCATGCCTACTTTCAATGACTGGTGTACCATGACACCCAGGTCTCGTTGCATCTCCCCCTTTCCTAATCTGCCACCATTCAGATAATAGTCTACCCTCATGTTTTTGCCACCGAAGTGGATAACCTCACATTTATCCACATTATACTGCATCTGCCATGCATCCGCCCATTCACTCAGCCTATCCAAATCACCCTGCAGCCTCCAAGCATCCTCCTCACACCTAACTATGTCCCCCAGCTTGGTGTCATCTGCAAACTTGGAGATATTGCATTGAATTCCCTCGTCCAAATTATTAATATATATTGTAAATAGCTGGGGTCCCAGCACTGAGCCTTGTGGTACCCCACTAGTCACTGCCTGCCATTCTGAAAAGGACCTGTTTACTCCTACCCTTTGCCTCCTCTCTGCTAGCCAGTTTTCTATCCACATCAATACTGAACCCCCAATACTGTGTGGGATTACATTAGCTACCCTCCAATCCTCAGGAACTACTCCAGAATCTAAGGAATTTTGAAAAATTATCACTAATGCATCCACTATTTCTGTGGCTACCATGGTGGTAGCGACATGGTGGTAGGCGGTATCTAGGTAGACCTTAGCCATGTCCTTGACACGGTGAGCTAGTTTGGAACGTTAAGTCACATGGAATGGTGGGTGAAATAGCCAAGTGGATACAAAAATAGCTTGAAAATTGGATACAAAATTGGTAGGAGGAGACAGAGAGTGGTCGTGGAGGGTTGTTATTCAGATTGGAGGCCTGTGATCAGAGGTGTGCAGCAAGGATTGGTGTTGGGGCCACTGTTGCTTGTCATCTATATTAACAATTTGGATTTCAATGTTGTTAACATGGTAATTATGTTTGTGGGCAACACCAGTATTGATGGCGTAATGGAAAGTGAAGAAGGTTATCGAAGACAACAACAAGATCTAGATAAATTAGAGAAGTGAGCCACAAAATGGAAAATTGAATTTTTACTTGGATAAATACAAAGAGTTCCATTTTGGTAAATTAAACTCGGGCAGGACTTACACGGCAAACAGCAAGGCCCTGGAGAATTTTGTAGAATAGGGACCGAGAAGTGCAGGTACATAGAGTCATAGAGTGATACAGTGTTGTAAAAGGCCCTTCGGTCAAATTTGCCCACACCGGCCAACAATGTCCCAGCTACCCTATTCCCACTTGCCTGCGCTTGATCCATAACCCTGCAAACCTGTCCTATCCATGTACTTGTTCAACTGTTTCTTAAACAAAGGGATAGTCCCAGCCTCAACTACCTCCTCTGGCAGCTTGTTTCATACACCCATCATCCTCTGTGTGAAACAGTTAACCCTTGGATTCCTATTAAATATTTTCCTCTTCACCTTGAACCTGTGTCATCTGGTCCTCAATTGCCCTACTCTGGGTAAAAGACTGTGCATTTACCCAATCTATTTCTCTCATGATTTTATTACCTCTATAAGATCTCCCTCATCCTCCTACACTCCATGGAATAGAGACCCAGCCTACTTAACCTCTCCCTCTAGTCCTGGCAACATCCTCATAAATCTTTTCTGGACCCTTTCAAGCTTGACAATATCTTTCCTATAACATGCCCAGAACTGAACACAATATTCTAAACGCAGTCTCACCAATGTCTTATACAACTGCAACATAACCTCCCAACTTCTATACTCAATGCTCTGACTGATGAAGGCCAAAGTGTCAAAAGCCTTTTTGACCACCTTATCTACCTGCAACTCGACCTTCATGGAACCATGCACTTGTACTCCTAGATCCCTCTGCTCTACAACACTACCTAGAGGCTTACCATTTACTGTGTAGGTCCAGCCCTTGTTCGACATCCCAAAATGCCACACCTCACACTTATCTGTATTAAAATCCATTAACCATTCCTCCGCCCACCTAGCCAATCGATCCAGATCCTGCTGCAATCATTCACAACCTTCTTCACTATCTGCAAAACCACTAACTTCAGTAACATCAGCAAACTTGCTAACCTTGCCCTGTATGTTCTCATCCAAATCATTGATGTAGATGACAAACAGTAACGGGCCCAGCACTAAACCCTGTTGCACACCACTAGTCACAGGCCTCCATTCTGAGAAGCAACCTTCCGCCATCACCCTCTGGATCCCTGAAAGTGGCAACACATGTAGACAAGATGGTGATGAAGGCACTGGACTGGCTCATCAGTAATGGTATTGTGTACATGGGTTGCGATGTTGTGTTGCAACTGCACAAGTTGGTGAGACCACCCTTGAAATATTGTACACAGTTATGGTCACCCAGCTATCGGAAGGATATTATTATGCTGGAAATGGTACAGAAAAGGGAATGTTACTTGGACTGAAGGGCTTGAGTTATAGGGAAAGGCTAATTAAGCTAGGACCTTTTGCCTTAGTCGTACGAGGAATTGCGTAGGAGGCAGAAGTATGACCTTACAGAGGGTATATAAATCATGAGAGGCACAGATCAGTCGGTCTTTTTCACAGGCTGGAAGCATCTAAAACTAGAGGATATAGATTTGAAATGAGAGAATAAACCTTTAAATGGAGCCTGAGAGACAACTTTTCCAAATGCAGAGTGGCGGTATATGAAACAAGCTGCCAGATTTAGCTGTAGAGGCGGGCACAATTACAATGTATAAACAATATTTGGACAGATCCGTGCATAGAAAAAGTTTAGAGGGAAATGGGCCAGATATAAGCAAATGGGATTAACTCAGATAGACATTTTGGTTGGCATAGACGAGTTGTGCTTATGTGCCTGTTTCCGTGCTATATGACGCTATCATTCTATCAATAATATTTAATATTACTGTCCATGGAATATTACAGATTACACACATATTAATAGAACCTACCAGCTGTCACAGGTAATATTAGGATAGATTTTGTTAACAATTTACCACAGATTGTTCTGCCACAAAGGAAGCACACAATTTACACCGCAACTTCTGAAATATCTTGAATGTTGGCAGCTCTTGCTGCTAACATCTGAAAATAAGTGACCTTACATTTTTTCAATTCCACCAGAGGAAACAAATAAAAAATGATCATCATCCCTTCTGTAACACGAGGGCCAGATGAAGTAAAAGATGTGTCACGTGCTGTAGACAAAATTAATCTTACCCACCAAACGAGAAGAAAAGTTGGCAGTTGCCCAAGTCAGCAATTAAAGTGAGAAATCTTTAAAATATCACTTTGAAAGTTTCTGAGACATTTAAAATCTTTTCTCCCCACCCTTTAATTCTGGAAATCCCTGATATTGTCTTTTCCTCGTGATTTTGCTGATCCAATTTCCTCTTTCCCCATCCATTCCGCCACTCATTGATTCACCATCTCCTGTTTAATTTTCTGGTAAAAGTTGCCTTCTTCCCTTTAACCCTGATGATCAGAATGTTTATCCACACCCTTCACTCTCCCCCTCCCCCATCTCCCCCTTCATTCTCCTAGGCCCTTCTTTTTCATCCAAAGAGCAAATTTCTAAAATCTAAAGTCTAATGTAAACGTTTGTAATGTTGGTCACAATTCTAATCTCCCCCACAACATTACCTAATAGTGCTAAGAATTAGCTTCACTTGGTCAGTTGCATCTGATTCAACAGAAGGTAATTGACTGACAAGGTAATTGACTGACACAGTCATTGCTACCCCACCGTTGCAAATATGTAGCATATGCATTTGGGGCACTAGAATTTCTATGCAAACATGTTGAAAGTATTCCAATATTAGGTACTACTATTCAAAATCAGGTCCAGATCATAAGGTCATAGGTCATAAAGAATAGGAGTAGAAATAGACCATTCGGCCCATCAAGTCTACTTTGCCATTCAATCATGGCTAATCAATCTCTCCCTCCTAACCACAACACATTCTTCCTCACATGTGGTGCCCAAAATTGCTCACAATATTCCAAATGCCACTGAATCAGCGCCTTATAGAGCTTCAACATTACACCTCTGCTTTTGTATAGAAGCCCTCTTGAAATAAATGCAAGCACTGAGTTTACTTTCTCTACTACCGATTCAACTTGCAGATTAACAATAGACAATAGACAATAGGTGCAGGAGTAGGCCATTCAGCACTACAAGCCAGCACCACCATTCAATGTGATCACAACTGATCATCCCCAATCAGTACCCCGTTCCTGCCTTCTCCCCATATCCCCTGACTCCGCTATTTTTAAGAGACCTATCCAGCTCTCTCTTGAAAGCATCCAGAGAACCTGCCTCCACTGCCCTCTGAGGCAGAGAATTCCACAGACTCACCACTCTCTGTGCGAAAAAGTGTTTCCTCGTCTCCGTTCTAAATGGCTTACTCTTGATTCTTAAACTGTGGCCCCAGGTTATGGATTCCCCCAACATCGGGAACATGTTTCCTGCCTCATAGCGTGGCCAAGCCCTTAACAATCTTATATGTTTCAATGAGATTCCCTCTTATCCTTCTAAATACCAGAGTGTACAAGTCCAGCCGTTCCAATCTATCAACATATGACAGTACCACCATCCCGAGAATTAACCTCGTCAACCTACGCTGCATTCCCTCAATAGCACGAATGTCCTTCCTCAAGTTTGGAGACCGAAACTGCACATAATACTCCAGGCGTGGTCTCACTAGGGCCCTGTACAACTGCAGGAGGACCTCTTTGCTCCTATACTCAACTGCTCTTGTTATGAAGGCCAACATGCCATTCACTTTCTTCACAGCCTGCTGTACCTGCATGCTTACTTTCAGTTATTGATGAACAAAGACCCCCAGATCCCGTTGTACTTTCTCTTTCCCCAACGAGACACCATTTAGATAATAGTGGGAAGATTTGTCATACAGTAGTTGCCAATGGTATTGGCATTATACATTTCCTCTGAAAGATTTCTACATTCACAATCTATATACTATTGAAAGACTCGACTTGTTTGTCTGTCTGTGATCTCTGGAGCTACAACAAAACGGTACACAATAGCACAATATTTTTGACGAATCTTACTCAGCTTTTTCCCGTGGTCGTTTGTATCAAGTTTCTTCACATTTGATGTCATATTTCATGTTACTGATATTTAAAGCTTTGAAAAAGCCAACTTTAACAAGATTTGTACTGTTAAAATCCTTCCTGCCAGCTTCCAACAAACTTCGATACAAAGGTGCAATACAGGAACACTCTGCGCTTCCACCAACTTTTCACCCGAATGGGATATCACAGTCCTCCACCCAACATTTGCAACAATGTTGCCATCATACAACAGTTACTCCAGCTCAAGGCTGGACAGGAGGGGGAGAGTGAATTGGTATTGCAATTGGGGAAGTGCAATTGCAATTTTTTATTGTCTAGTGCTGGGGGAGGCAGGGGAGTGCTGGAATCTTATGCTCGGCAATAAGCTTAGTTGGGGGACCACGCCTCCCGTGGGGGCTACAGGTTAGTGGTGCAATATTGCGTTTGGGAACGGGTTGCATTGGGGGACCAAGCCTGCTGTATGACAGGGACCCAACGGATCCCAGTTGGTCTAGTCTCTAATAAAAACATTAATATATCAAGGTGAACTTTCTCTTAAAGTGGGCAATTTGCCCAAGTTCAGGAAAATCAATGGAAACGATTGAAATACAAATTTCACCCAGAACAAAATTAGCATGTGGATCTTTAAGCATACTTAATTCTAACTTTTCTCAATTCAATCTCCTGAAATGATAACTGTTTCATTGCCCATAGATGCTGCCTTGTTTTGTATTAGTAAATGCTTTTGGCAAATTATAATAGTCATTTTGGTTAATAATCACAGAAGATAGAACATAGAACATAGAAAATAGGTGCAGGAGTAGGCCATTCGGCCCTTCGAGCCTGCACCACCATTCAATGTGATCATGGCTGATCATCCAACTCAGTATCCCGTACCTGCCTTCTCTCCATACCCCCTGATCCCTTTAGCCACAAGTGCCACATCTAACGCCCTCTTAAATATAGCCAATGAACTGGCCTCAACTACCTTCTGTGGCAGAGAATTCCAGAGACAATAGATATAGGGTGGCATGGTGGCAAAGCGGTGTAGCTGTTCCCTTACAGGACCAGAGACCCAGGTTTCATCCAGACCACAGGTGCTTGTCTGTAGGCACTTTGTTGTACGTTTTCCCCATGATCTGTGTGGGTTTTCTCCAGGATCTCCAGTTTCCTCCCATACTCCCATACATAAAGGCATACAAGTTTGTTGATTAATAGGCCTTGTATAATTGTAAATTGTCCCTAATGTGTGTAGGATAGTGTATGTATTCGGGGATCACTGATCGGCGTGGACTCAGTAGATCAAAGGGCCTGTTTCCACAGTCTATCTCTAAACTAAACTAAACTAAAAACGAAACTAATATTTAATATTAGTTTTTGTTTGCGATAAAGCCTTTCAGTTCTAGCTATTAAGGGAATCAAAACATGGATTGGTTGATCGCTTTGCACGATACCTGTGTCCAGACTGACTGTACTGGCAACCCTGATCTTCCTGCTACCTCCCACCTTAATTCTCCATCCCATTCCCACTCTGCTTCACCAGTCTGTGACTTCCTGTACTGTCACAGTGACCCCAGTGCAAGCTTGTGGAAGAGCACTTCATTTTCTATCTGGACACATTATCCATTTCTGGACTTGTCATTAAATTCTACAAAAGGTCACAAAATGCTGATACTTGTGTAGGAACTGGGCTACATCTAAAATGCTCTGGAAATTCTTGTGGTCTTGGGAAGAGCTTTTCTCAAACCAAGCTGTGAGGCAACCCACGATAGTATGCTTTCTGCGGTGCATTTATAGATAGTAAAGTTTTTTTTGATTGATTCCTGAAAAACAATGTTTCCTAACAAAAAGTTCGATTAGCAAATTACATATTTAGAATTTTTTTTCCCTTTTGTTATTAGAAGCAAGTAAATAATAAGAACATTTCATGTATAACAGTCATACATTGCTAATATTATCAACATTATCAATTATTTAATGACTCTGCTTCTATATATATATATATATATATATATATATATATATATATTATAGATAGAAAATTATAAAGAAAGAGAAAAAAAAGCATGGTAAAGAAGAATGGAATAATTTACTAATAATACAATATTGGAGATAGGTTCGTAAATTATAAAGTATAACTTTTCGTCTAATCCTTGATTCGAGCTTCAGTCAGGTTCTCGTGCCGAACCGGTCTGCCCCTTCAAATAGTCAATAAATGGAGACCATATTCTGATAAAAAGTTCTTGTTTGTCCATTAAGACAAGTCTGATTCTTTCCAAATGTAGGGTCTCCGACATTTCCATAATCCACATTTTAATTGTGGGGGTTATAGGACCCTTCCAAAATTTTAATATTAATTTTTTCCCAATTATTATACTATAGTTGATAAAGTTTCTTTGGCTTGTAGTAAGTGTTAGGCTTTGTTCTGATATTCCTAATATTATTAGTTTTGAGTCAGGATCCAATTGGGTGTTGACAACTTCCGAAATTATCTTAAAAATTTCCGTCCAAAAGTTTTTAATTTTTATACAATTTACAAATGTGCGAGTTAAGTTAGCCTCTAAATGCTGCCATTTTTCGCAGATAGGAGATGTATGTGGAAAGATTCTATTTAATTTCGTTTTTGAGTAATGTAACCTATGTAATACTTTAAATTGTATTAAAGAGTGTCTGGCATTTAACGAGCATTGATGTATATGTTGTAAGCTTTCGTCCCAAATATCTTTCATTATTGGTTGGCCTAGTTAATTTTCCCATGTTTGCCTATATATTTCCGTCGGTGGTGCCTCACTGTCTAATAGGATATTGTAGATATGAGATATTGATTTTTCTGTATTAGGATGTTTATTCAAACATTCATCAAAACTTTCTGGATCTCTAGTTCTATAATCCTGTGTATTTGATTTAGCATAATCTCTAAATTGTAAATATCTGAAATAGTCATTTGAGTGGAGTCCGTAAGTTTGTTGTAGTTCCTGAAATGAAAGAAAAGTACCTTTCTTATAGATGGGACCCATCTTTTTAATTCTGTGATTTTTCCATTGTAAAAAACCTTTATCCAACATTGAAGGTTTAAATGCAGGGTTGTTTACAATGGGAAGAAAGTGTGATAGATTATCAAATTTTAAAGTCTTTTTTAATTGTTTCCAAATTCGTATACCACTGTATATTATAGGATTTTCACTATAGGTTTTTTTGTTCAATTTAGTGGTAGCAAACAGAATCGAACCAATTTCAAAGGGTAGGCAGTCTTCCTTTTCCATTTTTAACCAGTCTGGTTGCTGGTCCATTTCTTCCAACCAGAAGTTCATATTTTTAATGTTAACTGCGAGAAATAAAACCTGAAATTCGGTAAAGCTAAACCTTCATTTGTTTTTGATTTACATAAATGTTTTTTGTTTATTCTATGATTCTTATAATCCCAGGTACAATTAGTGACTATGGAATCCACCTTTTTAAAAAAAATGTTTGAAAGATATATCGGAATTGATTGAAAGAGGTACAATAATTGCGGAAGAAAAATCATTTTTATGGCATTCATTCTACCAAACATTGAGATAGGTTGTGTTTTCCAATATTGAATATTCTTATGCAATTTATTCAATAAAGGAGGAAAGTTTAATTTAAATAAAGAAGAATATGTCTTAGTTACATAAATTCCTAGATATTTAAATTTTTCATGAACTATTTTAAAGGGGGATTGTTGTAATATATGTAGATTGATTTCCATTATTGGCATGATTTCGCTTTATTCCAATTAATTCTGTATCCCGAGAACAAACCAAATTGAGTTATTAAATTTAATAGGTTTGGGATACTAATTTCAGTTTTGTAATGTAGATTAATACATCGTCTGCATACAAAGAGATTTTATTCTCAGTGTCTTTAGTATTATACCCGTATATTTTTGAATGGGCCCACACACTTTCTGCTAGTGGATCAATTGTGAGTGCGAATAATAACAGGGATAATGGGCATCCTTGTCTACAAACTCTAGATAAGTTAAATTTAGTTGATAACATTTGGTTTGTTAATATTCTAGCTGTTGGATTAGTATATAAAAGTTTTACCCATGTACTAAACTTTTCACCCAATTGAAATGTTTCCATCACCAAAAATAAGTAGGGCCATTCTACCCGATCAAATGCTTTCTCAGCATCTAACAAAATAATTGCTAAGTCTGCGTTAGTAATTCTCTTTGAGTACATAATATTGAATAATCGTCTCAGGTTATAAAATGGGTAACGTTTTGGAATAAATCCTGTTTGGTCAGGGTGTATTAATTTATTAATCACTGTATTTTAATCTTTGTTCTAGGATTTTAGTTAATATTTTCTGATCAGTATTTAAGAGAGCTATAGCTCTATATGAACCTGGGTCTTCAAGGTTTTTATCTGTTTTTGGTATGTGTTATTATAGATTCGTTTAGCATTTCTGGTAATTTCTGTTGAGTATAAATGTGCTCATACAGCGCCTGTAAACGTGGGGAGATCAGATCATAAATTTTTATATAAAATTCAGAGCTTATACCGTCAGGGCCCAGGACCTTGCTGTTTCTTTAGAGATCTAATAGACTCTTCAATTTCTTTTACTGTTATTTCAGCACCTAGTAATTCTTTCTCTTTCAAATCTAAACCATTAAGGTTACATTTTTGTAAGAATGCTTCCATTCCTGTCGAGTGTTCTGTCGTTTTGACTGAGTAAAGATTTTGATAATATTGCAGAAATCTCTCATTGATATCCTTGGGCTGTACTAGTAGTTCTTCCATATTTGATCTAATTTGGTGAATTGTTTTTTCCCCGTCCAGTTTTTGAAGTTGGCGTGCTAATAGTTTTTGTGGTTTGTCACCAAATTCAAAGTGTAATTGTTTAGTATGCTGATAAAGTTTTATAACTTGGCCTGAGTATATTTTATTTAATTTATATTTCAATACTACAATTTTGTTGTGTTTTATCATAGTTGGTGCAGCCGCATTTTCTATGTCTAATTGCTTTAATTCCCTTTCCAGTATCTGTTGCTTAACCCGGTTCTCTTTATTGTGAAATGCTTAGGAGGAGATCAATGCTCCTCAGGCAAATGCTTTAAATGTTTCCCAGAGAAGGGAGGCAGATGTTCCAGGGCGATCATTGGTCTCAAAAAACATATTAATCTGTTTAGTAAGATTTTCCTGACATACTTTTTCATTTAAAATTTGTGGGTTGAGTCTCCATTGGGTCTGTTTCTCGGTCCTTCCATTTAGTTTAATCATAAATGTTAAGGGTGCATGTTCGAGATTATGATGTTATGATATTTCGAGTTGTAGGTAAATGGAATGAGTTTGGAGTCTACTAGAAAATAGTCTATTCTTGAGTAGGCTTTATGTACCGATGAGTAAAATGAGTATTCTCGTCCGGTTGGGTTTCCGATTCTCTAGACGGCCTTAATATTAGTAGTATCAATAAAGGCATTTAGAAATTCACCTGACTGAGATTTTACTTTTCATTGTCTTGATGATTTGTCTAAATAGGGGTCTAGTGTACAATTTAAGTCTCCTCCAATTATTAAATTGTGTTGTGTAAGTTCCGGAATTATATTGAATATTTTCTTGAAAAACTTGGTCCATAAACATTAAGAAGAATCACTTTTGTTGCATATAACTCGCCTATTAAACAATATATCTACCATCATTGTCCGTTATAGTTAATGTATGTTTAAAAGGCATCCCTTTATGGATTAATATTGCAACACCTCTGGTTTTATGTGAAAATGAGGAATTATACGTTTTAGCAAACCATTTTGCTTTCTATCTATGCTGTGCTTCCTTTTTAAGGTGAATCTCCTGAAGGAATATTATATCTGTGATTTTAAATGTGCTAATACTTTACCTCTCTTGATTGGTTCATTAACATTCCACCTACAAAATGTGATTCCTTCACCCCAAATCTTCATATTCACGTCTTGCATCTTATATTTAGGGTGGTCTATAAGAGAGCAGATGGCTCAGCGCAACAGGCCCGACATTAAACCCGAACATCAGATAGATGAAATTTAAATCTCGTATATCTTTTTCCCATACGTATCTCCTTTGGTAAAACTTATAATTCCATTCAAACTTAAAATTATAATAAGATGTTAAGTAAAAAAGGTGATAAGGCAGGTAGTTAGTAAAGTGCAAAAAAAAAGAAAAAACTACATCTATAATTAGTGCAGTTAGTGATAGCCACACAAACATGGCTAGCCATCTTCCATAGCCTTTGAAAAATAAACTTTACTAGCTCCATGCTTTCTTTAAAATAAAATTTCAATAACACCATTTTACAGGAGAGGAGGAAAGCATTTTAAGTTCCGAAGTATTCATAATCCGTTAATAAAAAAGTAATTATTCTCAAAATACAGTATAAATCTCATATATATCTGAGAGAAAAAAAAGTTTTAAAAAAATCAAACTTTAAATCAAACCACACTTATAGTTCACATTTTAACTAATTCTAAGTAATCCAATTAAAAGTAATTAGTAATCATTAGTAATCATTAGTCATAATTATTAATAATGAGTAATTATGATTAGTATTGGTCAGTAATTAATAATAATACTAAAATATAAGTGTAGTATGTCCATAGGAAAAACCTTGCTCAACTATCATTATCCAATTTCATTTGTCCTTAAGTATAACAGTTTAAGTTCCATCAGATCTTTACAAAGTCACGATGTTCGGTGACGTTGGGTAATCATAAGTAATGTTCAGTCTTCGATCATATTCTCGATGTTCTGGGCGAAATCGAATGAATCATTATGATTAGTAAAGAAATGTTCCTTTTTCTTATAGGTGACTCTTAATGTTGTGGGGTACATCAGGCCGTATAACAGACCTGGTATGTCCTTAAGTATTATTTTTGTCTCTGTAAACAGTGCTCTCTTCTTGGAAACCTCCACAAGATAGTCTCTATAAATGCTGATCTTATCTCCTTCAAATATGAGATTTCTGGTACAAACTATTTTCTCCATCATGCTATCCAGTACATGGTCGTATTGCACCTTCACTATCAGTTGTCTTGGGGGGGGCGTCTACTCGTGGGCGGTGTCTCAGCGCCCTATGTGCTCGACCTAGTAAAGGTTTTTGATCCAGATTTAAGACTTTTTGCAATAAGTCTGCAGTGAATTTGCGGGTGTCTCAGTGCCCCTCTTCCTTCTTGGACGCCGACAATTCTTAAATTCTGACGTCTCTGATGTCCTTCCAAGTCTGTACATTTTTCAGTTATTTTACTCACTAAGTCTGATAAACGTTGATTCTCTTTGAGAAGCTGTTTTGTAGCTTCAGCACTTGTCCCCGCAATTTCTTCTAAATGAGTTATTGCTGTATTTTGTTGGTCTAATGTCTTATTGATGGGATCCAACCTATCGTTAAAGCTGGGTTCCATCGAGTTGATTTTAACATTTACCTCTTCAATCTGTTGAGCAAGATTTTCTTCCATTTCTTTCTTCCATATATCCAACAGTTCAAGAACAGTGGCAGTAATTTCTTCTTAAATTTCTTCTTTAAAAGTTTGAAGATCTTCTTTAAAATTCAGTTTTTCATTGACATTTTTCAATTGCTGTTTTATATTTATAATTTCTTGAGATAGAAAATTCGGAAGTTCTTCTATCTCTGTTTTTTTGGACTTTGGTTTCCTTGACACGTCTTCTTGGGACGACGTTGTACCTGAGCCCGAGGCTTCAGCCGGGCCTACTTCTTCCGCTGCTTGCCTGGGTTTAACATTCCGTTTCATCTTGGGGGGGGGGGGGGGGGGGTATGTTGGGTAGACATACCGCCGGTGTCGCATGCCTGATGACGTCACTCACTCATTGCAGGCAGCCGGTGCAATAACAGCAGGTAAGTCCCGTTCTTTCGCCCCGTTTTCAGCAGTTTTTGCACGGAGCTAGCTGGCGCTGGTCTCTAGCCCTCCATAGCGCCACCGGAAGTCCCATATTTAGAATTCTACATCCAAAACAGAGAGCAGGTTCTTTACAGTCTACTTGCCTCTTTTGAGTGAAAATGAGAAAATTATAATGTTTTCATCACATAAATACCTTTTTTCTATAATATTAGTCAAAGCTCACTTTCTGAAACAATAAAAAATAAGGTTTAGTCCACATCAATACTGAGTGCATCTTACTAGTTAGCAGACATAAGCATTTATACAAGCTGCAAATAGTAGACTATCATCTTTTGTAGAAAGGAGAAAAAAGGAACTGCGGATGTCAGTTTACGTTAAAAAAAAACCCCACAAAGTGCTGGGGTAACTCAGCGGGTCTGGCAGCATCTCTGGAGGTCATGGATAGATGATATTTCAGATTGTGAAATTAGGGTGGCACAGTGGCATAGTGGTAGAGCTGCTGCCTTACAACACCAGAGACCCGGGTTAGATTCTGTCTATGGGTGTTGTCTGCATGGAGTTTATATGTTCTCCCTGTGGCCACATGGGTTTTCTCCTGGTGCTCCATTTTCCTTCCACATGCCAGACATACAAATTTGGAGGTTAATTGGCTTTGGTAAAATTGTGGGTTGTCACAAGTGAGTAGGATAATGTTAGTATCCTACTCACTAGTACACCAGGAGATCGCTGGTCGGCGCAGACTTGATGGGCAGAAAGGCCTGTTTCTGAAGTATATCTCGAAAGTCTAATGTCTAAAGATCCTTCTTAACTTTGGTATTCTGTTAAACTGGCAAAAGTCAAGTGACATTTGGAGGCTCAGACTTTGCTTGCATTTCATTTTTCCAATGACGTAGAGGAAGACCATTTGGCCATTCAAGTCTACACTGGCTCTATGAGCAATCCCACCAATACCATTCTCCCCACTAACTTGCCTGTAACTTATTTTGTCTTAAATGACCTTCAATTTCCTTCACACAGAGTACCAGACAACCTACCTTCCTCCCCCCCTTTGATTCTGCTGCCACCCATTTTCACCAATTTACCTCCCAACATATCACTAAGATGTGGGAGGAAACCAGATCACCAGAGGAAACCAATGTCTCACATAGGTGCAGAGAAAAAACACTACATAATTTTCTAAGACTATAAACTTATATTGGTGACAAAATTAAACAATTATTTGGAATATTTGTGGGATTCATTTGTCTTTATTATATAACAAATGTTATTTTTATTATTAAGAAAAATATTTAGTAGGTTGTTCAAAATATCAGCTTACTGGGTTTTCACAAATATTTTGAGAGGTTTGAATGGTTTACAATTTCGTAGAATGTTGCTGATGTCCATTGGGAGATAGTATTTTGAATTTTATTCCTGATTATTATTTGTTCATTGGCTCATTTACTTGTTCTGTTGTGTTTTATTTTTGCTTCATGAAAGTGTAAAGCTGGCAAATACTAATGATCCTGTAAGTCTAAAATAAAACAGAAAAATGTTGCAACTATTCAATTGAAAATACTCAGAATAACTTCCACTAAAACGTTTTACATCTGAAATTGTTTCTCTCTTCAGTAATGCTATGACTTGCTCAGTATTTACAGTATTTTCATTTTTATTTCATGAATGTGTACATTGATTTATGAGTTGTAGGCTAGATTCAATGGTTCATTGGTACTTTATTTGTCACAGGTACAGTGAAATTTATTTTTGTATACAGTCCAGTACAAGTGTCACTATACATATGCACTTAGATACATCTTATATAAACATCTCAGATACAGTACAACTGTATAGCAGTGGTACACTGAGACAGTATACAGAGTAACCAGTTTGTGATTTTCAATAAGATATTCTGTCTCATTCCACCATTTCCCCCATAGGACATTTATTGCATACAAACAAGTATGACTCTCCAACAGCAATGTACAGTGTTGATGCATTGTTTTTAATGAATACAAATGAATTTATATTCTGATATTTTTTACTGTTTTTATGAGGAATAAAAATTAGAAGAAACATTAAGTGGTATATTTCTTCATAGGTTGCTTATCAAAGGAGAAATTTGTTTAATGTCTACGGCTTAAGCTGTCAGGGGAATAATGCAATTGTTCACTAGAAAGGTGGCTGCCACATTTGCCCACAGAGAGTATGCTTAGGAGCCACTGAACTTGGTTCCTTTCCAAGGTATTGTGCAATTATTTCACAGTGTCTGATTTACTTTAAAGGTTCTTGTTATTGCAGTTTAAAGCTTCAATTTATCCCACATACATCCTGTTTAAAACTGCTTTTTTTTCTCTTTGTTGAACAATGACAATGTATTTCATATTATGGTTTTTACAGATGGAAGATGCATCTTGAATATGTATTGATTTTGATGTGATGTGGATTGCAAAAATGCGCATCTGCTGTTCTGAATTGAACTAAAGACTGCAATCAGGATTTTAAGCAGAACTCTGGTTAAAGAATAAGAACAATTTACATTTACATTACATTGAATTCGCATTGCAAAAAGTGTTCATACAACTCATCTTAACAGCTCACATGCTTAATGTCCACTTGAACCTTCACTCCAACATATTTCACCATTCCCTATGCAACAAACGTTTTACACGTAACACTAAACAAAACGGAAGTGAAGTGAACCTATCAGCACATCCATCTGTTCCTTTTCTCCTCATATAATTATCCAAGTTCCCCTTCAATGTGTATCTACTATTCATTCTAACTTTCCCATATATCAGTTAATTCCATGTTCTCACCACTCTCCAGCGGGATGCAAACTTAATCTGATCAATAGTGCCAGAAATCCACTATTTCACAGGTTCTCCAGTCTGGGCTTCAAAAATTCATCACTACTCCCTGCTTCCAGTACAACATTTTACCTCCAAAATCCCCTCTCCTCTAGCCACCCTCAGTGCCTCAATGTTCCTGCAAATTAAATGAAGTTGGTTCTGTGAGCTTGTACAAATTGTACTATTCATTGTCAGGTCAGTATTTGCTAAATGGACAGAAAGAGGAGATAAAAAGGGAGAGAGGGAGGGAGGGAGAGAGGGAGAGAGGGAGAGAGGGAGAGAGGGAGAACAGTTTGTGTAATTTGTGTTCTATTTGAGATGAGAACGTTCTTTCACGTGGCGATTTGTAAATATTTCACTACCAAAACTCTTAGCTCTGTTTTATGTTGGAGCTTTACAACTCTCCATCAGTGCATGATTTTTTGACACAGACAAATATATATGATAGTTTCACAGTTGGCTAGCAGAGATAGGGATAGAATGAATATATTAAAGGAGGTTATGAAGTTTGTGAAAGATGGAACATAATGAAGAAAATATGGAGAACTATGGCATAAGTTTCAGACAGTACAACAGAGGAGAAATTATGGATGAGTGCAGAATAGATGAAAAAGCATGAGAACAAAGAACTATGAGAATTGATCAGATTATCCAGTCAAGGACCGATGAAATGGACAGAACAGATACAGCAAAATGAAACAGCTTAGGCAAACATGATAAAGATGACAACATAATGCAGGTAGACAATGATCATATAAATAGAACAAGAAAGGTGGCATAGGATAGTTACAATGCCAGTATTGAGTTACATTTATATCCTGCCTTTGGCATAAAAAACATCTAATGCACTTTAATTATAGCATTGTACAATAATACAGGGTCCTGATGAGACTGTGTCTGGAATATTGTGTACAGTTCTAATCTCCCTCCAAAGGAAGGATATATATGTAATCAAGGGAGTGCAATGAAAGTTCACCAGCTTGTTTCTTGGGATGAGTGGAGACACTGGACCTATACTCGCTTGACTAGAAGAATGAGAAGTTATCTTATTGAAATGTGCAAAATTATTTGTGCACTTGGCTGATGCTGGATGATGTTTCCCCTGGATTTAGGATCAGGGATTGCATTCACAACAGAACATTCAGAACAGAGGTGAGAAGATACTTGTTCAGCAGTGAATCTTTGGCAATCTCCATGTGAGAGTTGATGTGGATCAGTCATTGTGTACATTCAAGATAGAGACTGATACATTTTTTGACATTAAGGGAGTCAAGGCATGTGGGATTAGTGAATGGAAGTGGCTTGGAGTAAAAGGACAAGCAAATGGCTGTTCATATGTTATTCATTGCACTACCTTTATGTATGCCTTTTTTATGATCTAAAATGTATCAGGGGAAAACAGGAATTCTCTCCTGAAATTCAATTGTTGAAAACAATGTTGCCAATAGTCAATGGTAAGAGGGTTGATATGCAATAGTTACATTAAACCACCAAATGGAGAGCTCAGAGGCTGAGGTGTTGCAGTGTTGGAGAAAGTTTAAAAATGTGGGAAGAGATGCGATCTTGAAAGTTCAAAGTCAAGAAAAATGTTACATCTGAACTGCTTGGTACCAGAAACAAATATTGAAATTAGTTTATCAGTTTATCAGTTATCTGAGCTATCTGGAATTCTCAACCCACTGATGCTGATGCATAGGAATGACAGCAAGCAGATGAAGGATTATACCTAAAATAGACACCAAGTAAACTAGCAGATCAGGCAGCAACACTGGAGAAAAAGGACGGGTGACATTTTGGGTCGGAACCCTCTTCAGACAGAAAGTAGGAAGGGGGGGTGGGGGGAGGGGTGGAAACTGGTGGTAGGTGCAGTGGAGCTGACAAAACGTTTAGGAAGGAACTGCAGATGCTGGTTTATACTGAAGATGGACACAAAATAATTGCATAATTTCAATGACAGGTCACCACTGCCTACTCAAGGGCAATCAGAGAGGGTAATTAATTCCATAAAATAAGATAAAAGCTATGATAAGAGACAAAGGTTTTGGGTGAGCTGATGTTTATTGAGAGTACAGAATACCAGGTCTGTGAGCTTGCAAATGTGGAGGGGACAAATGAAGGGATGGTTCACCCAGCCGTAATCTAAATGAGGGGCCGAAGTGGCTGATGCTATGAAGATGGAAATAGATCTCTGAGAGGCAAGAAATGTTCCCAATGTAACCAGGTGACAATTGTGAGAAAATTACTATAAATTCATTTAAAATAGTATCTAGGATGATATTTCAAAGGAAATAAAAGTTATTTTCACTCTAGGAATTTATCGTTTCCCTCTGTGCTGCTTCTTCCAATGTCCTAGTGCAATAAATGTTCATACTTGCAATCTTTGGCAATATGTTCTAAGATCTATTGTGCATTTTGTTTTGGCCAATGTCCACACAGTCAATCATCAAGGCACCAGACACAAGCTGTTTGGTGGCAACAGAGACAGGCTGGAACAGCAGCAAAGGGAGTTTAAAGCAAAATCTGGCCAGGTTTGAGAGATTTATTGTTATGACTTTGAAATCTATGTCTAACACAAGTAAGTTAAAGGACAAAAGGTTATGTAAACTATTGGACTACTTTAAAGTCCACTCCTTTTCTGCCTCTATCCTGGCATCAGAAACAGCATGTCACAAATATGTATCATTGAAAACTCACACATACTGTCATAGTCGATTAAAATGAAGGCTTTAAATATGGTCACGACTAAGCATAACCTCCAAGATATTTTTCCCATTCTTGGTATACAAATTATGGTTTCAGTCAAGAAATATTTCATGAAAGTGTTCTGATGGATCATTTTATGTGCAACTTTATAGATCATTACAATCCACATCTCCCCATCTGGGAAAGTATCACCTATATTTATTATTATGTTGAAAGTTGAAATGCAATGAATTCAAATGCATTAAAACCACTGAAAGATATCTGATGTTTATGGTTTTCCAGATTTGTAAAAGGTTAGTACAAACAAATAAAATAATAATTGTTCGATTACCTACCTTTTAATGATATTGATTGGGGGATAATTATCTGATAGGACACAATGGGCAACTACTTGATCGTTCCTGAGATAGTGTTATGGTATGATCTACAGAATGCAGAGCTGCTGGAGTGGGAAGTGGGGAGCAGCTAGAAGGTGAGGGATTGAGACCAGGTTACAGGAAGCTCTGTTAACAATGATGGAAATGTCATAGATGCCTTATGATAATATGTGTTCAGCAAGAGGAGAAGCTGTGATTCATGAAGAAAGAACCTTTGTGACAGGTCTCTCCATCGGAACAAATATCCTGGTGATAGAGGAACTGGGAGATAACTATAGAGTCCTTGAGAAAATATGGTGCAAAAAAGTGCAGTTGAAAAAGTTATGAGAGTCTGTAGACTTATAAAAGGATGTTTATACTAGCCTATCACCTGAGAATCGTGAAAGGGAAGGGAAAGAGTCAGAGATAGAGAGTCATAGAGTCATAGATTGAAACAGTGTGGAAACAGGCCCTTTGGCCCAACTTGCCCACACCAGCCAACAATGTCCCAGCTACACTAGTCCTACCTGCCTGCACTTGGTCAATATCCCTCCAAACCTGTCCTATCCATGCATACTGTTTCTTAAACAATGGGATAGTCCCAGCCTCAACTACCTCCTCTGGCAGCTTGTTCCATACACCTATAACCCTTTTTGTGAAAGCCTTTGAAGTTAAGAATAGGGTGGAAATTACAGCAATGGTAGTGTGATTTTCAAGTTTTGTATGAATGTTGTAAGCAGCACCAATGCAGTCATTATAGTACCTGATCACCCGAGCACAGATATTCACTCCATCCTATCCATTTCTCACCCACCCATCTGCAAGTTGTTTTCTCTCTTTCCTATTCCATCTGTTTCTGACCTGTTGCACATTTCCATCATTTCTTGTTCTCATTAAAGTTAGATTATGGTGGGTTTATAGTAGAATGTAAAGTGAATGCATGAATATTTATAGATTGCTACCTCCTCCCACCCTAAGACGATTGCTTAGAGCTCTTTGGAATATTATAAAGATCAAAGCATTGATATGCCAAGAGGAAGGCCATTGGATCAATCAAACTGGTTCTGTTGAGTAATCTATCTGGTCCCATTCTCCAACTCTTTCCTCATTTCCCTGCAACTTATTGTTCTTTAAGAGCTTATGCAGCTCATTGTGTAAGCCATGAATCAATCTGCTTCTCTCATCCTATAAGCAGTGAGTTCCAGATCATCAACACACCTCACAAATAATGTATTTGAGATATTGTTAATCTTTTACAAGGGGTTGCTTGGGAATAACAGTATTCATGGATAAATTAAGATGTTTGAAGTTTAATTTAATGTCCATGAAACTCAAACTATCCTGCAAACAAAGATAATATGATATACTGAAAGTTATCATAGAAACATAGAAACATAGAAAATAGGTGCAGGAGTAGGCCATTCGGCCCTTCGAGCCTGCACCGCCATTCAATGTGA
Organism: Raja brachyura; assembly: GCA_963514005.1. The sequence goes on from OY740784.1 coordinate 51,072,464, forward strand.
TCATGGCTGATCATCCAACTCAGTATCCCGTACCTGCCTTCTCTCCATACCCCCTGATCCCTTTAGCCACAAGTGCCACATCTAACGCCCTCTTAAATATAGCCAATGAACTGGCCTCAACTACCTTCTGTGGCAGAGAATTCCAGAGACTCACCACTCTCTGTGTAAAGAATGTTTTCCTCATTTCGGTCCTAAAGGAATTCCCCGTTATCCTTAGACTGTGACCCCTTGTTCTGGACTCCCCCAACATCGGGAACAATCTTCCAGCATCTAGCTTGTCCAACCCCTTAAGAATTTTGTAGGTTTCTATAAGATCCCCCCTCAATCTTCTAAATTCCATCGAGTACAAACCGAGTCTATCCAATCTTTCCTCATATGAAAGTCCTGACATCCCAGGAATCAGTCTGGTATCATAAAAGCACCTATGATATTTCTTTGTATGAAACTCGTGCTTTACAGATATTAACCTAAAATAAGCAATTCAGTAATTCACCATCAAATTATTGGTTGTAAAGTTTTACAAAAAGTAACTTTCAGATGTTATAGATGTTGTTTCCTCTGCTCTGAATGAACTATTCTACTAATTAGACTATTTACTGAGTCTGTCATTTTTCTATTATCTGTTGAAATCATAGCTTCACACAAGGGAACAATTCACTCAAAGAAGGAGGGAAGGAACAATTGTTTGGCAATCAACTTAAAGGATGTAGTGTTAGATTTTTATTAATAATTTAACAAGAGACCTGTCAGCTATTAATACTGAATAGGGGGATCTTAAATCAAATATTTATTCCACTTAGTTATAGATATCCTGATTAAAAAGGAACGTCTTATTACAAACGTAAATATTTGGAGCACCCTTATGAAACGGAACAAAGGCTTGCTTCTGGACATGAGCAGGGATCCAAATAAATCCAATTAACCTCTCCTTGAATATGCTGTCAGGGTGAATCTATTGTGTCCTGAGACATGAATTATATTGCGAGTACTTTAAAAAAGAACAGAACAATAGTAAAACTATACGTCATAAATTCAAGTGACACTTCAACGCTGAATTTACTGAAATGGCCAAATGATGCGGATGCAAACTTACATCTTATTTTTCATAGTATGGTTTTTTGACTCAGTCACAAAAGTCGTAAAGTTTCTTATTTAATACAATACATATTTTCTAGGTTATGGTGGCGCCCAAGATTTCCATTAGTTAATAGATTGGCTTTAACTCAAACAACAATATTGCAACATGAAGTGCTAAAGCTGATATCTTAGACTCGAGCTATCCTGAGTTGTATTGGGTCATTTCTTCAACACATTCGAACTGTGTCTTTGACTCATAATAATAAGACTATGCTCTGGTAATTAGACTATGATGCATTGAGCTGGTACTTATGGACAGCGCGGTGGAGCAGCGGTAGGGTTGCTGCCTTACAATGCCAGAGATAACGGTTCGATCCTGACTATGGGTGCTGTCTGTACGGAGTTTGTACGTTCACCCCGTGACCAGCGTGGATTTTCTCAAGGTGTTCCAATTTCCTCCCACACTTCAAAGATGAACAGGTTTGTAGGCTAATTTGCTTGGAATATTGTAAATTGTCTCACATGTGTGTAGGATAGTGTTGGTGTGATCATTGGGCAGCGTGATCTTGGTGGGCCAAAGGGAATATTTCTGTGCTGTACCTTTAAATTAAACTAAACTAAACTAAACTTATGGAAAATGTGTATTGGGCCCTCTACATATTTGATTAATGCAGTTTTGCTATTGTGCTGAAGTCTAATTTAAAATGCTAACATAACTAAAGTTTTCCTCAAAGATTGATATACTGTAACATGTATTCAGTAACAAGTGCTGATACAGCTTTTTAAAAATAAAATCTCTCTTTTTGACCCTGAATCAGTTGTATAGCAAATGGCACTATGGAACCTGGTGATGCATTTAGACACTGCAAAGGAAACAAAAAAAAAAATTAAAATCATTCCCATTCCTTCCTCTTATTCGATGATTACAAACCCAAATGACCTTTTGTCTCTAGAGATGTGCCTGCCGCTCTGCTCTTTAATTAACATAAACTTTCTAGTCCTAAATGTGAAATTTGTTCTTTGCTCCCTGCCGCAGGTGTGAGGAGAGCTTCCAAGAAAAACATGAATTGATGTCAGAACAACTTTCTAATTCATCAGTGTATTGTATTCTCAATGTAAATTATAATGTCTTTTCCATCTGTCCTGAATTGCAAAGTATATTTCAAATTCCCTGCGCCACAACCACCACCACAACCCTACACAACATGAACAAATGAACATCGACCCAAAACATCACCCATTCCTTCTCTGCAGAGATGCTGCATGTCCCACTGAGTCACTCCAGCTTTTTGTGTCTATCTTCGTTATGAACAAATGAATGGTCTCTTGAGTTTTCCTCAGGAACTCTGATCCACTTCTCAACTTGAGTCAAGTTCCAAAACTTGAGGTGATAAACAAGTGGGAATGATGCAAGAAAGGATGTTTTGGAGGATGCAAACACAGTTTGTTCTGAAGATATAGCTCTTAGGTGCTGCATTCTGCCTGATATAAACCATATTAAGTAGTAAGATTAGACAAGAACTTACCAGTTTGAAGTTTGATCTTTATTTTATGAGTAGTTACATTGGTGATTATGTGAAGAACCCCGCGAGTTCGCATGTGCATCAATCTTCAAAGCAGCGGTATGAAATCACAGATAACAAAAATCAAAGTTAACATAGTAAGATTAGCTACTTAAGAACTACCAAATTAAAAATTATGGTAACCGGCCTATGGTAAAATTAAAAAAAAAATCAATTCAGTTGACCATCCTGCGGTCGCGAGGATATGGTCGATGGGATCGTCCATTGCCCTGGCCGCTGATGTTGATGCTGCCCTGGTGGAATGAGATGTACAATCGTCAGTGTTAATACCTGCATAAACCAGAACCTGCTGCAGCCACCTTGAAATAGTCTGAACCGACCTTTCCTTGTGTGGGTGTTTGTCGATTAATAAACAATGCTGATTCCACACTTGTTAGGATTCTGGTGGCCTTGATATAATATAGCAAGCCTGCCCTCCCACATAGACATGAGTCCGTGGGTTATCTGAAATATGACCTTAAATCCTGCCACCCCTGGTCTGCTCTGCTTGTGTAGATCAGAAATGTACAATGTAATGGTACCTGCAGCCAATTCCATCCTATCTAGCCACAGCGTTTGCAATGTTTGCCCTCGTTGTGCTGATACTACTGTCATGACTAAGGATGTAGCGGGAACCCCCTGGTGAAGTATTGTTAACATATTTTCAATATCCAAACTGCATATACTTGCAGTGGGAGAACTTGTGTGAAGATCTCTTTTACAACTCGATATCCGGTGTCGAACCTGAGTGGTTCCCGTTTGCTGCAGCTGTAGTGGTTCTATAACTGAATTATTGTCAAATACCATTTAAGAATGTACTGAAAGACGCCAGTAATCTGTACCGTATTAAATGTAACATTAACATTAAACAAAACCGCTTCCGATCCCCTCAATAGGAAATGTATTGCTTTTGCGGTGCTATCCCTGCACTCTGCAGTGAGCACATCCGTGGATTGATGTGACAACCTGAGCCATAAGGCAGTCCATTCAGAATGCGTATGTCAATAATTGTTTCATTATGCAGAGGCCAGTTTTCGTTTTTTAGAATATATGGTTGTATTATTATGCCTGACAAAAGAAGGCAACATGGCTGCTTAGCCAGTCAGACAGTACGAAAACCCAAAGCAAGGTCTTGCTGACTGTTTCAAGACCCGACTAATGAGGAAAAATGGAGGAAACATAAAAGAACGTTCCTCTCTTTTGTAGCGAGAATGTATTTCTCCACACTGTTCTGCCACATATTTTTGCAATCAGTGAATAAACATAAAACCAACATGTCGATATTTGATGTATCATTGAATCATACTTTCATAATACTTTGAGATCCAATATCTATTCTGTGTTGTCATCGATCTGAACTTGATGATACACCAGTGGCAAAGGAGATAAGGTAACTTATTACAGGATACTTTTACTTGATTGCCATGTGACTAACATATGCCACCACCGTAGTGTAGCATCTTGAGGTTGAGCATGTAGATTATGTATATTCGCTCAATAGCCCTTTACCCATGGGGTGCATCTAGTATATATATTTGGTTGATACCAACAACCGAAGAATTGGAAACTCATGCAAATCTCCTCCACCTCCAACTAGGGATGATATTTGCAACTTCCCACCTTAGAGCTCTTACCATCAGTTTGTAATTAACTGAAATTTGACTGACCAAACTACTGGAGCAATGCTGCATACTGTGTGTTCATCATTGTGACAGGTTGCTTCAGCTGACAATAGCATAAGGTTGTTAACAATGATCTCCATGTCCTTTGAGAGGTCGCTACTTTGCACGATGTTACGACTTGCACAGCTGAAGCACAGCTACTATATTGCCAATTACTCTTGATGACTAGAAGTCAGCTTTATAACAGGTTGCTATTAACTCCAATCCCTTGCCACAGGGCAGACTCATAAGCTAATTATAGTTAAAGGTAAATCCCAATGACCAACAAATAGTTTATCCCATTTAGCAATGTGTTACTGTTATTAGTACAGTTATCATTGCTTTTGATAACCTCTATAGTGGGAACTGCATAGAATGGATCTTCGAGACCTTATGAATCCATTGTTAGTCAGTAAAGAAGTTTCCTATTCAGAAAGTTCATATGCGAGTTAACTGACACTCTCAATTTTTCATAATGAACAGGCCACTCCTGCCATTATTTCATGGATGATTTGCACAATAACTCTGGCCCGATTTCCGAGCCTGTCTAAAAAGACAATCCTGGCCATAATCCACAAACTTGCTTGGAATGCTAGTATTGTGCCTCTCAGCAAGGGTCTCGACCCGAAACGTCGCCTATCTCCTTCGCTCCTTAGATGCTGCTGCACCCGCTGAGTTTCTCCAGCTTTTTGTGTAACCCACGATTCTCCAGCATCTGCAGTTCCTTCTTTAATGCTTTTATCATTTGTGTGTCGCACAAACAAGTGTAAATATTACAACTTGTGAGTGGTCCACTTACCCATGTTTCGGAAGTGCCAGACCCACCTTGTTGAGTAGGACTGGTAGGGTGTGTGGAACGTCTGCCCAGCTGTCATGCTGCCACCAGCTTCAGTGAACCGCTTACTGCCGATGAGCACCTGGGGTGCGTTCTGAAATGATTAACCTTTGCCCGCCGTTGCCCTCGATTGACCCGTCTGCCAGGTTTTTCCCTGTTGAATAGTCCTTACCTGAATAGCAGATCCGGTGGCTGGCTCTCATATCCCCCTGTTAGCACTGTTCACTGCCAGCACGCATGTGCTCCAGTATGTTCCACCGACATCTTTTGAACCTGGAGTCAGTTATATCTGACCTTTTGCACTCTCTTCTTCAGAGAGGGCGATTCGCAGGCAGCCCTAAATTGGCGCTGCCACAGGCCACAGGATAACTGCACTGATACGGCCCCATTGGACCTGTACCAGGATGGAACATTCTGTTGGGATGGCAACTTTGTTGTCAGGAAAGGGTACCTCTGACACGTGCTCTTCATCCCTTGGGGTATGTTCCACTGCCATACCCTGAGACTCAGTGTAAGCAGAACACTGACCCGTCATGCTCTCCTCATCCAAGAGGGAGACATGAAGCAGCCCTGTCCCAGGCACTGCTGGCGCGGCCTGTCCCACAGCCCGGCGCTGTCACACATAAAGCAGCCCTGTCAACAGGCGCTGCTGGTGCGGCTCTCCCGTAGGCCAGCGCTGTGACAGATTCGGTATCAGCAGTACACTGACCCGACCTGGTCTCCCCCAACAGGGGGACCTTGAGCAGCTCTTTCCCAGGCGCTGCAGGCACGGCCTCTCTTACAGGCCGGCGCTGTCACACATGAAGCAGCCCTGTCAACAGGTGCTGCTGGCGCGGCTCTCCCATAGGCCAGCGCTGTGACAGATTTGGGGTCAGCAATATACTGACCCGTCCTGGTCTCCCCCTTCAACAGGGAGACCTTGAGCGACCCTGTCCCAGGCGCTGCCGGCACAGCCTCTCGTAGAGGCCGACGCTTTCATACATGAAAGCAGCCCTGTCCCAGGCGCTGCTGGCGCAGCTCTCCCGTAGGCCGGCGCTTTCACATATGAAGCAGACCTTTCCCAGGCACTGCTGGCGCAGCTCTCCCATAGGCCGGCGCTTTCACACATGAGGCAGCCCTGTCCCAGGTGCTGCTGGCGCGGCTCTCCCGTAGGTCGGCGCTTTCACACATGAAGCAGCCCTGTCCCAGTCGCTGTTGTCGTGCCTGTCCCATAGGCCCGCGCTATTACAGTGTAGCCTCACTAATTTAATTTTGTAGTGTGGAACTTCACCTGTGAAGGGCTAAAGGTACTACTGGATGCATACAAAAAATACCCTTATTATCAGAGAGGAAGCCTTGCAGCCCGACTCACCCAAGTCCAATAGGGCTGAACGAGTTCTCTCTCCCTCCATTTTCACTCCATGGCTGGGGACCAACGTGTCTGTGAGTCGCTGACCGCACTGTCAGCGACTCTGCCGTTACTCGTTTTGCCACTCCACGGCATCCCAGCAGGCTGGAAACCACTGATTGCCTTGTCAGCGGCTGTTATCGCGAAACCCGATCTTTACCGGCTATCCGCTTCTGCGGTCGGAACCGGGGTTTCCCCACAGCCCATAGCCGGCTCACTGGTCGGACTCCGCATAAATCTTGCAGGAAACCTCTGTGAAGAGAGGCTCCTGCTCGACCAAGAAACCCTGGTAAGTAAAAGACACTTACCTTCTAGGTTTAAACTTACCACCGGCAGGAGCGATGCCCTGCCAGTCCGGTGCTTGCGCCAATGCGGCTGATGTAATGACGCGCATGTGAACTGACGGGGTTCTTCACGGAATCACTCACGTAACTCCGAAGTAAAATTAACTAATAATTTTATTAGTTAAAATGAACAGTGGTTTTAAATGCAAATGATCATTCATCACTAATAATGTCACCTTGAAATACGGATAAGGGGGATAACATAAGGGGCTAAATTACTGAAGTAGTGAATCCATACTTCAGCTAAATTTCTGGAAGGGGACTTGGAAGATAGCTAAGGAAACTCAAGGGGATATAAACAAAACTTCTCAATGCAATCATTATCTCTAACAACCAGAAAATCAAGTAACTTTAAGAACATTTGTTTATGCTTTGATTTTATATTTTATGGAGATGGTTCTGATCTTGCTGTCTAGAACTGACTGATGTAGAGATACACCTCTGTGGGGATCATATCCTTAGTGTAAAGTAATCATTCCCTGAGCAGTTACTTCCTGTTAGCAATACGAAGGAAAAGAGATCCCTGGGAAGCAGTGAGTAAAATCAGTAGACACCAAGAGCCCATGCTTTTCCTTGGAAAGACCACACAAATGAACGAGTTTGAGAAAATATTGTTCTGGCACCCTGATGGGAGAAGCACACAACATAATGGATCCATTCAGACAGCAGCTGTACTTATCGTTGCACATCTGTGGGAAACACAGTCTCGATTTTATCAAGTTATTATGAAAAGCTTCATTAAATACACCAATGGTTCAATGGGCCAATGTATCTATGCTTTTTTTTATTGTCACATGAACCAAGGTACAGTGAAATACTATTTTGCACACAGCTCAGCAAGTCTGTCACCATAGATACACACAAAAAGCTGGAGTAACTCAGCGGGGCAGGCAGCATCTGTGAAGAAAAGGAACAGGTGACGTTTCGGATGGAGACTCTTCTTCAGTCTATCTATAAGGTGGATGAGTTGAATGTGCAGTTAGAAATTAAGGGATATGATACAGTTGCATTTATGGACACATGGCTCCAGGGTGACCAAGGCTAGGAGCTAAACATGCTGGGGTATTCGATATTCAGGAAGGATAGACAGAGAGGAAGAGGAGGTGGGGTGGCATTGCAGGTTAAAGAGGAAATTAATGCAATAGCAAGGAGAGACATTAGCTTGGATGCTGTAGAATCGGTACGGGTAGAACTGTGAAATAGCTAAGGGCAGAGTATACTTGCTGGAGTGGTATACAGACCACCAAACAGCAGTAGGGAGGTTACTGATGTTGGGGGAGTCCAGAACCAGGGGTCACAGTTTAAGAATAACGGGTAGGCCATTTAGGACTAAGATGAGGAAATATTTTTCACCCAGAGAGTTGAGAATCTGTGGAATTCTCTGTCACAGAAGGCAGTGGAGGCCAATTCACTGGATGTTTTCAAGACAGAGTTAGAAGCACTTAGGGCTAAGGGAATCAAGGGATATCGGGAAAAAGTCGGAATGGGGTACTAATTTTGGATGATCATCCATGATCATATTGAATGGTGGTGCTGGCTCGAAGGGCCAAATGGCCTACTTTTCACTGTTTCTATCATCATAACAGCTTATTTATCCAAAACTAAAGCAAGATTACATGTCTGAAATTGTTACATATTACAATAAATATATTCACGAGATATATATACTTGGAAGTAATATGTTGCTAGCAATCCTATTGCTTAGTTACAATCAACAATTCCACCTCAGGTCCTGTCTACATGCATGAGGTAATTGCATGACTTGTTCGTCAAGATTTTTTGACAGATAAAGAATTGACACTTGAAGCTGCAATGGTAGACAGAGCCAATTCCTTTAAATGTGCAAATATTTCACACTCTTTAAACAGGTTCTACCCATATATTTCAGGAATAGGCTTCTGGCGAATCTAGTGTTATTTTCCACAACCCCACATTCTTAAGGCTAAGTCTATACAAAGAATATTTATATAAAACCTTTTTTAAATAAACAATAATGTTTCACTTTTGACCCTGCAGGTTGGTTGTTTTTGTGACATCCTAAGGATGTGAAAGGAACTATATAAATGTAAGACTTTGTTTTAATTTGACATTAAAATTGCTCTGCTGGGGATATAGTTCATCATTGTTCACTATAGTTCATTGCAATTTCCATGTTGCTCCTTATTTGAGATACATGAGGAGAATCCAAGTACAGCTTGTATGAAGCACTAGGAATTATGCTTGAAGCCTATTCATTAACCTTGGATTGCCAATAAGTCCCAGAATTCTGAATTGGATTTATTGCTGGAGATTCATCTTTGCTACCTTCACCTTCTAAAACTAGAAGTTCACTGAAACATTTGCCCCAGGTTGGTCTGCAAATGTCCACCAATTTTGGTGTTGGGAAGATCACCAAAACATACTAGACTTTTCTAGACTACCCAATCACCATCTGCATCAGATCAGTAACAGACATTGGGGCAGAAATTATTCTTCAATGACTTGAGCATAACACACATTATAGTAAAGTAAGTGTGTTGTATTTTAATGTCAATCAAGCTAAAGATGCCACAGATTGCTGTGGAGGCCAAGTCAATGGAAATTGTTAAGGCAGATATTGGCAAATTCTTGATTAGGAAAGGTGTCATGGGGAGAAGGGAGGTGAAAGGGGTTGAGATGGAAATAGATTAGCTTTGATATAATGGCGAAGTAGACTTGATTGGCCGAATGGCCTAATTCTGTGCCTGTAACTTATGAACATGAACTAAACTTTGAAAATGGAATACAGTACATGCGCACTTCTAAATCACGTGTTTAGCATCACTAGAATCCTGCAGGTCCTGATTTTATGACATTGATAGAATCAGTGCAAAACACCCTTCAGATATCACAATTAAAACTGGGCTACGTTAAGTTCGCTCTTTTGTTTTGCAACTGTGGAAACTAGTCCTTGTTGATAATTCAACATAACTTTGCCAAATCTTGGTGGCTTTTCTATCAACACTCTTATTCAAGTGCTTGACAGTACACCCACGGAAAAGCTTGCTACACTCCCACTGCCTTTACAATGCAACACATTTTTTAAAATCAGATGGCTGTAAGCATACTGCCTGCAATTGTTAAGCACAGGGCAAGCTATCTTTATCAGATAAACTTTTCATCACCTTCTCCTTTCGGACAAGGCTCATTATTTTATCGCCGTGTGGCCTTTCAAGTTGTTTTGTCTGTGCATTGCCAAAGCTCTCAGTGGTTTACATGTGGTCAGTAATACCAAAATAATGATTGCTGAAGTTATGCTGGAAATAGATTTTCTGATAAATTTTAAAATTGCCTTATCAAATTTGCATACAACTGGCATTCATGCATCAGAGTCCTTATCTCATGGGTTTCAAATCAATAATGGCCTGTTTTCATTTAGTATAGAACAGTACAGCACAGAAACAGGTCCTTTGGACCACAACGTCTGTGCCACAGCACGGGATGTGGCCCTTCAGCCCACAGTGTCTATACTGAAAATGATTTCCACTGCCTAAATATGATGCAAGACTTGCACCCCAAGATCCCTCTGTACATCACTGTACATCACAATAGTAAGGGTCTTATTATTAATTATATACTTTCCCCTTACAACTGATCACCTAAATTATAACACCTTACACTTGCTTGGACTAAACTCCATCTGTAATTTTTCCGTCCACATCTGTTACTAATCTAAATCCCATTTTTGACAACACTCCTCACAGTTTTCAACTCGGCCAATTTTGTTGTCAGCTGAAAACTTACTAACCAACCCATGTGTATTTATATTTATCATAAACAGCACAAGTCCCTGCAAAACCCCACTGGTCACATATCTCCCACCAGAAAAACACCACTCCACCACTACCCTTTGTCACAGTCAAATCCACGCAGAGTGTCCTTAATTATCCCATTCTCTAATGCCTGTAAATCCTATTCTCTCCAATATTGGCCACTCAATAGTCCTCTGGGTCCTCGCCTATGGCAACAATAAATAACTTTTTTTTAAATGTTGTCAGACTTGCAGTGTAGGTAAAGTCATCAATTTGTGCAAAACACCCTCCAAAAAATGTAGAATCGTAGATTCTGAAGAAGGGTCTCAAAACATTACCTATCCATGTTCTCCACAGATACTGCCTGATCTGCTGAGTTACTCCAGCACTTTGTGTCATTTTGCTCCCCAAAAAATGTAATGGCTTGAAATTTCTGCATTACTGCCTTACAGCGCCAGAGACCCGGGTTCGATCCTGACTACAGATGCTGTCTATACGGAGTTTGTACGCTCTCCCCGTGACCTGCATGGGTTTTCTCCGAGATATTCGGTTTCCTCCAACACTCCAAAGATGTACAGGTTTGTAGATTAATTGCCTTGGTATCAATGTATATATGTAAAATTGTCCCTAGTGTGTTTGGGACAGTGTTAGAGTGTGGGGATCACTGATCGGTGCGGACTCGGTGGGCTGAAGGGCCTGTTTCCGTGTTGTATCTTTAAACTAAACTAATTGTCAACATTTAACATTGTCATTGCCAGGAAGTTCAACAATCTTGAGAACAATAGATTACCATGGTCAAGCCAATTGCCCACTGATAATGCACCCCATGGAACATAAACTTCCAGAAATGTTCTAGAAATTAGACTGCGAATGTGTTGCTAAATCTATGGCAGATTAGACCAGGTGCAGGATAACTCTTCATTTCTAAGAAAAGGGAATATTATGATAGAGACTATAGAAGGAGGCCATTTGGCCCATTTGTACCTTTCTGGCTCCCAATAGAGCAGTTCCATTCTCTCTCTTCTTATTTCCTTTTAGCCATGTATCGTATTCATGTTTCATAGTTTCAGTATTCCTTCAAATTATTTTGGGTATTTCAATTAATCCCTTCACTTAAGTCTTTAGTCTTTTCCTGCCTTCCACTGTCAGTTTTTTTAAAATCATTTAATCCTTTTTGTCTTCCACCCAATTATAGACTTTCCCTTTGTTTTATCCATTATGCCTCCCCTATCATTCATTTTAAAACACATGCACTTCTAACTATTCCCTGTCCTGACGAAGGGTTAACAAATGGTAACTGTTTCATAGAAACATAGAAAATAGGTGCAGGAGTAGGCCATTCGGCCCTTCGAGCCTGCACCGCCATTCAATATGATCATGGCTGATCATCCAACTCAGTATCCCTTACCTGCCTTCTCTCCATACCCCCTGATTACTTTAGCCACAAGGGCCACATCTAACCCCCTCTTAAATATAGCCAATGAACTGGCCTCAACTACCTTCCGTGGCAGAGAATTCCAGAGATTCACCACTCTGTGTGAAAAATGTTTTTCTCATCTCGGTCCTAAAAGATTTCCCCCTTATCCTTAAACTGTGACCCCTTGTCCTGGACTTCACCAACATCGGGAACAATCTTCCTGCATCTACCCTGTCCAACCCCTTAAGATTTTTGTTTGTTTCTATACGATCCCCCCTCAATCTTCTAAATTCTAGCGAGTACAAGCCGAGTCTATCCAGTCTTTCTCTGTATGAAAGTCCTGACATCCCAGGAATCAGTCTGGTGAACCTTCTCTGTGCTCCCTCTATAGCAAGAATTTCTTTCCTCAGATTTGGAGACCAAAACTGTACGCAATACTCCAGGTGTCGTCTCACCAAAACCCTGTACAACTGCAGTAGAACCTCCCTGCTTCTATACTCAAATCCTTTTGCTATGAATGCTAACATACCATTCACTTTCTTCACTGCCTGCTGCACCTGCATGCCTACTTTCAATGACTGGTGTACCATGACACCCAGGTCTCGTTGCATCTCCCCTTTTCCTAATCGGCCACCATTCAAATAATAATCTACTTTCCTGTTTTTGCCACCAAAGTGGAGAACCTCACATTTATCCACATTATACTGCATCTGCCATGCATTTGCCCACTCACCTAGCCTATCCAAGTCACCTTGCAGCCTCCTAGCATCCTCCTCACAGCTAACATTGCCTCCCAGCTTTATGTCATCCGCAAACTTGGAGATGTTGCATTCAATTCCCTCGTCCAAATCATTAATATATATTGTAAATAGCTCGGATCCTAGCACTGAGCCTTGCGGCACCCCACTAGTAACTGCCTTCCATCCTGAAAAGGACCCGTTCACTCCTACTCTTTGCTTCCTGTCTGCCAGCCAGTTCTCTATCCACATCAATACTGAACCGCCAATACCGTGTACTTTAAGTTTTGTATACTAATCTCTTGTGTGGGACCTTGTTGAAAGCCTTCTGAAAGTCCAGATATAACACATCCACCCTTCTGCTTCTTTCTCAGTAGATGTCTGACATTAAATATTTCCAATATTTTTCAGTTTCAATTTCAGATTTTCACCAAATGCAGGATTTTGCTTTAGCTTCATTAAAGCTATTTTCTGTTTCCATTCTCATTCTCACCAAATTATTCACATCCTCACATTTGTGTCCTCACATTTATCATTTTGCCAGGCAAAGCATCTCGTTGAATTAATAATTACAAAATGGAATGGCTTGAATATTTGCTGGTGAAATGGACTGGTTGTGATGGAACACAGAATAGTAGGATTTGTATATAGAACTGGTCAGATATCAACATTTTACTTCCTTTAAAACAAAGAGGAAGGCTATATTACACAGGTTCCTAGAGCAATCTCTTCAGTCCCATTCCCCACACCTAGTTCTCTGTAATTTATAAGAACAATACAGCATAGGAATAGGCCCTGTGGCCCACTATGACTGTATTGAATAAGATGTCAAATTAAACTAATTCCTTCTGCCATTCCATGATCCATGTCCTTCCATTCCCTGCACACTCTCTCTTATATGCCCATTGATTCCTCATATTCTCCTACCACCCTTCTATGCAGGGTCATTTACAGTAGACAAATAAGGAAGGCAAAGCACCTGGGCAAAACCCATCCTCATCACAGGGGGTACATGCAAACTTCTCACAGACTGCATCAGTGGTTAGGATCAAACTTGAGTCACTGGAGCCACGAGGCAGCAGATCTAACTGCAGTGCCACTCTGATTTCCAAAATGTTGTAATGTGAGCAAATTGAGTAAGATTGACTTGTATCACTCTTGAGAAAAAGACTGAATTCTGACAGAATTGAAACATAAACATTTTTATTGGGATCAACAGAGTAAATGTTGGGACACTTTCTTCTGTTTTCTCAACTAGGAGGATCATCTCACATTAAGGGATGTCACAGTTTTAGGATTGAGGTGGTAACTTTTTTTTAAATTGGAGGGCAATAAATCTTTGCAATTTTCTATCTGAGAATTACCTGTCATTGAGCATATTCAGGGCAAAGATCAACAGATTTTCACATACTATAGGTTTCAGGGATATGAGCACGAGGCAGAAAGAGGATTTGTCAAATGACAAAGCTTGTTTGAAGGACGATGTGCCTCACTCATTGTTTTAAGTTCTCATATCATAAGACTGCTGTAGTTTCCCTCCAGCTGCTCTGGATATCTCCATTCCCTTCAATCATAAAACAGAAAATATGGTTAAGAAATGTTTTGCTTCATAACAGCTTAGCTGGAGTATAATAATAAAAATAAAGTTGCCTCTTGTTTTCATCAAAACACTCAAGGAGAATCTAAGTAATGTACTCTGGCAAATATGATTTATTTCTTGCAAATAAAATACCTGTGTGTTTTCTTTTGTCTTAAATCACTTTGAACTAAATACAAATGTCAGATATTAAAGTCATGTTTTATTACCTGTTCTCATAAAGACTTGGTTTCTTATTTATCAATGAGAGGGATAAAATTAATCATTATCTATCACGATCATTAACAATTAATCTGATAGTCACAAATTATTTGGCTTCCTTCTTTTGATACCTTAATTTTTGAAGCCAATGTTATGAATGCATTTAAGCTGATACTGGTTTGAAGGTAATGAAATGTAAAATTGGTAATGAATAGTAAGATTTTTTTCAATAAAATCTTTCTTTTTTTTGTAAGTTACAAGTTAGTTCAATGGAAGTTTCTGCGAAAAAGGTCAAGTACAATTCCTAGTGCTTCTAACTGCTGGAATCACAGACAGTTTTAAAGTGATTTCTTAAATAAACATTTTGATGTTTTCTTCAGTGTAACTAAATATTCAAGGTCAAACTCATAGGAAGTAGAGCATGTATATATTTTCCGAGTGGAGGTACAGAAATATAAATGATGGGATTTCTGAAATAATACAAAAAATTGTGGAAATCTTTGCAACCTAGTATCCAGAATCATAGTTTTAAATTGAGTTTTTGCATAGTATTCAGTGATGTTTGATGGCTGTAATTCTTTGACTCATCATAGAAATGTATTCCACGGCATATACACAGTGCATTCAGAACGTATTCAGACCCCTTAACTTTTTCCACATTTAGTTATGTTACAGCCTTATTCTAAAATGGATTAAATCAATATTTTTAATCATTAATCTACACACAATACCCCCATAATAAAAAATCGAAAACAGGTGTTTAGAAATTTTTGCAAAGTAATTAAAAAGAAATAACTGAAATATCGCATTTACATAAATATTCAGACCCTTTATTCAGTACTTTGATGAGGCACATTTGGCAGCGATTACAGCCTCAAGTCTTCTTGGGTATGATGCTACAAGCTTGGCTCATCTGTATTTGGGTAATTTCTATTATTCTTCTCTGCAGATCCTCTCAAGTTCTGTCAGGTTAATGGGGAGCGTCGATGCACAGCTATTTCAGGTCCCTGCTGAGATGTTTGATCCGGTTCAAGTGTGGGCTCTGGCTGGGCCATTCAAAGACATTCACAGACTTGTCATGAAGCCACACCAGCATTGCCTTGGCTGTGTGCTTAGGGTTGTTGTGCTTAGGGTTGTTGTCCAGTTGGAAGATGAACCTCCACCCCAGTCTGAGGTCCAGAATGCTCTGAAGCAGGTTTTCAACAAGGATCCCCTTGTACTTTGCTCCATTCATCTTTCCCTCGATCCTGATTAGTCTCACAGTTCCCGCTGCTGAAAAACATCCCTACAGCATGATGCTGCCACCACCATGCTTCACCGTAGGTATGGTATTGGCCAGGTGATGAGCGGTGCCTGATTTTCTCCAGCATGATGCTTGGCATTGAGGCCAAATATTCAATCTTGGTTTTATCAGACCAGAGAATTTTGTTTCTCATGCCTTTTGGCAAATTCCAAGCAGGCTGTCATGTGCCTTTTACTGAGTAGTAGCTTCTGTCTGCCCACTCTACCATAAAGGCCTGATTGGTGGAGTGCTGCAGATATAGTTGTCCTTCTGGAAGGTTCTCCCATCTCCTCAAAGAAACTCTGGAGCTCTGTCAGAGTGACCATCGGGTTCTTGGTCACCTCCCTGACCAGGCAGCCATTTGGCCGGGCAGCCAGCTCTATGACGAGTCCTGGTAGTTCCAACGTTCTTCCATTTAAGAATGACGGAGGCCACTGTGCCCTTCGGGACCTGCAATGCTGGAGACATGGTTTTATACCCTTCCCCAGATCTGTGTCTCAACACTATTCTGTCTCAAAGGTCTACGGAGACCTCGGAGACCACACCTGGAGTATTGTGTGCAGTTTTGGTCCCCTAATTTGAGGAAGGACATTCTTGCTATTCAGGGAGTGCAGCGTAGGTTTATAAGGTTAATTCCCGGGTTGGCGGGACTGTCATATGCTGAAAGAATGGAGCAGTTGGGCTTGTACACTGCACTTTAGAAGGATGAGAGGGGATCTCATTGAAACATTTAAGATTGTTAAGCGCTTGGACACACTAAAGGCAGGAAACATGGTCCCGATGTTGGGGGAGACCAGAACCAGGGGCCACAGTTTAAGAATAAGCAGTAAGCCATTTAGAACGGAGACAAGGAAACATTTTTCTCACAGAGAGTGGTGAGTCTGTGGAATTCTCTGCCTCAGAGGGCAGTGGAGGCAGGTTCTCTCGATGCTTTCAAGAGAGAGCAAGATAGGGCTCTTAAAAATAGTGGAGTCAGGGGATGTGGGGAGAAGGCAGGAACGGGGTGCTGCTTGGGGATGATCAGCCATGATCACATTGAATGGCGGTGCTGGCTCGAAGGGCCAAATGGCCTACTCCTGCACCTATTGTCTATCGTCTATTGTCTATTGTCTATGGACAATTCCTCCATCTTCATGGCTTGGTTTTTGCTCCGACATGCAGTGTCAACTGTGGGACTTTATATAGACCGACGTGTGCCTTTCCAAATCATGTCCAATCCATTTATTTTACCACTGATGGGCTCCAATCAAGTTGTAGAAACATCTCAAGGAAATTCAATGGAAACAGGATGAACCTAAGCTCATTTTTGATTGTCAGAGCAAAGGGTCTGAATACTTATGTAAATGTGATATTTCAGTTATTTCTTTTTAATTACTTTGCAAAAAAATTCTAAGTTTTAGCTGTTTTCACTTCTTCATTCTGGGGTATTGTGTGTAATGAATAATGTGTAATGTGTGTGAATAGTGCGCAATGTGTAATCCATTTTAAATTATGACTGTAACGTAACAAAATGTGGCTAAAGTGAAGGGATCTGAATACTTTCTGAATGCACTTTCTGAATGCATTGTGGAGTATATGAAAACTTGGCATTAGATTTCATTTAAAGTGAATGTCACAACTTTGATAATTTCATTACATTAACATTATAAGCTCTGTATCTCTTGCGGAAAATCTTACATTACAGAGAAAATAAACGTAAATAGGATTCACTGTTGTCTCTGAACCCTTCCTCCACCAACCCCCACCTAATCCCAACCCCATCTCCTTCTCATCAACCTTTTCAACCAATTCAATTTGAACCTACAAGCCCGTCAGGTACATATTAGCCGTGGAGCTGCTGTTGATCTAATATTATTTCCGAAGTGTTGTAGATTATTGAGTCATTTCCAAGCTTTCAAGCCTGTGATTTTATCTCAGTGGTACCTGGTGAAACGAGGCCAGCATCTCATCAGATGATTAACACAAACACAGCTTCTTTCTGCAAACTGAAGCAAGATCGAACTGTCAGACATAATAAGAAGATTAAATGAGAACTTACCAGTTTGAAGTTTGATCTTTATTTTATGAGAAGTTGTGATGAGGGATTACATGAAGAAGCCCGCCAGCCCGCATGTGCGTCAACCTTCAAAGCAGCGGTGGGAAATCACAGAAAACAGTTGCTGAACTGATTATAGGAAGATTCGAGAACTTGAACTACCACATGATCTTTATGAGAAGAGGGTTGGGAGTGGAGGGCACGTAATCCCTCATCGCAACTTCTCATGAAATAAAGATCAAACTTCAAACTGGTAAGTTCTCGTTTAATATTCCTATTTTACTTCAAAGTCACGTGAGTGATTACGTGAAGACTTTAAAGCTCTGTACTTTCATGCCACAAACACGAGTCCATGCAACACGCTGCATTAGTTGACCAGAAATGATTGAAACGATAATGCATTCAGACATGGCATAGTTTTAAAACATGCTGATGCTTTTAGTAAACAAATGATAATAATAATATTGATCCCTTACATCCGGGAAAGCAAAATATTGAACAGAACTTAAAATTGAGTTGGCAAATGACCCGACCTGGTAATTGGTTTATTATAAAAGGTTTGGAAAGTCCACTCCTTCACCCATCCTGCAGTCGCTAGGATGTGGTCCAGCGGAACTGTGCTGCCGAAGTTGTTGCAGCCCTGGTGGAGTGAGATTTTAAAACATCAGTGTCCACTCCTGTACAAGCCAATACATGTCTTAACCACCTGGAGATGATCTGCACTGATACCCTCTTGTGTGTGTGTTTTTTATGACTAATAAACATTGCCAGTTCAGTGCCTATCAGATTCTTTGCAGCCTTAACATATTGTTGAATATGTGTGACCACACACAATCTATGGTCCATGGGATATGCCAATAATTCCAGGTTTAGCCCTAACACCCCTGGTCTGCTTTGTTTAATTAGCTCATGTACATAAAACATTTGTTTGTAGATATAATCATTCTGTCCAGCCGCAGCTTATGCAACGACTGGACGCGTTGCGCTGAAACTAGTGCCATGAGAATAACTACTTTATATGTGAGCCTGACCAAAGATAGCGATGTAGCTGGAGCCCACCGGCGAAGCAGTGTTAACATCCCATACCTCCGTGTACCTGGGCCTGGGAGGATTTGTGTTGAAGATACCCTTCATAAATCTGGATATCAGCGGGTGAGACCCGACAGAGTGGTGTCCCGATCTCAGCAACATGTATGATGACAAGGCACTTTTGGCACAGTTAATGGCACTATAACTTAATCTTTCATCAAAGAACAGTTTTGAGAGAAACTCCAAGATCAGTTATCCGTGCCGTATCATACGTTATGTTGGAATTAAAACAAAACACTTCCCATCTCTTGATGTAAGAGATGTACAGCTTCTTGGTGCTATCTCTCCAAGCAGCAGTGATCACATCCACGGTTCGGTCTGACAATCCGAGCCCCAGGAAAAGTCTGCAAATCAATAAATTGATTCTATCATGCAGAGTGTGGCCTTCCTGAGTAATGGGATGAAGCAGCAAATTTTTGTGTTTCTAAATAATCATATAAGGCTCTATTATCATTCCCAATATCAGCGGGAACCACGGCTGCGTAGGCCAGGCAGGCAATACCAAAATGCCTGAAGCGGAATCTTGCTGGATTTTTTGCAAGCACCGACTGATGAGGCAAAATGGAGGAAATGCATAAAAGAACATTCCTTCCCAGTGTAGTGAGAATGCATCTATCACCACTGCCCCTGGGTCTGGCTCCCATGCAACATACATTGGTAACTGGTGATTGAGCCTAGATGCAAACAAATCGATATCCAGTGATCCATACCGAGCAACAATGTCGTAAATACTTTATGATCCAGCATCCATTCTGTATTGTCATTGAATTTGTGTGACCTGGTGTCCGCCACCATGTTAAACCTACCTGGCAAGTAGGTAGCTGAAATCCAAATGCTTTTTTCGATACACCAGTGCCAAATAAGGCTAGCTAAATTATCGCAGGATACTGACTTGATTCCACCCATGTGATTAATATATGCCACCGCTGTAGTGTTGTCAATCTGCAGTTGTACCTGCAGATTATGCATATTCTCACAATAAGCTTTTAACCCACAGAATGCCACCAGCATCTCCAGGTAGTTGATACCATGTAACTGAAGAATTGATAACTCATGCACATCCCATCTGCCACCGCAACTAGAGATGGTATTAGTAGCTCCCCATCCTTGAGCACTAGAATCAGTTTGTAATATAACTGAAGGGTTACACCAAAATGTTACTGGAGCAATGCCGAATATTGGTCGTCCATCATTGTAATTCAGATATAGCTTCAGCTGGTAATAGATAAGTCTGCTAAAATGACCTAAATGGAACCAAAAAAATAAGATAATAATCATTAGAGTACAAATATTGATTTAAGTGGATGTTTATAACTCAGTTTTAAATATTGAGAATTGTTTATTGCTAATAAAAAAATTATTCCAAAAAAAAAAAAATAAAAAAAAATAAAAATAAAATAAAAAAAAAATAAAAAAAAAAATGACCTAAATGGTATTTGAGTGCTTGCTCCTTTGCACGTTGTAAATTCTGATAATGCAAACTAGCTACCTGTCTATAGATGGCTGCTCCATAAGAACAAGGTTGTTACAGGCTTCTATTAATTCCAATCTCTTGCCCTGGAGCAGAGTCACAGACATATTAATAATGGTAAATTCCAAATAATTAATAACTATAGTTGGTATCAACTTGGATTTAATTTGATTGATATGAAACCCCAACTTCTCAAATATGAGTTTCATGGCTGAAACAGCTAATTTAGCCAATTTCAGCGTTTTTCCTATGATTAGAATATCATCCAGATATGCCATAACAATGTGTTTTTGAGCTCTAAGCAGCCCAAGCATCGGCTTTAACAATTTGGTAAATAACCTGGGAGCTGAAGTTAACCCATTAGGCAATGCTTTAAACTGCCACAGTTGCCCCATCCGCCTAAATTTCAAATATCTCCGGTGATTCCTGTGAATGGGTACCGAATAGTATGCATCTTTGAGATCAATGCATGCCATAAAGCATCCTTTGGAAATCAGTTGTTTAGCAGTAATGAAGTTTTCAATTTTAAAATGTCTATACTGCACATAAGAGTTAAGTTGTGTTAAATCAAGGATGATCCGACATGCTCCATCTTTCTTTTGTCTAGAGAATATATTGGAGACAAATTGGTGATGTTCATGACTTGACTTCTCGATTACCCCTTTTCTGTATAATGTGTGAATTTCAGCTTGTATATCCAAACCTTCTTGTTTGGAATGAACAAATGCCCGGCTTGGTGTATGTCGTGTGGGTGACAATGAATTGGGAAGAAATTCAATTTGGAACCCTTGTATACTGTGCAGTATTAATGGATCTGATATTATCCATCACTATTCGTGCAAAAACAAGTGTAATCTACCACCAACTTGTAATTGGTCCACACACCCCATGTTCCGGAAAGAACCAGACCCACCTACCTCCATGGTTACCAGTGGTCTTATGGTAGGCCCAAAGGCCCCTGATGCGGGTTCTATTTCCGTCCTCGATGTTTGGAGGGTAGGACTACTGGGGTGCGCGGATTGCGCATTTTCCATGAGGGCCGGCTTGGGCCTTGGCCTAATAAAGACCTCTGCCCAGAGAAATCAGCTTTTGAGCTGCCACCATCTTCAGCGAACCGCTTACTACTGATGAAGGCGTAGGGGTGTTGTCGCCGAAACGGTGAAGCTTTGCTCGTCGTTGGTTCCATGATCAGCCTGACAGCTTTTGCTTCCTCATCCAGGTCTTTTACCTGTTTGGGTAGATCTTTCCTGAACAGAAGATTCAGCGGCTGGACATTGCTGGCCTTACATAAGCCTGCAAATTTGGGATTTAAGGCAGGTCTGATGGCATTCTTCCAAAAACAGTTCATTTTGAAGTGTGCATTGCACATCAATGCCAGATGATCCTGCTGGATGTCCAATAAGGGCCCACCATCCACAAATCTGGCCATGAATGCCTGAAGCCAGTAATTTAAAAATTATTTGGAGTTTCATTTCCTGGGCTTTGATGCCCCCTCCATTGTATCCCCAGATAGAACTGTTCACTGTCGGCACTTTCAGGGATGCACAATTTACAGGTGTATGGTATTTTGCAGCGGTTTCAACCATCACCTGTTCCTGTAATTGATGCAACGTGAGGTAGTTCATGCTGGAAGCCAACTCTGCCCCTATCTCTTTTCCAGCTTGCTCCCTCCCCCCAATCCCCCCACTACAATCAGTCTGAAGAAAGGTTTCCAACCTGAGATGATGCCTATCTATACTGTCCAGAAATGCTACCTGAGCCGCTGAGTTACTCTAGCACTTTGTGTCATTTTTTGTAGACCAGACAATGCAGTCTAGGTTAATGTATACTTGGAAAGACGGTGATTAATCAAAGATAGTCACCATGTTTTTGTTAGAGGAAATACTTGTCTGACCAATTTAATTGAATTATTCAAAGATGTGATAAATTGGTTAATGAGGCCAATGCAGTCGATGCAGCCTACATGGACTCTAGTGCCTTTAAAAAGTTTCCACATGGGTAACTCATCCAAAAACTAAGGCCCAATACGAGACAGGGGAAGTTGTTGAATTGGATACACAATAGCTTGGTGACAAGAGGACAGTAACTCGTGGCACACAGCACAGACTGGTACTGGGACCCTTATGGTAATATTCATAACTGATTAGGATTTGTATGTAGGATTTATTAGGTTGCAAAATACATGCAGATCAGAGGTGTTGTTGAGAATGAAGATAGTAATCTTTGGCTGTAGGACAATATTGAGATATTTAGACAATGAGTACATAATGCTGATAGAATTTAATCATGGCAAGTGAGAGTTGATAACTTTGAGAGTATTAACAAGGCTAAAGCATAGACTATGATTGACAGGGTACTGGGTAATATTGAGTAACAAGATAAACTTTGTGTATATGTTTGTTGATCCCTGAAGATGGCAGCACTGGTAGATAATGGAGACGCAAAATGCCACAGATGCTGGAACCTCATGCAAAAGCAGAGTGCTGGAGGAACTCAGCAGGTCAGTCAGCATTGATGGAAGAAAATGGAGAGACAACATTTTGAGTCAAGACCCTTTTTCCGATTGTCGGAGAAAACCAGTAAAGTGAGGTGGGGGGTGGGGCAAAGATGGGTGGCTACAGGTGGGGAGGGGTGATTACCAAACAAGTGGAGGAAGTATCAAAGGCAAGAGGTGAAATGGAGACAAAAGGGTGTCAAATAATGAAGGGAGGAGTGAGGGTATGAGAGAGGGGTTAACAGGGAGAAGGGAAACAAGAATAAAAAGAATAGGGAGGGATGTGCACATTCCCCCCAATACTCCTGTTACCTTGTCCTTTGTTCTTTCTGCTCATCCCCCACCCTTCCCTACTCGTGCTAATTTTTGCCCACACCTACCTCTCTTTACAATCCTTCTCCCTTCTCCATGATCACTTAAGAAGGGGTTTGACCCAAAACATCGTCTGTGGATTTCCTTGCACAGATAGTGCCTGACCAACTGAGTTCCTTCACCACTTTGTTTTTTAGCACAGGTAGACAAGGTGCCATACAAAATGCCTATCCTTATTAGCCAGGGCATAGAATATATGAGCTGGGAGGTTATGATACAGCTCTATAAAGCATTGGTAAGCCACAATAATTCCTGATATAACCACAATAGTTGGTCTGGATTCACAAATTAACAGAATAAGGTTTACAGATTTCCTCCTCAGCGGGGTATTAGTGAACCAGCTTTTTTGTAGATTTGTGTTTATCATTGATAATGACTACTCTGTTTTTATTTCAATTCCACATTGCTAATTGAACAAATTCTACATTATACATTTTCCTTTGTGTGCACTGCCATTGCCTGGAATGCAAGGGAAATTATCAGGGTAGTCTGGGACTGGCACTGTGTTCAGGATCACTCGGGTAAGAGGGACAACTGTTGGGGGTTGTGGTTGGATCAGAGCTTCGGTCAGGGATCAGGGTTTGTAATTAATGCCCCTGTTGGGTGTTAGATCAGAAATTCAGGGTTTAGCTTAAGGGGTTGATTGGGGAGTCAGCAGTCTAGGTTAGAATTGGGTGTGATCAGGAGTGCGAGGGATTGAAATAATTGGGTGCAATTGAGAATCAGTACTGGATCTAGGAGGTGAAAAATCCAAGGGAGAGGAGGTAGGTGAAAAATGGGATCCATCCAGGAGCAATACCGTTAAAACCTTGTTTCATGAGTTCCCAATCACAGGCATATTTCAGAATAACTTAAACTAATTTCTTGAGCCAAGGTTTGTAAAAGGAGCTTTGGAAAAACAGAAGTGTCATTTTATCTTTGGTTAACATGAAACATTGGACCATTGTTGCAAATGCAATTTGTGCCTGTCAGTACACAGATTTATTCCTTGAATGGTACAATTCATCCCAAAAATGTTCATATTTGTGTACCACTGCAGAAATAATTGGTTTTCATCACATGATGCTTAAAGTACAGAACTGGCTGTATAAATTCCTGGTTCACATCCTTGTAATGGCTCTTTGCCCACTATATGTCTCAAATTGTTTCTTCTGGCTTGTTTCAGAGACAGCAATTCTCTACAATAAAAGTGTTTCCCAGCATCTAAACTAACTCGTTGCCTCCAGCTTTTATATTCATAACCTCACCCATAACCATATCAAATAAACTTTTCAACACAATCTTCAATAATAATCTAAATGCTTCATCACATAAAACCCCCTCCATAATATACTCTGAGTAAAAACAAAACGTGCCTTGCAGATTATTTTCATAAATTGGAAACATCAGAATAAGTTTCCATTTGCACCCAAATTATTAATTTATTTATTGCTTTTATTTCCTTTCTTTCAGAGGTTTCTGTTATGGTAGCATGCCTCACTCCCGAGAAGCAATGGAAGAGATAGCAAACTTCACAAAGTGTGATATAGATTGTTTATCTAAAAATATTTTTTATTCAGAATAAAAAATATATACAAAACAAACACTGTACAAATACTCTTCAAACATAGTGTCTATACATACAATGGTGGCATACTCAGTAGTCTTTAATGAAAACACCCTACCCACACATGTGGCCCCCTGGGGTAATATTTGAGTTTGAGAGGTGTCCACACCGGATTCTGTCATTCAATGTTCAGTAGAGGGAGGAACCTAGACTGTGTTCCTCACCCACAGAGCCTTGGTGTTGGCTGCACCAAGCTTCAATGCATCCCTTACTTAGCACGTAGTCCTGCAGTCTGAAATGGGCCAGTCGGCAAAATTCCCTGATGAACATCTCACTTTGCTGGGAACCAACAGATTATGAGCAATCTATAGAGCATCTTTCACTGAGATGATGATCTTCCTGCAGCACTTGGTGTCCGTCTCCACATGATATTAGAAGAAATGAAATAACTGTCACTAGCTGAAAAGGTAAAGAAACATCTCAATGAACACCTCAAAAAGAAGCAATATTTCCCAGATCTTAGTGATCAGGAACTTTAATTAGGATTTCATCATGTGTCTATCACATGAAACTTGTCATGACAGCAATCCCAACATTCCCAGATGCATTTTACCATCTGAAGATCGCAACCTCAATCTCTCTGACTCTTTCCATTTCAATTTTCATAGACAATAGACAATAGGTGCAGGAGTAGGCCATTAAGCCGTTCGAGCCAGCACCACCATTCAATGTGATCATGGCTAATCATCCCCAATCAGTACCCCGTTCCTGCCTTCTCCCCATATCCCCTGACTCCGCTATCTTTAAGAGCCCTATCTAGCTCTCTCTCTTGAAAGTATCCAGAGAACCCTGAGGCAGAGGCAAATGTGAAAACCCGCATATCCA
The DNA here is from genome assembly GCA_963514005.1 of Raja brachyura. Next base: position 51,098,226 of record OY740784.1, read on the forward strand.
CAAAAATGCTGCAAGCAATCGTTTGAAATTCTCTTTTGCACTTCACAGCTTCCTCAGAACTAATTGTAATACTTTTTAGTTCCTTTCCATCTCTCAGCTTTTCTGAACATGTCAATTTTAAAACAATATTTACTAAATCAGGAGACAGGAGGAAGGCTGCAACCCTAAATCCTTCCACAGTGGCCTTCATGTGCCCTTACTACTCCTGTGTGCGTGGCTCATGCATGGACTCATGAGCTACACTCGATCCCACAAGACATGAGACTGCACAACACTGCTATCGTCTACGATGGGCCACCACCATTTATAGTCATGGTAATAAGACTTAAGTCCCAACTCTAAACTGAGCGCCATAACTACATACCTCCAGATTCAGAAATTATTTCTTCACAGCTGTTATCAGGCAACTGAACCATCCTCTCATCAACTAGAGAGCGGTCCTGGTCTGAAGAAGGGTCTCGACCCGAAACATCGCCTATCTCCTTCGCTCCTTAGATGCTGCTGCACCCGCTGAGTTTCTCCAGCTTTTTGTGTAACCCTGATCACCTATCTCTCTCATTGGAGACCTTCAAACTATCTTTAATCGGAATTTACTGGACTGTATCTTGCTCTAAACGTTTTTCTTGTATCTGTACATCGTCAACGGCTTGATTGTAATCATGCACAGTCTATTCATTGACTGGATAGTACGCAACATAACAACTTTTTACTCTACCTCTGTACACGTAACAATAATAAAATAAAACTAAACTACTGAGAACATACCCTTTGAGCCGAACATTTGGCTTTTGAGAAACCAGGTGAATTTTCTGTTGGATGAAGAAGAATAAGGGACCTACCACGATAGACAAGAGACTGCTGATTCAAGAATCTTGGGATTTTGATCTCCTCTCTACTCAAGCCTTGTAGATGTGTCCTGACCTGAAATACCTGACCTGAAACATCATCTGTTCATTTCCCTCCACAGCTGTAATCTGACCCACTGAGATCTTCCAGCAGTTTGTATTTTGCAGATGATCTATAACTGTTTGCTTAGCCAATATTCCTTGTTTTGTATCAATAAACAAAGCACATGATCCAGTCATTATCACATTGCCACTTCTGGAAGTTGTCTGTTTGTGAATTTGTTGTCACATCTTTTGCATTGCAGTAGTAACTCTACTTCACGTGTATTTAATTGACTACAAAATAAAATGATTTGAAATTTGGACATTTTCCTCAGCGAGACTTTTTTGTTAATATATAGAAAACAGACCTTCTCAATTTTGGAGTCAGAAAGTATTTTGTATATACAAATGCTTAATACATTCAAATGAAAATATTTGCAATTTGAATAAAATTACTATTGGATTACAATATAATGGGAATATTCTAACAGAATGGAGCTAACAGGCCCAGCATAGGTTTGGATTGAATTTATATTTTGCCCAAGCCAATTTTATACCCCATAGGCATCAGTGGAAAGTTTGTCAACAGGATCAAGTCAAGCATTTCAGCTAAACACCCTGCTCCCTATCAGGTAAATCAGATCAAAAAATAATCTCTAGCAAAGGAAATACCACAAGCTAAGTAATCCAACAATGAATATTCTGTAATAAAAAGGAACTATATATGGTGGTTTATACCAAAGATAGACACAACATGCTGGAGTAACTCAGTGGGTCATCTGGGGAAAATGGATAGGTGTTGTTTCGGATCAAGACCCTTCTTCAGACTATTATGCATTGTATATGAATATTATAAAATTGACTGATTCGTCACTCTCTTTTCTCTCAATACTATATCGATTTGTTATTTTTAACATATTTTTATTATTTGCCTTTCCTAGTTCCTAACTCAACAAGTATATTGACATTTCTGAAAAAATGTTCTATTTGGCTTCTTTAGATATTTGCAATTTATTTCATTTAACTGTATCTTATGAAACTATTACCACAATTAAGTAGTTGCCTCAATCAAATTTACAATTCCTGTTCATCATATTTAGATAAATCCATCTCCATAACTGAGCATAATATAAATATTCAATAATTTATAAATAATGCTGATGATAGGGTAGGAAGCCATCTATCTAATTTTGTAGATATCTCAAAGAGGTAAACCTTGTAACGTCCTTGTTGCCTTAAGGGCCTGTCCCACTTTCACGACTTAATTCAAAACCTCTGCCAAGTTTAAAGGACTTAAAAAAAAAAAAATCAAGATCGAGGTAATCTACAAACTCCTACGACCTTCCACGACTATGTTCACGAACTCCTACAAACTCCTACGAGTATGCCTACAAATTCCCACGACTATTTCGATGCCCTCCTTACGAGTAAAAAGTTGCAATTTCTTTCATCCCGACCATTTCTTTACTCGTGGACATTTTTTATCGGGCTGGAAAAAACGTCCAAACGAGCCGCTATGATATATCTACCAACTCCTACGACCTCCTACGGACTCGTTACGAACATTCTGTGAATTTGAATCAAGGGGAAAACTCAGGAGAAATTGTGAATAACTCGTGAAAGTGCGACAGGCCCTTTACAACGCTTACAGCTCCTGACTACGGGTTTGGACGGAGTTGATACGTTCTCCCCGTGACCTGCGTGGGTTTTCTCCGAGTTCTTCAGTTCCCTCCCACACTCGAAAGACGTACAGGTTTGTAGGTTAATTGGCTTGGTATAGATATAGATTGTCCCTCGTGTGTAGGATAGTGTTAACGTGTGGGGATCGCTGGTGAGTGTGGACTCGGTCGGCCAAAGGACCTGTTTCAGTGTTGTATCTCGAAACAAAATAAACCAAATTATATCAGTAGAATACATGAATAAGGTAAACTGTGGTAAATGTATTGGCATTGGTAAATGTGTCCCAAAAGTACTTATTTTGTGTTTTGTTGGCTATAAACTATTTTGGGCATTTATAACAATATTGAAACTAAGGAGCAGTGGTAGAGCCAGGTTATTAATTTATCTATTTTGTTCAATAGCACAAAATGTTTCAATTTAATTTTGAATGTTTAAATGGTTTTATTGTGCTCTGTACTTACATATTTTTTCTTTAATTGTGGAAATTGACACAAAGGTCACTCGGACCTTTACTTCATTGGGGTCAGGCTTTTAAAAAAATGTTTGTTTTGCAGCATGTGGATGAATTGAGATCATCCATTGTTGAAGTTAAAAGTAAAGAATCAATTTGATTCCTTAATAGTGAAAAGCAGAAAATAGTTTCGTGAATTTAGTTTAGAGATACAGCACAGAAACAGACCCTTCGGCCTACAGAGTCCACACCGACCAAGGATCGCCACACATTAACACTATCCTACACTCGGGACAATTTACATTTTATACCAAGCCAATTAACTTACAAACCTGTACGCCTTTGGAGTGTGGGAGGAAACCGATGATCATGGAGAAAACCCATGCAGGTCATGGGGAGAACGTAAAAAGTACGTACAGACAAGCACCCGAAGTTAGGATCTCTGGCGCTGTAAGGCAGCAACTACTGCCTATGGAAGTGCAATGAGAATTTTGTGGGAAACATAGAAATGTAGAAAATACGTGCATGAGTAGGCCATTTGGTCCTTTGAGCCAGCTTTTTAAAAAATGTTTGTTTTGCAGCATGTGGATGAATTGAGATCATCCATTATTGAATGGATTGAGATCATCCATTATTGAAGTTAAAAGTGAAGAATCAATTTGATTTCTTAATAGTGAAAAGCAGAAAATAGTTTAGTTTTGTTTAGAGGTACAGTGCCGAAACTGACCCTTCAGCCTACATTCAATATGATCATGGCTGATCATCCAAAATTAGTACCCTTGATTCCACTAGCTTCAAGTGCTATATCTAACTCTCTCTTGAATACATCGAGGGGAAGGTGTGTTCCATGTTTGTGGATCATTAGAAGTGCATAGACATTTAATGTAATGTCTAATGTAATGCTGGTCTTTATATTTAGAGAATGGGAGCACTAAGGGGGATGAGTTTTTTGACAGGTATAATATCCATGGTTGGATTTGGCCTAGAAGATAGTGAACTGTTCAAGGAACTAGATTTCTTGAATTTTGATGAGCAATTATATAAAATAAGTGCAGGTGAGAACCTGATTGATTTTTTTAAGACAAAGTGGAGAATTGATGGGGTACATTAAAACAAACAACAGCAGGTGGAGAAATCTAAGGAAAGGAACCATGATGTGGAAGTAAGACCCTGACCTTTAGGAGTAAAATATTTTTTCCAGTTAGAAGGTAACATAAGTTTGAAACTTTTTCAGAAATGGCAATTGCTGTTGTATCAATTGTTAATTTCACTCTAAGTTTGATTGATTTTTCTTAAACAAAGAAATTAATGGATATGGGAATGGAGTTGATGTAAATAGAGTTTGGCCAAAGATGCCATTCTATATTCTTTTGTTCAAATTACACATTATGAACGCTAACATGCCACATAATAACTTTGAACAGTTTATTTGTAGTATGATATATGATATACAATGCAGAATACAATTGCAAACCTGATGACCTGATGACCTGGGTTAGTCCCCCCAGTAAGCAATTAGCCTTTTAAACTGGCTATGGTAAATATATTCCAAATACACAAAGGGTGATGGGTGTTTGGAACAAGCTGTCAAAGGAGGTAGTTGAGCCTGGGACTATCCCATTGTTTAAGAAAGAGTTAGACAGGTACATGGATAGGACAGGTTTGGAAGGATATGGAGGGGATGGAAGATTGTAACCTTCAAGTGGTCCGCCCTGTTTCGACTAATGCAATCAACCCGACGTGCACAAACGGAAGGTCAAATAGACCAAGTTGTCCAACAAATTTAGGCTGTGCTCGCCACATGAAAGAAGAATAAAAAGAAGGATATGGATCAAGCGCAGGCAAGTGGGACTAGTGTATCTGGGTCATTGTTGGCCGGTGTGGGCGAGTTGGGCCGCAGGGCCAGTTTCCACACTGTTTCACTCTATGACTCTTTGACACGTATTCAGAAATGTATTAGCCAAGAACAAGTTTGGGTATCTGCCTCAATATTAAAACTATTTGTGGTGCCAGATTATTACATTATCTATTTTATTTGACAGCACAATAACATGATTTATTTTAAAACGCAGAATTTATACTGCTTTGTACATGAATATTTGTTCTTTAATTGTGGAAATTGACAGAGTTAATTTATACCTTTGCCTGGGTCAGGAAATTTATTATTGCATGAGAATCAACATTTTAATTCTATCAAGAGTACACGAACCATAAAGAAAAACTTTATTTCTGAGCTAAGTCTGGTGTGTGCTTTATCGACAGTGAAGTGGGTAAGCTTTCGTCTTCACCTGACAGAGGTAATTTGTTGGAGTCAATTGCCTCAAGCAATACATTTCATCAGATGACCACACATGTATCCATATTGAACGAATATGCACCAATTGTTCCCAACTTCATACAGAAATGTGTGGAGGAAATGTTCCCACCAAGGCCTCCCAAGTGTTCTCTAATCAGAAGCTTTGGATGAAACAGGAGATCTACAATCTACTCAGGACCAGATGCCCGACATTCAAGTTTGGCGATACAGGCTTATATAAGAAGTCTTGGTAAGGCCTCAATAAGACCAGCAGGCTACTGAAGAGACACATTTGGCCAAAACTGAAGGATGAGATGGATGTTCAGCAGCTGTAGCAGGTCTTGCATGCCAGCACATCCCTACAGCTGAAACCAATTGGTAGCTCAAGTTACCAATATGCATCATGCCTAGATAAACTAATGCTTTCTATGCTTGCCTTGAAAGGACGAACATTGGTGTATCTTCTCAGGCCCCGACAGACCACAATGACACAGTAATGTCAGTCACCGACAACAATGTCAGAAAATTCTTCACGAGGGTGGTCCTTCAGAGAGTGTTGGGCCCACATGGTGTATTTGGCTGCATTTTCAAAACCTGTGTGGATCTATTGGCTAGAGTTCTTGCGGGCATTACTAAGGTCCACTTGCTATAAAAGTAAATCTATAATACCAGTGACCAAGAAGAGTAAGATGATATACCTCCATGACCACATATCAGTGATACTAATATTTGTGGTGAAGTGCTTTGAGAGATTGGTTATGACACTTATTAATCTGCCTGAGTAAAGACCGCTACAATTCACCTACCACCACGACAGATCTACAGGGGATGCAATCTCGCTGGCTCTCCACTTTGCACTGGACAACTTGGACAATAAGAACACATATGTCAGACTGTTGATTGTTGATTGTGACTCGTGGTTCAACAACATCATCCCCTCTAAACTTATCATCAAACTCAGAGAATTGGGTCCAAGCTCATCCCAACGTAATTGGATCCACTCAGAGTTGGAGGACAAACCAAATTGTAGCTATGACAAAAAAAAGCACAAAAACCCCTCTCCTTCCTCAGGAGATGTGACAATAAATTAAACCGAACAAAGGTAGTTTGCCAAGTCTCCGACAACTCTTACCAACTTCTCCAGATGAACCATAGAAATCATACTAATGAATGTAATCACTGCTTGGTCTGAGAACAACTCTGCGCAAGACCTCAACAAATTCCAAGAAATTGAGGATGTAGCCCAGTCCATCACATGGACCAGACTCCTCACCATTGACTCCATCTTTGACTTCACCATGCCTCAGGAAATCAGCTAACATAATCAAAAAATGTTTCACCCCTTGTCATTTCCTCTTCTCCCCTCTCTCTTCGGGCAGAAAATGCAAAAGCTTGAAAGCATGTATCACCAGGTTCAGGAACACCACTTACTCTCTGTTTCAGACTACTGAATGGTCCTCGCATACACGAGGGATTAGTCTCGATTTTCCAACCTACCTCAATGCTGCACTGGAATCTTTCTCTGTAACTGTAATGCTGCAATGCTGTAAATTAATTTTCAACACTCTTGGTAGTTTTATCTTTGCATTGAATATTGAACTCCTGTATAGTTTGATTGTACTTATGTGCAATTCAACTTGATTGTGGGTGGCACTGTGGCACAGCGGTAGTGTTGCTGCCTTACAGTGCCAGATCCTGACTACAGGTGCTGTCTGTACAGAATTTGTATGTTCTCCCTGTGACCATGTGGGTTTTCTAATGATGCTCCAGTTTCCTCCCAAATTTCAAAGACGTGCATGTTTGTAGGTTAATTAGCTTCTGTAAATTGTAACTTGTCCCTAGAGTGTCGGATAGAGCTGGCATGTGGGGTGATTGCTGGTCGGCACGGACTCTGTGGGCCAAGAGGCTTGTTTCCATTCTGTATCGCTAAAGTCTAAAGTGTAAATTACACTCAAGTATAATGTGATCTGATTTATTTAGATAGCTTGTAGGTAACTTTTCCCTGAATCTTGGTACATGTGATACTAATAAACCAATTCCACGACTTCCTAAGCAGTAGACCACAATAAGTACGAATTTGCAACAATACTTCCTCCTCGATAACCATCATGACAGGAACACCACAAATCTGTGTGCTCAGTCCCCTGCTCTTCTTTCTCCATGCCCTTCATTGTAGTAATTTATTTTAGCTCCAACGCCATCTTTAAATTAGCTGATTATGCCACTGTTGTTGGATGAATAATGGGTAACGATAAATCTAGGAGTACAGGGGGGAGATGGATAATCTGATTAAATGGTCCTAGAATAGCAATTTTATTACCAATGTTTCAAGCTAAAGGTGCTGATTGTTTAACTTCAGGAAGGGAAAGCCAGAGGTCCATGAACCTGTCTTCATCAACAGGAAGGTAGACAAAAATGTTGGAGATATTCAGCAGGTGCTTTTAAAAGTAAAGTGGATAGGTATATGGATGGGAAGGGAATGGAGGGGTATGGTCTGAGTGCAGGTAAATGGTCAGCATAGACTGGAAGGGCCGAGAAGGCCTGTTTCCGTGCTGTAATTGTTATATGGTTATATGGGTGTGGCAGCATCTATGGAGCGAAGGAAATAGGCAACGTTTCGGGAAAAAACCCTTCTTCAGACTGAGGTGGTGGGGGCGGGATGAAGAAAGGAAGAGGAGGAGCTAGAGGAGTGATGGAGAGCTGAGAAGAGGAGGAGACAGCAAGGGCTACCAGAAATTGGAGAAGTCAATGTTCAAGCCGCTGGGGTGCAGACTGCCCAAGCGGAATATGAGGTGCTGTTCCTCCAATTTCCGGTGGTGCTCATTCTGGCCATGGAGGAGGCCCAGGACAGAAAGGTTGGATTCGGAATGAAAGGGGGAGTTGAAGTGCTGAACCATGGGGAGATCAGGTTGGTTAATGCGGTCTGATATTTGCGATATTTCATCAACAGGAGGTGGTAGAGAGCCTTTAGTTTCACGTTTCTGAGGGTGCATATCTCTGATGATCTGTCCTGGGCCCAGCACATTGATCCAATTATGCCTCTGATGATTGCCTCCACTTCCTGAGTTTGAGAGGAGATTTGGTATGTTGACAAAAACTGTGTCGAAGTTCTACAAGCATACAGCAGAGAGCATACTGATTAATTGCATCACTAGCTTGGTTCTGTGAATTGAATACTCTGCAACAAATGGGACCACAGAGAGTGGTAGACATTGCCCAGTCCGTCACAGGTACTCACCTCCCCACTATCAAAGGGATCTAGAGCAGCTTCTGCCTCCAAAAGTTTACAAGGATGAGAGGGGATCTCATTGAAACATAAAAGATTGTTAAGGGCTTGGACACACAAGAGGCAAGAAACATGTTCCCGATGTTGAGGGAGTTCAGAACCAGGGGCCACAATTTAAGAATAAGGAGTACGTCATTTAGAACGGAGACGAGGAAACACTTTTTCTCACAGAGAGTGGTGAGTCCGCGGAATTCTCCGCCTCAGAGGGCGGTGGAGGCAGGTTCTCTGGATGCTTTCAAGAGAGAGCTAGATAGGGCTCTTAAAAATAGTGGAGTCAGGTGATATGGGGAGAAGGCAGGAACGGGATACTGATTGGGGATGATCAGCCATGATCACTTTGAATGGCAGCGCTGGCTCGAAGGGCCAAATGGCCTACTCCTGCACCTATTGTCTATTGTCGAACGGCAACCAATATCTTCAAAGACCCTTGCCATTCTGACCACACTCTCATCTGGCTACCACCATCGGGAAGAAAATACAGGTGCCTGAAAATCGTTTAGGAACAGTTTTTCCCCAATATCTATTCGGTTCTTGAACATCGCAGACCACAAACCAGTACCTCAGCAACTATGAGCTTTTATAGACTTCCATATTGGTTGCAATATTGTCTTTGGTTTTTGCACTAATATGGTTATCTAATATTACTGATTATTAATTTATAGCAATATTGATTACTGTATATTTACATGTGTATTATTGCTTTAATTGCTCTGCAGCAAAGTAAGAATGTCATTGTTCCATTGCTGGTTCATGTAACAAACACACTTGACCCTTGTAGTGAAGGCAGAAAACATCCAGATAAAAGAGGTGACATTACTGATGAAATCCTTGCATTTATTTTAAGGTATGTTTGAATTAAAGCAAATTACTACATATAAATCGGATTGATTGGATGCAAGTCCTGAACTGATTTTTTTTCTAAGCGAGTTTGATGAAAATCTTTGTAGCCAACGACACAGACCGTTATTACAGTGACAAGAAAAAGTCAGAAGCAGTTGCCTCCCCACACACTGCTCCCCATCCCCTGACTTCCCTCAGCTTGAAGTGGACTGACGGGGGAGGGAGAAGGAATGCAATTTAAAAATATAAGGAGTTATATCCTTGACAAAGATTAAGTGTAGCTGGCAGCAGCACATTAATGGGGATTTACCTGTATTTCCAGTAATCTGATGCTACCTCTAATAAGGAGATTAAAATGAAGCAGTTTGTTTGTACATCAGTGAACAGTGCTAGCCTCACACAGTGATAATGCTGGTTAGTGGTTTTCCACAAGTGATTCAAGTTTTGCATTTTGCCTTGATACAAAGGAGGGAATATGGACATGAAATAAACCAACCACCTAGCTATAAAACACTAATTCCAAATTTCACAATATTTCGAGTTACAATAGCCATATAATGCAGAAAGTGACAGAGCATTTATCTTACTGATTGGCTTAACACACAATATAATTGAAACAAAATTTTGATAGACTAGATAAGTATTTATTGGAGTTTGCATTATTATTACATTTAACAAATGGCCGCATTTGAATGTGGGCCAATGATCTGAGAAGGGTAAGTACTGTAAGTCTGATTTTATTTATTTTTATATAAATATTTTAATTAATTTACGTCAGCTAAATGTGTTTTAAGTTTTATTAAATCACTTTAGAACCATTTTTAAATACTTTAAAGTAGTGAAGTATTTATATCTTTATCAGAGACATTTAAGAATAATTAAGGGCATTAACAAAATTTGGCACATTACCAAAATGACCAGCTCGTCCAGGGCAGAGTTTCTCAGCTTCTGTAACCTGAGGTTCAGTTAATGCTCAGAGTGTAGGATGACCATGATAGGAGGACCTTATTTAGATACAAAGATACAAAGGATACAAAGGCCTAGTGTGTTTCCAGGAAAAATTCACGTGAAATACAAATTAGGTCAATCACAATCTTGCCCCTTTTACCTTGTGTGAGTTTTGAATGATAGGCAATGGTGAAAACAGGCACCATGTGAATGCTGGTTGAAAATTTAGATTTAGCTTACAATATTTCTTTCTTTCAATGACCAATTAGGTGATTTGAACATGTCAGGAAGAATTAAAACAGAGGAGATGAAAAAATGGGTTGGAATTGTGTGTGAAATTTGTTTAATCTGGTGCAGGACTTATTCACAATCATTCTTCTCTTACATCAGCCAGTCACAACTAACAATTTAGCCTTAATGCATCTGCATGGGTTTCAATGAGTAATGACTAGCAGCAGTTAAAGCTAGTAAACACTGGTTGAGGCCATATCTGCAATAGTTACACATAAGGTGCTCATTGTAATGGAAATGGTCCTACCGAGTAACACCGTTTTCCCAATCTGAATCCTTGCTGTTCGAAGTGGTGAGAAAACGGATAAAAACGGAATCTGCTGCAAAGTGAAGGAGTCAATGCTTTAAGTTAAAGGTCCCTCACCACTTCAGAGACCCACACTATCCTGGCCAAAATCTCCTTTCACTCCTGCCATTGGAAATAAAGTATAAGGGCCTGAAAACTGTAACGTCCAGGTTCAGGAGCAAAAAAAATTCTTCCCTACAACCACGTTGCTATTAAACACTACAACCTCCAAATAAGCTCTAAAGTCAGAGACTTGTGAGCATTGTTTTTGTCTTTGCACTATTATTGTTTGTTTGTTTATATACTGAACTTTTGTTGTTGTTTATTATGGTGTTTACAGAGCACTAAATTTACATATCTGTTGTGCTGCTGCAAGTAAGAATGTCATCGTTCCATTTCAGGGCATATGACCATAACACTCTTGACGCTTGATTCTCTTGAATTTGCATTTGCCTTTCAATATATCGATTTGATTTATTTGAAAACATCAGTTTTTGTACAATTTTAGGTCAACATATCCTTTAATAAACCAAGAAAAAGAATTACATTCTCCCTATGTAGAGAGAGATATAGATTATAATATCATATGATCTATTTACATAAAATCTAAACATTTATCAGCCTGAGTAAATAAGAATCTTAATGCTGAGTGGAGGCATGGAAAGCTAGGTAATGTCCTGCAGTAAACAAAGATCCATAAATTGATTTTTCTCCATTATGTAGTAGCTCCTGTTGTAATCCCTTTTTCTACCTGGCCCTTGCTGTTAATACAGGCCACCTACTGTGGAGATTTATCCAGACCTGAAGCACCCCACCTAGTCAGCAGATACTGATAATCCCAGCAGTGGGCTTTATTTAACCAAATCAAGGTTTGTTGATCCTATCCCAGTTGGTGTAAATTGAGCCCTTGGTGTGTTGTTGACAGCCCAGGGGCTGACAGGCTCCAGAGGCGGAATACCCAGCAGGATTAACATTAGTTGACTTCATTAATTAACACTGGTGAGGACGATCCCACTGTGGAGGCATAATGACTGACAAATCATGACTATCAGCACCACCACAGTGCTTCTCAGACCAGTACTTTCACAGAAATAATAGGGAAAAGGGTATTTAAATGCACATTGTAAGTTCTGTAATCATGAGCTTAGTTCTCACAGGTTTTACTTGTTTAGTATGTAGTAGATTATTGTGGGGAAATTTAAAATCAGGATGATCTGGAAAGCACATGAGATTTGCAGCACACTATTTTAAGACATTTGGCTTTGTCTCTGCTGGTTTGCAATAGTTATTGGTTTACTCATGGCTCCACATTCAGCAGATCCCTTTCCTGTGACCAAAGATGGATTTATCCTTGCCAAATGAGAAACATTAAGATTCCCAACATAGCAAGTTTTGTGATTTAATTTCTCACCTATTTCATATCACCTGACTGATTCACAACATAAAGTTGCAGAGAAAGGCTGCAAGGAAATTTATTCTTCTCCAGGAATATAGAAAGTATATCATTATGCAAAGGTAAACATTAAATTTTAAAGAAAATTATAAAGGTACAGTTTGTTCGCCCGTGTGTCAGACAACGTTCTGCTATCGCTTTGCCACAGCCGGTGCAACATCTGTGCCTCTGTGGAGATCGTCTACAGAGCATGCCTCTCTGCCGCAAGTCAATAGATGGGCCACTGTCTGTACCTCTCCACAGTTGCACTTGTCAGAGTCCGAGAGGCCCCGCTTATTCGGGTTGAGTCTGCAATGTCTCACTCCAGTGAGGAGGTGGTTTAGCAGCTTCCAGGTAGTATAAGGCAGGTAGTGTCCTGGTGCCATCTGTTGTTTGGTTTTGGTGCCTGGCACGGTTGGCTCCAGTTCCATGAAGCTGTTTCGACACATCAAGCGTTTCTTGGCATGTTGGTGATTGTGTTAGGGGTGACAGGGGTCTGTGTCCATAGTGAAGCATTCTACTTCAGCTGCCCAATCACGTCTTCAAGATGGTTGGTCAATGCCAGCCAGCTCATACAGATGTTCAACCTGTCAGCTTCAGGCATCCTGTCGTTTTCCTGCAGGCAGTGTTCAATGCAGAGTCCACCTTGCGTGCACGTTTAGAGCGGCTCCAGACGGGGCTTGCATATTTGGCCACTGCGAAACAGAGCTCCAGGGCTGCAGTTCGGATTATTGTTGAATCACTTCCAAATGAGCTGTTGGTCAATTCTTCAAAGACATTGTTCCGGGCATTGACCTTTGCCTTGGTTTTCTCAACATGTTGGTGATATGATGACGTGTGATAGAAACATAGAAAATAGGTGCAGGAGGAGGCCATTTGGCCCTTCGAGCCAGCACCGCCATTCATTGTGATCATGGCTGATCGTCCCCTATCAATAACCCGTGCCTGCCTTCTCCCCATATCCCTTGACTCCACTAGCCCCTAGAGCTCTATCTAACACTCTCTTAAATCCATCCAGTGACTTGGCCTCCACTGACCTCTGTGACAGGGAATTCCATAAATTCACAACTCTCTGGGTGAAAATGTGTTTTCTCACCTCAGTCTTAAATGACCTCCCCTTTATTCTAAGACTGTGGCCCCTGGTTCTGGATTCGCCCAATATTGGGAACATTTTTTCCTACATCTAGCTTGTCCAGTCCTTTTTATAATTTTATGTGTTTCTATAAGACACCCCCTCATCCTTCTAAACTCCAGTGAATACAAGCCTAATCTTTTCAATCTTTCCTCATATGACAGTCCCGCCATCCCAGGGATCAATCTCGTGACCTACGCTGCACTGCCTCAATCACAAGGATGTCCTTCCTCAAATTAAGAGACCAAAACTGTACACTATACTCCAGATGTGGTCTCACCAGAGCCCTATACAAGTGCAGAAGAACCTCTTTACTCCCATACTGAAATCCTTTTGTTATGAAGGGCAACATTCCATTAGCTTTCTTCACTTCCTGCCGTACCTGTAAGCCAACTTTTAGTGACCGGTGTACAAGGACGCCCAGGTCTCACTGCACCTCCCCCTTACCTAACCTAACCCCATTGAGATAATAATCTGCCCCCTTGTTTTTGCCGCCAAAGTGGATAACCTCACATTTATCTATATTATACTGCATCTGCCACACATCTGCCCACTCACTCAACCTGTCCAGGGTACCCTGCAACCTCCTAACATCCTCTTCATAGTTCACACAGCCACCCAGCTTTGTGTCATCCGCAAACTTGCTAGTATTGATCCTAATACCCTCTTCCAAATCATTAATATATATGGTAAACAGTTGCGGCACCAACACCGAGCCTTGCGGCACTCCATTCGCCACCGCCTGCCATCTGAAAAGGACCCGTTCACTCCTACCCTTTGCTTCCAGTCTGCTAACCTATTTTCTATCCATGATCGAGGACCACACCTAGGTACTTTGGGGCTTTGCAGTGTTCTAACAGGACATCATTCCATCGTACCTGCAGTTGACATTTCCCATCCCGGTTCCGGAGGTGGAAAGGTGCGCTTTGCGTTTTTGTTGGGTTTGGGCGCAGGGATTCTGTTGGTAGTATATTGTCATATTCTGCAGAGCAGTCTCAATTTGGCTGACGTCTGTGGATTGCAGTGTGATGCGTTAGTCATCGGCATACAAAATGACCTAGTTTTTGGGGTGATGGGTTGGTCATTGGTGTACATAGTGAACAACGTTGGGGCAAGAACACGGCCTGTGGTAGACCACGCATCTCCAAAGGCTGTTCGAACCATTCACGCAAATGAAGAAACGCCGTAACTTTATCATTGTCATGATGAACAGGACAAGATGAGAATCCTGTAGTGTTTGTTGCAGTTTGGCTTTCAGGTGGTTTACAGTGTCATATGCTGTGGACAAGTCTACAAATTCTGCACCAGTGATCAGCTTCCCCTCAAAGCCATCTTCAATGTGCTGAGTGAGGTTCAGCAGTTGTCCTGTTGTTGACTTTCCGTGGCAGAACCCAGCCTGTTCAGGTATCAAAACATTGTCTACATCCAGCATGTTGTGGTTCACTATGCATCTCTCCATCAGTTTATATGGGTGGCACAGAAAGGATATAGGCCACTAGCTGCTGGGAAGATTGGCATCTTTGCCTAGTTTTGGTAAAGCAACAACCTTCGATTTCCGCCAGACTCGTGGAATGGAGTTGGTTGCTATGCAGATCTAAAACATCTCCAGCAGCCATTCTCATGCTCTGCGACCCAGATGTTGCAGCATCTCAGTTCTGATGTTGTCGAAGCCAGCTGACTTGTTAGGTTTCATCACTTTCACGGCTTTGTTGAGTTCGTCCATTGTGAAAAGTTGAGTGTACCATCCATCGTTTCGGTTGTTGCAGTGAAGAAACATCAGTTAAAATTAGTGAAGTATAAAGATTAGACATGATATAAGACTATTTATCTTCTGACTAAGCAGATCAAGACTGGGAAAAGTCTTTTCTACAGTGTGGTGGAGGTGAGATTCCTGGAATTATTTAGAAAACAATTAGATTTTAAGCTGGGGGAAGGTGGTGGGCAGACTGCAGATGTCTCAGTCAGGAGAACTTTAGATAGGTTGATTAGCCTTTCTTATCTGAAATTATCTAGTGAAGTTGTACCACTTGTGGAGCATTTGGGTAAATGCACCTTGTCCAATTGTTGGCATTCCTCTATTATCGTGAATGCCCGCAATCTAAAGGGCATGTCCCACTTGGGCGTCATTTACGCGATATCATTTGCGTGTCTTGGCGCGCACGTGTTGCGTGCATGGTGCGCATTATGATGATCTTTGCGATTATGAGGGCCGGGAGCGGAGGGCACATAATCCCTCATCGTAAACTCCTCATAAAATGAAGATCAAACTTCAAACTGGTAAGTTCTCGTTTAATCTTACCATTTTACTTCGGTGTTACGTGAGTGACTACGTAAAGATTTCAAAGCTCTGTGATTTCATGCCGTAGATTCACTCCATACGACACACTGCTTCAGTTGACACAGTAGTGAATAAATAATGTATTGAACATTGCTTCGAATTATTCAATAAGTATTTTAATAATAATAAACAAAGGACAGTAATAACCCCTCTATCCCTGCAGGAAATTACAAAATAAATTTATAATGACAAGGCAAAACAATTAAACGGAACCCAACACAGCATGCCCTAACCCTGGCAGTGTGAGAACAGGTTTATCGTAACATTTAGAGAAGGTTGATTCTTTTGACCATCCTGCGGCCCTGAGGATTTGATCTAACGGCACGTCCTGCGCCTTCGCCGTGGATGTTGACGCCGCCCTGGTGGAGTGAGATTTAAACACATGAATGTCTACTCCAGCACAATCCAAAACCTGTTTTAACCATCTAGAAATAGTTTGTACTGACACTTTTTTGTATGGTTTTTTGTGACTGATGAGCATTGCTGTTTCAGAGCCTCTTAGACTCTTAGTTACTTTGATATATTGACTCAGATGCTTAACTTCACATTATGTTTGGTCAACAGGGTATGCTTTAAAGCTTACTTTGGTTCCTGCCATTCCCGTCCATGCATTGTTTGATTAAATCATACACATAAAATGTAATGTTATCTACAGAAGAATGCATACTATCTAGTCGTAACTTCTGCAATGTTTGAACCCATTGCACTGACACGAGTGCCATGAGCAGAACCACTTTAAGTGTTAACTTCTGAAAAGACTATGACATGATTGAAGCCTATTGCCGAAGCAGTGTGAGAACTATACTGACATCCCAGATTTCTGTATCTCTAGGTTTAGGAGGACTTCTGTTAAAGATTCCTCTCATGAATCGGGATACTAACGGATGAGACCCCATGGATTGTTGTTCTGAAAAGTGTCCTAAATAGGAGGACAACACACTCCGAGCACTGTTAATGGCACTGTAACTCAAGTAGTCATCAAAATGCAACATAGCAAGGAACTCCAATACATTCAGTATGCTTGCAGTATAAGATATATCTGACTTTAAACAAAATATCTCCCATTTTTAATATGAGACACATATTGTTTCTTAGTGCTATCTCTCCAAGCTGCAGTTATCACATCCATGGTCCTATTCAACAGTCCAACGCCTTGGAATGGTCTGGTCAGAACCTGCAGATTAACAAATTTCTCCTGTTACTGGATGCACCAACAAATTACTGCAGTTGGGGACAGTCATGAATGGCTGAGTCATCATTCTGAGCACCAATGGGAACCATGGCTGTGTAGGCCAGTCCGGAACCACCAAAACGCCCGAGGCCGAGTCTTGCTCTATTTTGGTGAGGTGTTGCCTAATGAGGCAGAATGGGGGAAAAGCATAAAAGAATGTACGTCCCCAATGTAGCGAGAATGCATCTACCGCTACTGCTTCTGGAATGGGTTCCCATGAAACATATTTAGGCAATGGGTGATTTAGACTGGATGCAAACAGATCCATATTGGGCAACCCATAGCGTCTGACAATCATTTAAAAAACTTGTGGATTTAACATCCATTCTATGTTGTCATTGAATTTTCATGACCTATTGTCTGCCACCACATTTTCTCTACCTGGTAGGTAGATAGCTGAGACCCTGATGTTCCTGGAGATACACCAGTGCCACATGAGGTTGGCCAGATTATCACATGATACTGACCTTATTCCTCCCATGTGATTGATATATGCCACAGCTGTGGTATTATCAGTCTGGCATTGAACATGTAAATCATTCATTGTGGAACAATAAGCTTTTAACCCATAGAATGCACCCAACAATTCTAAATAATTTATACCATGTCTGTGCAGGATCAAATCTTCTTGCACACTCCATCTACCACCACAGGTAGACTCGCTGACTGTAGCTCCCCATCACATCTGTCTGTAGAACCACTGAAGGTTGCTGCACCAAAATGTTTTGGTAGTTTGTACAATTTGATAATCCACCATTGTAATTCAGCTATGGCTCTGGTTGGTAACTGCATAGGTTTATCAAATGACCTGCATGTTCTTTTAGTGCTTGTTCTCTAGCTCATTGCAGACTTTAATAGTGTAGAGGTCCAAACTCTACTGCAGGAAAAGCTGCTACCAGTTTACCAATGACACTGGCAACTTCCCGGATGGAGGAATATTGTTTTTCAGCGAGACAAGTACAGACATCCCTTATCTCCACAGCCGTAGCTGTAGGCAAAGTTACTGACATATCAAGTAAGTTAATGACAAATCCCAATAATCAATTTTTTGGGATGGTTCTAACTTAGATTTTGTTGGATGGACCAGAAACCCTAACCTTTCAAACAGGTGTTTGGTTGCTGAAACCGATTCCTCAGCTGTCTCCTGAGTGTTGTTTATGATTAAAATATTATCTAGGTAAGCCATTACAATGTGATTCTGGGCCCTAATTAGCGCCAGCACTGGTTTCTACAATTTTGTGAACAGCCTAGGTTCTGAGGTTAAACCATTGGGCAATGCTTTAAATTGCCACAGCTGTCCCATCCAACTAAATTTCAAGTATCTATGATATTGATGATGAATTGGTACTGAATAATAAGCATCTTTCACATCTATAGTTGCCATATAACAGCCTTGTGATAAAAGCTGTTTAGCACTATTGAAGGTGTCCATTTTTAAATGCCTGTACTGAACATAGGAATTCAACTGGGTTAGGTCCAGAATGACTCTACATCCCCCATCATTTTTCTGTCTGGGGATTATATTCGACACAAATTGTTGAGGATGGTTAGTCGTCCTCTCAATTACCCCTTTTTGGAACAAAATAATAACTTCTTCTTTTACCTGCTGAGTTTCTGGTGCAGAAAAAAACACTACTCTATTAGGCATATTGTGTACAGGTGGATCAATTCCTGATATAAACTCTATTCGAGAACCTGACACAGTATCTAATATGAACCAATCAGATGTTATGCAGCACCATTCATCATAAAACAATTGCAATCTACTCCCAACCGGAGGTTGTTCCCCAGAAGTCTTATCCTTGACGGAAGGAATCCCGTGTACCTCTCCAGTCGGCCTGGAATTCCTCCTTTTTCCCATATTGGGGTTGGTGCTGGGATATACTGGTGAGTAATATTGTCACCCCACTGGCTCCATTCTGCTTGGCCCTGCACCCTGATCCGACCCCCTTCGTATTGAACCTGACTTGCGAGATGACGGCCTGTGAGCAGGGACATATGTTTTCATGAGGCTAATTGTTTTCGCCTCATCCTCCAAGTCCTTGATTTGCTTGTTGTCGTCCACCCAAAACAAATAATCTGGGGCTTGAATGTTTGTAGACCTACATAGCGCTGCAAATTTCGGATTTAATGTTGGTTTGATGGCTATCTTCCTGATGCAGTTAACCTCAAAGTAGTGTGTTGCAAAACAGGGCCAGCATGTCTTGTTGGGTACCAGACATCGGTGCCCCCCCGGACCATTTTCCCGAGTGCAGTGATGCCTGCTGCCACCAACTTGAGGACGCGTTGAAATCTTATCTCTTATCCCCACATCGTTGCACTCATTTGTGCCCATATGGCGAGTTTACGGTGGGCACTTTGAGTGAAGCACAGTTTACAGGTGTTATGTAATGTGTGGCCGTCTCCTCCATAATCGTCTCCTGGAGCTGGTGAGAAGCCATGTAATTTACATTGGCAGCTTGGTTGTCCTCCATAGCCTCACCAGTCCCTTCCGAAATAGTGAAGTTACGTGCTAAGTCCGGGACACCTGGAGTGTGGCTTGTGTGCTCTGGTGTGTGCACAAATGCAGTGACACCAGCTTCAGGGTCAGACTCCTCCTGCCCTGCTTCTCCCGAATCCTGCTCAAAGGAGATCTCATCCAGCCCTAACCGAGGTGCTGGAGAGGGTGATTCCCACTGGTACTGGTAGGCAGCATACTCCTCACCATAAGGGCCTCTTTGAGAGGCTGCCTGGGGAATCCTTGGGGCACTGGACCCCGATTGAAATACTTCATGGGTGACTAATGGGTGGAGCATCCTCTCCATTTGATCCAGTCTTCCCCATATTTTCTTGTTGGCAGGAGGAGAGTCCTCTTCCTTGTCAGAAATAACGGGCCTAATAGACTTTCTTTTTGCTTTCTTTCCTGGAATAGTGGCCTCAGTGCCCTGAGACACTAGAGCAGCTGCAGGCTGTTCAATTACTGGTAAAACAGCAGCCGGTATCGGAACCGGAGTTGCCGTGGTAGTTATCTCGTGACCCGATCTGCGAGGTGGAACCGCGAGCCCGCGAGTTCCAATCTTACTATGAACAGATTTTTAACCAGATCGCTCCATGACCACTGGCTCCCGAGCCAGACTTATGGAGCTTAAATAGTCACAGTAACAAGTTTAAAACTCACTTACCTGCGAAGTTCCTACCTACGGCTGGTGGAGCTGCGCTCTCCAGCCCATCGGTAGGCCATGAATCAGACGTAATGACGCGCATGTGCCTGGTGGGGCTTCTTCACGTAGTCACTCACGTGACTCCAAAGTAAAATTACATGAGCATTTCATCAAACCGCAATATGAAATGATGTGTATGTGTAGGTGGAATATCGGACACAAACCTAAATATACACACGGTACTGATGAGACTTGAAATATCCTTTGTGGTAGTATTCTGAGTCTCTTGATTCCAAAATCAGATGATTGATAAATGCATGAATTTGGAGGACTCCCAACATTTAGGGGAGAAAGAAGAAAATGGTAATATACAGAGAATAAGAGGTGGTGGGTTTCTTAAATGTGTATATTTTAATGCTAGGAGCATTGCAAGAAAGGTGGATGAGCTTAGAGCCTGGATTGACACCTGGAAGTATGATGTTGTGGCGATTAGTGAAACATGGTTGCAGGATGGCTGTGATTGGAAACTAAATATTCCAGGATTTTGTTGCTTCAGGTGTGATAGAAATGGAGGGGCAAGAGGTGGAGGTGTTGCCTTGCTTGTCAGGGAAGATATTACAGCAGTGCTTTGGCAGGATAGATTAGAGGGCTCGTCTAGGGAGGCTATTTGGGTGGATCTAAGAAATGGGAAAGGTGTAGCAACACTTTTAGGGGTGTATTATAGACCATCTAATGGGGAGCGAGAATTGGAAGAGCAAATATGTAAGGAGATAGCAGATATTAGTAGTAAGGACAAGGTAGTGATTGTGGGAGATTTCAATTTTCCACACATAGACTGGGAAACACATTCTGTAAAAGGGTTGGATGGTTTGGAGTTTGTAAAATGTGTGCAGGATAGTTTTTTG